>OY282515.1:77529646-78102943 GCA_958296145.1 Hydrotaea cyrtoneurina
TTTCAGATCTCATTGTAAGCAAATGAATGGGGAGAGTAGGACAACAACAAAAAAACTGACATTGTGGAAAACTTATGAAATCCGAAAACACTTTCTTCATTGTCTTTTGTCTGTCAAAATAATTTCCTTTTATTGTTTAAATACAATGGAAATAAGAACAAATTCCAAGAATTTAGTTATGCAAAGGAGGGAAAACCTCTGGCACCCCAGGCAGACGGAGCGGCGGAGATGTGATGGTTAAGTGGCTGCCAGATACAACTTTTATGAATTGAAAAAATTCGAAAGAAACGTTTCCCTTATTTATGCAAGACAATTTCATACAAGTATGAAAAAATTTGTAAAAAATTGTTTTTTTTTATTCGAATGAGCAAACCTTTTCTTTATTTATTCCAATCTCAGCTGGCTTCGCAGTAGGGCATCCTGTCACCTTAATTTCCCAAGAACTTGGAGGCGGTTTCTTGTCATATCTGGCTCGATATTGGCCTCAAGAGCCTTAGATTCGTGTGTACGAATATCATCGGTCCTTCACGATACCCCATAAAACAGCCTAACATCGCGGAGACGGCTGATTACCCCAAAAGAGCGATTGTGGCGGCGGCTGAGTGTTTTGGAGAAACTGTACGAAGACGAGCATCATCAATGTCAGTCTTACGAACTATTTTCACAAACTTACTTAACACTTTTCTTTTTCAATAAACTCACGGTTTGGCTTCCCAGCATTGACATTGGAAAAGAGTGTACATTGTTTTCCAACGTAAAGCGATTTATTTCGTTCAACGAAGATATCGTCTTTCTATCTAGATTCAAAAAAATTAAAAGTAGACCACTTAGGCAGATCATAATCCGGAATTCTGGGAAAAAAATTGCCATCCTCCAGAGTTATGGCAATAAAACGCCAGATTATAGAAATTTTAAATTATTTCCAATCCATTACAAATGCCAAGAAACTTAAAATGCCCACCTCTGCCTGCAGACACCTTCTTGACTCCGAATCCCAAATATCCTTTTCCATTGTCTCGCCGGTCTCTCATTCCTCGTGCCGCTCAAGCAATTCCATTCAATTTCAATGAAATAAACGATATAATTTATAAGCGTCAACAATGAGCTGTAGAGTAACAAACAATAAAACTGCTCGAGATAAGCAACAGCAGAGGCAGCAAATAACAGAATATCCTTTTCTTTTGTTTAATCGTATTCAGCTGGCAGAAGAAACATTTACTTGTCTCCACTTGAGTGTCAAACAAAAGGAAACATTTTTCTCCAAACAACAATAAATGAAGGCACTGTGCCGGTAGATATCTTCTGGCTTTTGAATGGAGCAAAATGCAGGTAGCATTTATCCGGGCCTTATAAAATAAAACATATTTTACTTTTTAGCAAATGATTGCCATAGAATCAAGGACAACAGTGTCGGAAAGAGTTGTGGGTCAGAGAGAGGATAGAGAGGAGACAGGGCGGTTGGTTTTTAAAAGTGTCAGGCAATTGGTACAGATAAAGAAGAATGCGATTTATTAAGAAAGTTTTGTATTTTCCATTATGTCTTTAGTTGGACAACATAAAGAATAAGTGAGCAGTTCAACAGTGGATTAATAGAAACGTAATGGTTTAGGATTGAAGACGGTCGGTATAGAACATGTGAACACAAATAAATGGAAATTGAAGAGGACTTGTTTCATGGACGGTGTTGGCAATTTGAAACGAAGGTCCTGTAATAGATTTCTTGGAAAACTTTTGTTTCTTTTTCCACATTTATTCCAGATTTTCTTTCACATTCGCATCCCCACAATTTATACCTGTTGAATGTTCGATAAGTATTTTTATCCACACAAATTTTCTTTAAATTCTTTCCGTATGAACAAAAAATATATAATCAAACTGTCTACAAAATCTTCAAAGTTGTAGACAATTTCCCACATTGACAACTGATGGGAAAATAATTAATATCAATCATACGCCCCATGATGATGGAATACTGAAATCCGCACAATATTTTTGTTGAATAATCTTAGTGTAACAAATGTTAGTACAACAGCGACCTGATTGATTAACGTATTCAATAAGATCAGTGTAAATGTCTGTTCAGTTGAAGAGGTACTGACAAGTCTAACGACACATCCCGCAGGTCGAAATGGGTACACCTAACAACACACAGATGGAAAAGTGTTCCCGTTCTCGACTAAATGAATTACATACATGCAGATGACTTAGAGAAATCATATATGTTAGTAACCAATCTGTGAAGTGACCAAGAATCTTTCCCAAATAACTTTCGAATTAATATTAATCATACGTTACGATGTACCAAGATCCAATACATCACATATATATGTACATATTTTCACCCACCAAGGGTAATTCCACGTACTGTATGTTCTCCTCCATGGACAACTGATGCATGCATATGCTGCCATATGAATATTAATTAATTTTATTGGGACACCCTCGAGTGTTGTCCGGCGATGTCGTGAATTGTAAGTGCCAAAGAAAACACATATCAACACTTAATCAAAGAAATGTTAAAAGCTTTACTCTATTAAGTTACCAGCTACCAGCTACCAGCTCCACAGCACTGTAGTTAAGTCAATGGTCTCTAATCTAATTTTATGGTCTTCATCTCTTTCTCTCATCTATTTTGATATACTTATTGGTCATTTCCCACCAATGTGTATGTGTGTGTGTGTGTTTTTTTTTTGTGCTGTTGAGAAATGGAAATGTTGAATTGCATTACGGGATATGTTCTCGAAATGGCTGTGTGTTGTCATTTCCCTTTGTTTGCTTGCTTGTTTTTGCCTCTATCCATCTATTTCGCTTTGTCCTGTGGTGCAGGACAATGGTGGCTTTAGCTGGTACTCACTGGTACATGATGCTGTTATTGTTGATTATCTTCCTGCGAAGTATGTGGCTTGTGGTTTTTTGTTTGAGTGTGTGTGTGAGAAGAAAAAACTGTGAATGTGTATGAGAAAAAAATTGGAAGTGGTGTTTTGCTGGTCGCTTACCCACTTGCACAACAAATGTTTTACGAAATCTCAAAAGTTCTTATTGTTAACAAGTGAGAGCTTCGTCCTTCTTACATTCCATTGTCCGTGCGTGTTACAATCTTTCATAACATCCTCGCCATTTCATAGCCAGCCATTGTGTTGATAGCCCTAAAGCTGTTAGCTTCTCATACCATCCCACAAACATATCGTATTCGCCCACTGCCTGCATCCTCTCATTTTTCTCGGTATTTTAACATAGTCATTTTTATTTGTTTGTCTATGTGTTACATTTGATATTTTGGCAGTGACCACACGCTTGCAGTAGGTTACGAATCATGTGCAAATATTCCCCATTGACACTTTCCCAGAAAAATGATGTCATTTGTAACAACCGACAAAGATATACTGACCAATCTCACAGCCAGACAAATACCGAAAATGCCAATAATATCTCCCCCCACGTTATCACAACAACATATTCGTATGCAAACTCCCCACGATTATCCCTTACAGCTGGGATGACAGCGACTAGTGATGGAATTATGGCCAGGGGTGGGGGTCTCCTTCAATATGTTGTTAATCTGTGCCGTTCTGAAAATGCTCTTCACTATGTCTGGCAAATGAGTTTGCTCGGTATCTTCGAATTTGTTTATTTACTGGGCCATTATTTATGATGATTTGTTTATTTTCTCTCTTAAGGATGTGCAATGAAAATAATTTCGATTAGTTACTGTGTGCTTTATTAATCAAGTATTTTTAGATGGAGTTAATGAGATTTTGGGCCAATGGGGATTAATTAAACGGTGTCCCTTTATGTCCACCGAGAAGGATGCGATTCATAAACGGATAAACGGATAAAAGCATAAAAGGGTAAGGACATAATAAAATGATAAAATGATAAAATGATAAAATGATAAAATGATAAAATGATAAAATGATAAAATGATAAAATGATAAAATGATAAAATGATAAAATGATAAAATGATAAAATGATAAAATGATAAAATGATAAAATGATAAAATGATAAAATGATAAAATGATAAAATGATAAAATGATAAAATGATAAAATGATAAAAATGATAAAATGATAAAATGATAAAATGATAAAATGATAAAATGATAAAATGATAAAATGATAAAATGATAAAATGATAAAATGATAAAATGATAAAATGATAAAATGATAAAATGATAAAATGATAAAATGATAAAATGATAAAATGATAAAATGATAAAATGATAAAATGATAAAATGATAAAATGATAAAATGATAAAATGATAAAATGATAAAATGATAAAATGATAAAATGATAAAATGATAAAATGATAAAATGATAAAATGATAAAATGATAAAATGATAAAATGATAAAATGATAAAATGAAAAAATGATAAAATGATAAAATGATAAAATGATAAAATGATAAAATGATAAAATGATAAAATGATAAAATGATAAAATGACAAAATGATAAAATGATAAAATGTTAAAATGATAAAATGATAAAATGATAAAATGATAAAATGATAAAATGATAAAATGATAAAATGATAAAATGATAAAATGATAAAATGATAAAATGATAAAATGATAGAATGATAACATGATAACATGATAACATGATAACATGATAACATGATAAAATGATAAAATGATAAAATGATAAAATGATAAAATGATAAAATGATAAAATGATAAAATGATAAAATGATAAAATGATAAAATGATAAAATGATAAAATGATAAAATGATAAAATGATAAAATGATAAAATGATAAAATGATAAAATGATAAAATGATAAAATGATAAAACGATAAAATGATAAAATGATAAAATGATAAAATGATAAAATGATAAAATGATAAAATGATAAAATGATAAAATGATAAAATGATAAAATGATAAAATGATAAAATGATAAAATGATAAAATGATAAAATGATAAAATGATAAAATGATAAAATGATAAAATGATAAAATGATAAAATGATAAAATGATAAAATGATAAAATGATAAAATGATAAAATGATAAAATGATAAAATGATAAAATGATAAAATGATAAAATGATAAAATGATAAAATGATAAAATGATAAAATGATAAAATGATAAAATGATAAAATGATAAAATGATAAAATGATAAAATGATAAAATGATAAAATGATAAAATGATAAAATGATAAAATGATAAAATGATAAAATGATAAAATGATAAAATGATAAAATGATAAAATGATAAAATGATAAAATGATAAAATGATAAAATGATAAAATGATAAAATGATAAAATGATAAAATGATAAAATGATAAAATGATAAAATGATAAAATGATAAAATGATAAAATGATAAAATGATAAAATGATAAAATGATAAAATGATAAAATGATAAAATGATAAAATGATAAAATGATAAAATGATAAAATGATAAAATGATAAAATGATAAAATGATAAAATGATAAAATGATAAAATGATAAAATGATAAAATGATAAAATGATAAAATGATAAAATGATAAAATGATAAAATGATAAAATGATAAAATGATAAAATGATAAAATGATAAAATGATAAAATGATAAAATGATAAAATGATAAAATGATAAAATGATAAAATGATAACATGATAACATGATAACATGATAAAATGATTAAATGATTAAATGATAAAATGATAAAAAATAAACGTTTAAAGGATAAGAGCATAAAAGTAGAAAAGGATAACAGGATAAATTAAAAAAAAAACTTTATTTGCGGAATAATAGTGGATCGAGTTATGGAAGTATGACTGTAGTTTTTTGTTGAAATTAATTAATTAACATTTTTACTAATTTATTGCATGAATAATTCATGATTTAATTAAAAAATTAGTGATTCTTTTAAAGCTCTTCCAGGTATTTCAAGAATTTGTCTTTCTAAGGGTTACTAAGGGTTATGGACTATCGAAAACCGCCAGGCATTTTTTTCGATCGTACCTTTTAAAAGCCGGTATTTCTTTTTAGAGAAGTTTAACAAAGCTTAGAGATAACTCTCTTTGCTGTACTTACTTGGAGTCAAAAGGAAAGCAGATGTAATGCAGGCTTGACAACAATTCCCTACAAAAATCGAAAAATCAAGCAGTTGTTTACTGTTGTGCTTATAGTGCTTTCCACCCACCCACATCTCTATACCACCTAAATAATTCCACTGACCATCCGTTTAACACTTGGCCCCACTTAGTAGTATTTCAAAACAATTTACGACTATTCCTTGCTTTTTGTTAAAAAAAAAACACCCACACACACACAAAAATATGCAAATTACACCCATATCAGATATTTTCCAGAATACTTATATGCAAATTTCCTTCGAGTCTTTTCCTACTTGGTCACAGCCACGAACCTTCCCTACAGTTTATTAAAATGCCCTTTGCCAAATGTAAACGTTATACATCTTTCTCAGCACGAGGCCAAGGCGTTAAATAAGCTTTGCGAATGGTAATAAAAATAAAATTTATAAACATTTCGTTATTTTTAAAAATATTACGCAGGAAATGCACAAGAAAGTGTAAGGGCGGAGTGAGGGGAGGGAGGCAGAACTTATGGGAAGAAGATTAACGAATATTTGGCGAAAATCGTTACAGAGTGAAAAGGGGGGTGGTGTGGGGGCACAAATAAATTGGAAGTAACCATGAAAACGATGGCGGCATGGATGGCAGACAATCAGCGCAACTGAAACGCCTTTATGGACATTGTAAGTCCATGTAATCCCTGAAATTACTTTTAAATTGATGGCAATCAGGCGATGTCCATTTCCATAGAGGAAAACGAAAAATAGATAAAACATTTTTTTATATTTAACTTTAAGTATTTAAGCAGTGATGTCTGGTGCAAAATTTGAAAACCAGGATTTCATGGAATCTAGCTTGAATTTAAAACAAATCATAAACATTTACAGATATTTGGATGGTTTTTAAACAAAATATTTTTATATTTTATTTATTTTGTATTCATATCAATTAGAGGACCAGATTTGAAAAACAGCGTTTCGTATATCCGAGTCTAAAACGAATTTGTTTGTTTATTACAAATCGCCAATATTGGAAGCTCTATAAAATTTGTTTCAGTCATTATTCATTTGTGATTTTCCAATATATTTTAGATATCAACTTATCATTACTGATAAAAATCCATTTTATTGGACATTGAATGTGTAACGAAAGAACAAATTCGATTTATGGAAACAAATAGTTAATTGTGAAACAATGTTTTTATTTATTTATTTAAAAATTTGGTCTACAAATGGAAACTTGCATATCTTAATATATATTTACCCTCGTCACTGATTCACTGATTCACTGATACTCTGATTCCCTGATTCACTGACTCTGTCACGCAGCACGTAGGAATTTAAATAGGCATTCTATAATAATTCTATAAATAATAATAATAAAAAAAATAATATTTTTTTTTGTACAGAAATTGTGTTTTCCCCAAATTTTTTTTTACCAACATTTTTTTTTTTACCAAAATTTTTTTATTTTTCCACAAAATTTTTTTTTCCACAAATTTTTTTTTTTACAAATTTTTTTTTTTCAACAAATTTTTTTTTTCAAAAAAAATTTTTTTTTTCACAAAATTTTTTTTTTCAACAAACATTTTTTTTTTCAACAAAAATTTTTTTTTCAGCAAAAATTTTTTTTCCACAAATTTTTTTTTTCCAATTTTATTTTTTTTCGAAAATAGTTTTCTCAAAATATTTTTTACAAAATGTTTAAAATTAAGTAACAAATACTTTCTCAAGCAAATTAACGGGCGCCATAGGCGCATTACAACTTACTAGTATTTCAATATTATGACAGATAGACAGTTGGACTACAATTTTGCACAGCCTATGGAGGGAATCGAAACACTCATACGCCTAGGAGGACAACGCCAACAAAATCCTTTGTATCATAAGACGTTTGAAAGAACACAGAATTACTTTGGAATTAATCATGCATTAAGGAAGACCCACAACTCCTTTACGTGTCATCAATTTGTTCAATTTAGCGTTGGACCCAAATTGATATAAAATCCTATTCATATGCCAATGAGTTTGAAACTACGAAAGTTATAAAGAAAAACACACACAACTTTCGAAAGATAATAGAATAATCATCCAAATAAAAAGAGAAAGACACAATTTTCCATTATTCGTTTTTCCATTGTTTCTCATCTAGATGTTGACTGTCAAGTTGCCCTAAAATCCTTGGATTTCACTTTCTATTGACAAAATTGATTTAAGACAAAAGTGATTTTTATAACAGTTTGTGTGGCTTTACTTGGAACATACCCAAAATCTATCCACGTCTGTTGCCATCTTCTTTAGAATTTCCGTTAACAAAGCAGCATTTAATAAATTACATTTGTCTGCTGTTAATAAATTGTATTTGATTTAAATTATCACACATGTTGGCAACACCAGCTCGGAACAGAACAGTCATCGAATCCATTTGATTTATTATATTCCCCCCGCCCCCCACTCGTCCTTTGCGAAAGTTCCCAGCAAATATCAAAGTAAACTCAATGGTATCAGCACATTTAGGGGCATTATTGTGATGACTTGTTCAAAATCTCATTATATCGCGGTGTTGCAATGATAAACATCAGCAAAAGTACCTTGCGATACGACACGCTATCAGACGTGGTAATGGCAACGTACAGGATTCCCACTGAAAAGGATTCCCAGAGACAGCGGAGACGGCGAGTCAACGGCGAGGGTGATGGTGGTGGTTGTTTCAATATCGTTAAGGATGTCGAGATGTTTTATGTGGTTGTAATTTTCCCATCGCTTGTTGAAGTTTCTAATATCCGGGAAACGGAAGTATGACACACATATCTCTCTATTTCTCTCTCTCTATCTCTCTCTCTGTCTCTTTTATAAATTCAGTAAATGTGTGCTGGGGATTTATGTGTTGTCGCATGTGAATTGTTGAAACCCCCTCGTTGCAATTCTTTGGATATTCCCAGTGAGGGCACGTTACATTTGTATTCGATTTTGGAACAAAACATGATTTGTTTGCTTTACATGGCATGCCATGGAATTGAGTGGTGTACTCGGTATCACTGAATTTATGTGAGCTCGCTGACGTTGTCAATAAAATGCCTCTGCAGGAGGATAAATACAACGAATACACTATTCTCGAGGTAAGCAGCTGCAATGCAGTACAACCATTCGAGCCGGAGTGGGGTGGTTCCATATTAGACAACCATCAGTATCACCCCCATTCATCCGCAATCGTGTGCTGTGTGGCTTTTCCAGGAGCATCTCTTGACTAAATGTTTTTACTATTTCGCCAAATGTATGACATTAAGGCCACAATACGTATGTTTGGCAAAATCATTATAAAGTTTGTCGCTCCCCGCCGCACAGCAACAATAAACTCAAGAGTAGAAGCAGCAGCCGAAACAGAAACAGCAGCTGTAATAAGGACACATGCTCGTAAATGTGTGCGTTTTGTAATATCTATAAATCCGTACGTGCCTTTTTGCGAATGAGCTCAAGTTTATGTCATCGTTAGAGGTTTCCACATGTGGCAAATAAATACCAATGGGCCGCATACGAAGACCTTCATCATTACACAACTCGTTACACAACTCGCGTAATGTTTAAGCCGTAAATGTTAATGTCATTTGAAGGGAAATGACAAATTTTAAAAGAAATAAGTAATTGTGTGGGCGAAAAACTATTTTGGATTACAAGGAAACAAAAGAAATATGATTTAAATGGCCCACGGTGACGTATGATTGATATTAATTAATATCAAAACTAACAGGAGGCTTCTGGTTTGGCGGAGACCAATCGAAAACAGACCTCATTTACAAATAGGAAACACGAATAGCTTGACCTCCATTTTCCGAAAAAGCCTTAAATTCTTTAGAAAAACAAGTAGTTTTGTTCAGCAGAGCGGAATCTGAAATCTATTGCTGGTTGTTATTTGTTTGATTAAAGAAGAGAAATCAAATCAAGATGACTAGAGGTGGATTAGAGCAGGACTAGAAGAGGACTACAGGAGGATTAGAGCAGGACTAGAAGAGGACTACAGGAGGATTAGAGGAGGACTAGAGGTGAACTAGAGGAGAACTAGAGAATTACTGTAGGCGGACTAGAGGTAGAATTTAGGAGCACTAGAGGGGTAGTTGAGGAGCACAAGATGTTGACTGGAGTAGGATTAGAAGAGGAGGATTATAGCGAACTAGAGTATTACTGTAGGATGACTATAGAAGTACTAGAGGCGGAATATAGGACGACCAGAATATTTCTAGAGGTGGATTAGAGCAGGACTGGAGGAGCACTAGAGTAGGACTAGAGGATTACTAGAGGAGGACTAGAGGAGAACTAGAGGAGTATTAGAGGAGGACTACAGGAAGACTAGAGTAGGACTAGAGTGAGACTAAAGGAGGACTATAGAGGTAATACAGGAGGACTATGAGGAATAGGAATAGGGAACGAGTAGAGTTTACTGTAGGAGGACTATAAGAGGAATAGAAGAGGACTAGAAGATTACTAGAGGTTCATGAGAGTAGGAATAGAAAAGGACTAGAATATGACTATATGAGGAATAGAGGGGTACTGGAGGAGGATTAGAGTGGTTCTAGAGGAAGACCAGAGGAGGAATACCGGGGGACTTGATTAGAAATAGAGGAGACTAGATACGGAATACAGGATGACTAGAAATTGACTAGAGGAGGACTTGATGAGGAATAGAGGAGGAGTAGAGGTTGACTATAGAAACAGAGGAGGAGTAGAGGAGGAATTGATGAGTACTAGAGGATGAGTAGATGTTGGCTAGAGTAGCACTAGAGAATGTCTAGATGGCGACAAGAGGAAGAATAGAGGAGGAGTAAAGGACGACAAGAGCAAGAATAGAACAATAGTAGAGATTGACTAGCGGAGGAGTGGAGGTAGACTAGAGGATAAATAAAGGATGACTACACAATCGAGAATCGTCCCGGTAGGCTATTATCAGCGTGGGGGTTGTGATTTCAATTCCCAGCCGAGGCTTTGGTCTGTCGCTGCAAAAATCTAGCCAAATCTTGGACCCAAAATAAGAATATTAATTTACTTTGTATTGTAATTAATAAATAGACAATCCAAAAAATATGTGTGAATATGAGTTCTTTTCTTTCTAAAGAAATTATACCACGGTAGATAAATCAAATGGGTTTGTCTATTTTTTTTTTTGGTAATTCGGACATAGAACACTGAGGTACCTATTATCAGACTTTAAACCGGACACATTTCAAAATGTATTTGATGAATGACCGTTTGCTCATCTCCTTCGATACTATGTGATCGAAATTAATCACCTGATATGGCCTTCTTTCTATTTTAATTGTATTGTTTCTTCGAAAGAGACAATTGTGCCCCCTCCTCAACCCTCAGTATCACTTACATAGCTCATATCATAGCTGTCGTTTCCATAGGCCCACGTGTCGCCCAGTTTGCCACGTCATGCTCTTCACCGACATGTTTACAATCCTCATTGTACGATTGGTTCTTTTCTTACCACTTTCGCTGTTCCACCACTACTTTGGCGGCATCGAAGACATTCTTCTTGCTTATTTTGTCACAAAGGACATGACCAGGAAAGCGGTCGACTGTTTGCCACAGGTCTTCATAAAACGTAGCCATGGTATCTTCGTATGTCCCTTCTCTTAAAATATTCCAAGTAAGGATATGCTAAGTATGAATTGTATTTCATTCTACTCTACTTTACCAAATGTTTTCACTCTGCAATTCCTTAAATCATCTAATATTTCCAAAAATTTTATTGTATAACCCAATCAAATAGCTTTAAAGCTTTTAAAGTAAATTCCTATTAAATGACCCAAAAAAAAAATACAAAATTCTGCCGAAAAAGAAACTCGATTGCCAAATCATCACAAAATCATAGCAAATCTATCCCAACTCGACAACAACGAATGCAAAACCAAAAACTAATTCGAAAAAGAAATGCAATAAAAAATATGTTCCAAAAGAAAAAAAACGGTCAATGGGTGGGAAGAGAACAATACGAGAGCGGGTGGGATATGAAGGTCTACGTTGTGGCAAATCATACAAATCACATTTCAGGCATTTTGTTAAAGGCCTGCCTGCTATGACAACATTTCCAAAAAAGAGAAAAACAAATCCTTGTAGAACTTTGCCTGAGAATTCGAGTGGCATGATATTTATCCCATGCTGGGATAATAAACAGACCGGAACGCATAGACAGACTTGGGGCGGGGGAGTTGGGATAATCTTTCGCAAACCAAAGCCAATACATTTCGCAATCAATATTAGCCTGCACACAGCCCTACTCCCAGATTCCATGGAGTCCATATTTATGTCTTTAGCTGGTTTTAAATTTAGCTACACTTGTAGGAAACAAAAAAAAAAGGAGTAAAATGTAAAGCAAGTTGTGGCCATGTTTGTCAGTGTTTGCCACACAGAACAAACATGAGCAACAGACCAACAATCAAAGATGAATGTTGCAAAACCCACAAGTGGCAGCAAACGTACACAGACAACAAACAGGGATCACTGTACGCTTATGGGTACATAAATATAACTCAGCCTAACACACACTCATGTTTGAATGTTAAAGTCATACATAAACATTATACCAAAAAAAAAAAAAAAAGATAGAAACAAAATTACAAAATGTTTTACAAAATAACATAACGAGATTGTTGTTATTCATGTCTGCACACACGCACGCCAATATATCTGTATGGCCACACGGCACGTGTGTGTGTTTGGGTATTCATATGCCTGGGTGTGATGTATCCTCTTTACATGTGTATGTGCTCGTTTCTGTGGTGGTGCATTGGTTAGCTGATGGCCACCATATCTGTGCTGTTTAGAAGCGACAACAGAGCTCACATGCCATTTTGGTCCATGCGCCACAAACTGCTAGTTGAGAAAATCCCCCTTAAAGTTGCCAATCAATTTTAAGGAGTTCCGGGATTTGGACATTTCCAGCACAGGGACATTACTGATCAAAATTTCCCAAAAAAAAACAAAAAATTTACAAAAATAACACTTATATCAAAATAACATGTGAGCATTGCTATCTACGTGTTGGCAATTGTATCTATTTAGATGAGCCTGACTGTGTTAGAGTATGTGTTAGTGGGCTTAGTTCTATTTCATTTTTAGCTTGGTTTAAGTTGTACTTTCTGTACTCTACCATCGTCTCCCATGGAGTTAGGTCCATGGCAATTTTGGTAAGTGATACGCGCCTGGTTACGTCAGTGTATTTTCCTTACAAGGGGGGAAGAGAGAAACGACTAGTCCTGCCACCTACGAATACTAAGAAAAGTTATGCCCCCCTATTGTCTGCTTGGTATGATAGACACAAATGGATATTTCCAGAGATTATAATCTGCCGAATATAATTAGAATAACAACGTGAAAATATATTTTCAAATTCAACAGTTGTTGGGACTCTTTAAAAATATTTTAATAAATAAATAAAAATATTGTGTGGTCACAGTGTCCCAAATCAAATGCCCACCGGTGGGGTAAGCGGCGCTCAAAGTGGGAAAGACATAGGAACTAATAACACTGTCCAACAGCATTTTTGGAACAGAATAGCGACCCTATAATTCTGAAAGGGTATATTGAGTAGATCATTTTTGTAGAACAAACTTATGGTCCAGCACGTCTGAGTTTTGTTTTTTACAGTGGGTCAAAGTTTTCATTTTTTGGTCGAAGGGAGCATTATACTATATGAAAAAAATGCTGTAAGTTAATGTCTGAGAGAATTCTTATGGTTAGAGTTGTATTGTGGCATTGTATGAGGATTATTTTTGTGGAAGATCTTAACCCTCTAACTGGTCTCTTTATGGGTTAATTTGACCCTTTTTTCGAGAAAATCAAAAAATATCCTTAAAAAAAGGACATTTAAGGATTAAAATATTCTACGAAAATGTTTGCCGGAAAATTTCAGTGGGGGTTACCAAAGACACCAATGTTGTAAATAAAGCTCTTTACGCTTAATTAGTAAAATTATTCACCAACATATACAAAATACAGGTAAAAACGGCGTCAAGTTCGGCCGGGCCAAACACTGAGTTCTCGCGTCTTACAAATCGGGTGTGATATTTATTAAAATTAATAATAAAAACTAAAAGAAAAAAAAAATGGCAAAATTACACGTCAACTTCTATAAAAAAATTATAATTTTGTTTTAATAGTGGTTTATTACATATACATATTTATATTTTTGCTTCAAATTTTCGAGTAAAAGGGAATTGGGAAATAGCCGTAGTACGACAATGGATTAAAGATTACTCTAAATATAATCAGCAGCAGCTAATGTGGATAAACTCGATTTGGACTGCAATTTCAAAACTTAATACATTTCCAATTTTAGGTGGGTAACAACATTTTTTAGGGGACGTTTCCACTTTGCAATTGCCGGCGACTTAACGAGCAAACATCCCTAAGCCATGTTAAAGTTCTGGAGAAAAAGTGTTGGTAGTATCGCTAGTTGAATTGACACTATGTCAACTTGACAATTAAATGATTGCAACTTGTTAGTACATTTAAGTTGTAGAGTTGTATTTCAATACCAACAAATAGCATCAGTCATTCGAGGCCGGCTTTAAAGCTGTACTTCTCGATCAGTGATGATAGAAGTCATAAAATCTACAAATCCAACACCTTAAATTGAAGAATACTCCCTGAGTAGCCATGGGAAACTTTAAGTTTACTGGTAAATATATCCAGTAGTTCCATCTAGTACAGATGCCTAATCAAAGTCTAAGTTTACTATTTCCTTATACTCCACAAACTTCACTTGAGAGTGGCTTCATTACAGGCGTTTTGATATTCCTAAACCTCCAGCACTGAAAGCGTTCAAATATTCCGCCTACTGCTGCTATGCCGATAGTTTTAAAGAAAACACAATGTAATTGATATTAATCATACGCACCATAAATTAAAATTAAAAAAAAACATTCCAACTTATCAATAATTATGGATTTATTACTTGTTGTCTAAAGAAAATTGAAATTAAAAAAAAAAAAACAATCCCAACTTATCAATAATTATGCATTTATTAATTGTTGTCTAAAGAAAATAGGATGACCATCAAGGTATTATCCCGAATTTATATAAATCATGTCATTTGCCTCCCAACATTTCCCTAGCTCCTGGAGAAAAATGTATTATACCGTACAATTCGGTCGTTGTTGACCCTTAACACAATTTCCGTATCCTCATTTAGTGATTTTGTGGATTTTTTGTTTTCAAAAATGTACTTGTGGTTTTGTATATGTTATAAAATTAAACAACAACAACAAAACCTATACACACATACATTAAAAATACAATATTAAGCGTTCACACACATATACATATAAGGACGCAGCAGAGGTGTACAATAAAAGAGCAGCCGCAGAGATTGAAAAAAAATATAATCACATTAATACAATTTTCCCCATCATTCAAAACTAATTTTAATTGTTCCCAAAACACAAAATAGAAGAAGAAAAAAATATTTTTAACAAGAAATAGTACCACAACTGGCTGCAATCGAATTGATATGGAGAACTTGGGCGTAACATTAAGGCCTCCCTATTTTGACAATGAAAATATAAAACTTCCATGGGTTTCAATTAAGCCTCTATTTATTAAGAGTAAGCTGATATTAATAGTAAGCTGATATTTTCTAGAGTTGCAAAAACTTATATTAATTAATAATAATCATACGTATATTATTTCCTGTTATTCCTATAAGGAGCATAGGACCGCCGCAAATGTATTCCAAACATTTCTATTGTTCGCCATTCTCTGTATTTCACTGCAATTCTGTTGTTTAGTTCTTATTTCAGTTCTTTCCATGTCTGCAGCAGTTCCCATTTCTTATTCTAGCTGCCGCCCTCCATGCTCTTCCTGATCTCGGGGGGATTCCAGTCCACAGTACTAATCGGAGTATATGTGAGCAATAAACGATTATATTTTCTCTGGGACTCCTTTGTAGCCTTTGGAGAATGCACTGGATGCCAGAAAAATTAAATATATCTTAACTCTGAATCTGAAATTATTTTGTCATTTCCAATAACTTAGTAACTTTATAATAGACGCTGAAAACTCTTTAAAAGATTTTTTTTAGAAAATATAATTTTTTACCATGTATTTCAACACAGCTGGGGTGTTCAAAGATTTTTTTTTAAAAAAATATAATTTTGGCTATTTATTTAAAAAAAAAAAAAATTTTCTAACATTTGATTAAAAAAACTATAGTTTGTGCTATGAATTTCAACTGTGGAGTTCAAAGAGTTTTTTAAAAAATATTATTTTTTCTATTTACTTTGGGGTTTAAAATTTTTTTTTAAAAAAAAATATAATTTGGCTATTTATTTCAAAAACAACTGAGCTGTTCGGAAAAGTCTTTTAATGAGTTTTTTAAAAAAAAAAATAATTTTTGCTATTAATTTCGACACAAATGTGTTGTTAAATTTTTTTTTTTTAAAAAAAAATATAATTTTTGCTATTTAAAAAAATATAATTCTTGCTATAAATTTCGACACATTTTTGTAAGAAAATGTTATTTTTTGCTATTAATTTCGACACAACTGTGTTGTTCAAAGTTTTTTTTTTAAAAAAAATATAATTTTTGCTATTTAAAAAAATATAATTGTTGCTATAAATTTCGACACATTTTTTTAAGAAAATATTATTTTTTGCTATTAATTACGACATAACTGAGCTGTTTGGAAAAGTCTTTTAAAGATTTTTTTTTGCTATTAAGTTCCACAAAACTTAGGTGTTAAAAGTTTTTTTTTTATATATAGTTTTTGCTATTTCAAAGATTTTTTTAAAAACTATACATTTTTAAAAAAAATATTTTTTGCTATCTATTTTAACACAGCTGCACTTTTTGGAAAAGTCTTTCAAAGATTTTTTTTTTAAATAAAATTTTTGCTATAATTTTTACGACATAACCAGGACTGCAAAAGATTTTTTTAAAAAAATATTATTTGTTGCTATTTATTTCAACACCACTGACCTTATTGAAAAAGTTTTTCAAAGATTTTTTTCAAAATATATAATTTTTGGTTTTTACCTATTTCAATATAAAAATCGCCTTTGAACAGATTTTTTTTCAAAAGTATAATTTCTGCTATTTATTTTAGCACATCTGTGTTGGGCAACTGTGCATATGCTATTATGGCACAATTTTTATTATATATTTTAAGAGTCTGTGTTTTGTGGTTGACTTATTTTCCACACCCAACAGCAACAGTAACAGCAATAACAACATCAGCAATAACAACAAAAGTCAAAAAGTTAAATACGGTTTTCAAAAAAAAAAAAACATTAACAAAGTGAAAATAAAGATAAAACTATAATAATAGAGAAAATTAAATACGTATTTCCAGAGCATATGTTTTTGAGGGGGGGGAGGAGCTTATTAAGAACTATGGCGTATGTAAAGTAAAACACTGGGGGTCTCAGGGTACATTACCGAAGGAGAACATAATTTAACATGATCAACAGCAGTGACAGCAGCCAAACCGGAACGCAAGGGTTGGTTACCTGATGCCAATTGACAATTTCACTAATTCACTTAGTTTTTATTAGCAGGATTAACAGACGACTGTAACCCTTTTCAAATGTAACCGAAACCCCAGCTTTGTTACGCCATCTCCCCAAAATGTTTTATGGCAAATGGGCAATTGTTTTTTATTTTGTTTCCACCCCCTCCCCACAAATTGTATGCCATAAGTTTTCGCTTCCATTCAAATTGCCCCCCAATGTATGCTACAGTTTGTGTTCCACAGCAAAGTCCCTGCTAGGGGTCCCATTCGCTATTGCCTCTTATGTCTTTTAAATCTTTTCAAATGTTGTGTCATTTACATTTAATTAAATAAATTGTATTTACATTGGTAAGTACTCTACGAATACAATGTTACGTAAGTCTAGAGTAAGCCAAACAAATGGAGAATCTTGATAGTGGCTTATTTGCTATTTGTTGTATTTGTGACCATTGAGCTTGTGGGAAATGGCATTTTATTTTTGAGAGTTTTGACTTTATATGACTTTGAATAATTTCGATAGTTGAAGAAAATTTCCACGTGGGGACAATGAAAAGGCCTCAGCAGAAGGCAGGCGAACAGGGAAATAAAAATTGGTTTTCTGTGGCAAAGATAAAGAGAAAAAGTGAACAACAGAGAGAAATTCAACATATCGTGCGACATGGAGTGTATTTTGGATGATAGTGTGTCCAAATTCTGATTTTTTACAAATGAGTGCTGGTATGCGTGTGAATATTTGTGAATAAAAACAGACATTTTTTTTTGGTATTGACTAACCACTGTGATTGTCTCATGTCCTGTGGTCGTCTGAGAACAAAACT
The DNA here is from genome assembly GCA_958296145.1 of Hydrotaea cyrtoneurina. Lineage (NCBI taxonomy): Eukaryota > Metazoa > Arthropoda > Insecta > Diptera > Muscidae > Hydrotaea > Hydrotaea cyrtoneurina. The sequence continues at coordinate 77,548,006 of OY282515.1, forward strand.
GGCAGATATTTTTTTCTGTTTATTGGTTTTTTTTTAATAAAATTTTTTGGGATACACATTTTCATAATTTGGAAGGGAATTATCTGATTTCTTTGAAATAAATTTGTTAAAAAAAAAATACTCGAACAACAGTAAGCATCTAAATTACAGAGAAGCCATCAAAGCTATTAAAAATCATGCCATCGGTCAAAATATAAGTAAGTAAGATCGAAGCTAATCTTACCATCCTGCGGTACAATTCCCTATTTTTTTTTTTTTTAAATAAAACCTTGTGCATCTTTTGGGTCTGATTTGTGCAAGAGCTCCAGCTGCACTACCAACTACTACCAACTACCGTAAAAGTTGACCGACTACGTTTGTCTTGTAACTGAAATATCTGTTGCAGTACACCATATTTTTCTCTATTTAACTATTGTTGCTTCACTTTGCAGTACATAGTCCACAGATGTTCCCCTTTCATACCTTTCAACTTTCGCCAGACCCTACCCCCTCCCAGCCATACACCCAACCCATGGGCAGTCTTAATTGTTGAATGAATGTGATCTTTATTTCGAAATATATCTACTGGAATATTCAAATATATATTCCAATGTAAGATGTCCTTGTTGTGCATACAAACGTAAATGAAATGGACACTTATGAGACTTGCAATACATCCTGAATGCAACCATCGCTTTCATGAAATTTACACTCTGGCCTCAGAACAAGCCACAGACCATAATTTTATATAATTAAACTATATAGTAATATGATGCAATTATTTCACATACGGCAGCAAACATCTTCATGGACAGAGCAGGGCAGAGCGGACCAGACCAGAGCCGAGTTTACGTTTGGGCTAACAAACCACAAATCCTTATGGCGTTAAGTAGCTTGTTACACATGTTGCAGAATACTTCGTTTCGGTTAACGAAATATTGTGTGTGTAATTTGTATAAAAGCTCAAAATTATAAATAAATGATTGCAACAACGCATGAGTAAGCAAAGTAAAGGGTGTTTTTTATTGGGGTATAGAACTTTATGTTGGCATCACTTTTTTAACTGGCGGCCATTTTGTCAGCTGTCAAGTGATTAATATTTAGTTTGGTTTGCCATTTCATCATGAACAGGTTGACAAAAGAACAACGCTTGCAAATCGTGCAATCGCGAAGTTCACCGCAAGCTCCGTCCATTTTATGCCATTACATCCACAAAAACTGACTGTTTGGTGTGCTCTATGGGCTGGTGGAGTCATTGGGCCATACTTCTTCCGAAATAATGCTGGAGAGTCAGTTACCGTTAATGGATACCGGTAAAGAGCCATGATAACCGACTATTTTGTTCCCGAATTGGATGGCATGAATGTGGAGGAGTTGTGGTTCCAAAAAGTGGTTGAAAATTGGACCTGTAGAATTGGCTTTATTCGAGCCAGCCGCGGCGGCCACATGCCCGAAATCATATTTAAACATTAATGGCATAAAATTATACTTCCAATAAAGCCAAATTGATGGACATTAAAACGATTTTCTTGTGTTTTATTTCAATTCGAAGTTCTATACCTCAATAAAAAAACACCCTTTATATGGGCAGCAGGAGCTGCAACTTGTGGCACCAGAACTTAGCCAGCAAGAATATGGCCGACTTTGAGGCTGCCATTGACGCCCTTGTGGCATTTTCGATCAATAGCCATTTTCATCGTATTATGGCCCTTAATTGGAAGAACATTTTAAAATTTAAAGTTGTAGTTAGGCACACATCTCCATATCACGGTAATAATCTAACTAAGATGATTATGCTGATTACCTGGAGTAGTAGAGAAATATGCATATGAAATGGAGGTGCAATTCGAAATTAATTAAATTTACATTTTGGTTTACAATGTAAACCCATAATAACTGTGTGGTTTTTGTGGTCTTTGCGGGAAAATATTTGCATTAATTTTTCATATGAATTTGCTAATCTGATTGTATATGCGTTTTGTTATATCAACTGTTAATAATTCCGTAGGCGAAAAGTAACACAACTGCTTAAAGTTGAGGCCTTTGAGGGAAGGCTGAAAAAACGGAAGTAGTAACAATATGTATAAGAAGAGGAAGTAAAGCAGGATGTTTTCACTTAACTTAAGCAAAAGCTTACAGAAAAACGGAAATATTTTACCGTAGAATTGTATCGATAAGTAAAAGATTTGGGTTTGCTTCGAATAAGCAGACCCAGAGAAAATAACACAGACAATGAAATGATTCTTACAGCTAGTTAACTACAAGAGTCTCTGCATTTTGCAGCAACATAATTTCCTAACGTTTGTAAAGGAAATTATTAGTATATAGATAGTTCACTTAATAGAGTCTTTAGAGATCTTTGCCCTCCATTGATTTGCTTCTTCTTTTTTTCAATTTCTTTTCAATCTTATCCTCTGTCATGTTTTAAGAGGACGACATTAGAAATTTGCCATTTCCCTACACATTAGGGTGGAGTGAAATTCAAAAAAAAAAAGTTAACCTCGGAAAGAGATGTAGTCTGGGGTCCTAATGAGGGGAAAAATAAAGAAAAAAAATTTAAAAAATTTTTAGGGGTCGCGCCACTCCCTCGAAATTTGGAAATTATCGCTATTTTGGCGTTGATTTTAGAAAAATCCTAAAAAGTTGTATGTCAATAAATGTTTGCAATAGCGTAAACAATGAAATAAGGGCATGAAAAAATTTAAAATTTTTTTTCTCATTTTTCAAAAATTTCAAAAAGTAAAATAAGTCAAATCGTCCCTTCTTCAGAAAATTTACTGAACAATGAAATCGCCACCAAAGCTACAAATATTAGTCGATTATCCTCATATTTGCCTCAAATACTTTTGTTTGGGCACTGAACAAGCTCAAACTTTTAAATTTCGAATAAGTTAAGTCGTTAATTTTTAGGATTTTTCTAAAATCAACGCCAAAATAGCGATAATTTCCAAATTTCGAGGGAGTGGCGCGACCCCTAACAAATTTTTAAATTTTTTTTCTTTATTTTTCCCCTCATTAGGACCCCAGACTACATCTCTTTCCGAGGTTAACTTTTTCAAATTAAAAAAAAGCATGTTTTCACTCCACCCTACTACACATACATGCATACGGAGAACCGAACCGTATGAGAGCGTAAAGCTGTAACATCTCATCAATCTCATATGCTTACATTATGGATTCACAAAGGAATGTTGCACAGGAAAAGTAAATGATGTGAAAATAATTTAAACTGAATTAGACATGAGATACTTTAATAAAGGAATCATGCCGGCTTGCCTGAATGTATGTCATCGTCATCATAACCCTGAAGGACATACGGATATTAAAAGCAAACGTATTGAAGTATATACTTCAAATATATGAATCTACCCTTCACCACCCAAACTAATTATAGATCACGTCGAGGGAATGGAGGAAAAACATAAACCTTGAACTGTAATATTGTATTTTAAACTGAGCGATGAAGGTCTTGTAAATTTCTCATAACCTGTCAATTATAGAGAAATTGGGTTTAAAAAAAAAATCACACCACATGAATTAGTAAGAGAAATGCAATTCTGGGTTGGTGAGAATTGAAGGGGAAAAACAAATATTTTGTAGTCGCCGTGGCAGCAAACAATTGCTCAAGGGAAATGTAGTTGTGGCCGTGGCAGCAAACATTTCCCATAAGAAAATTTAGTTAGATGTAGCCGTAGCAGGAAACATTTGCTATAGGAAAATATAGATGTTGCCGTGGCAGCAAACATTTGCCATAGGAAAATGTAGATGTAGCCGTGGCAGCAAACTTTTTCCATAAGAAAATTTAGATGTTGCCATGGCAGCAAACATTTCCCATAAGAAAACGTCTGTAGTCGCTGCCAACTCACTAAATTTCATATTATTACTTTCTAAAATTTTTACTACAACTCTACCCCTTTGTCCCTCCTCCAATGAAAGCAATTGTAATAATTTACTGGGAAGAAGAAAAAAACGACTAAATGTGTCGTTAAAGTGTTAATGAGGCTTGTACGCAAATGTAATTTGATTGCTGACTACAAAATTCATTTCATATGTTGACATTTTCCGATTAATTTAAATGTAAATTGCATTGAAATTATGCAAATGTTTTTGTTTAATTTACTGTGAAAATCATAAAATATTACACAAGGTTTTCATGCTAGTAAAATACTATGACTGCACAGTAATGATGATGATGATTGTGATGATTTATGTGTGTAATCATATGAATTTATTTAATAGACTCGGTAACTGTGTTGTTAATGGGAGTAAATATTTCGAAGCCTGAAAAGTCTCGTAAGGTAATAACATGAGTTCGGAATCAAGTTTTTTACTATTCTTGATGAAATTATTCTCTGTATGCATTGGAGCTTCTGTGTGATGTAGATGCAGTTGAAAAACAGTTTTCTAAGATCGTATTTAAAACTCTCCCCTCCACACTCCTTACGATGATATCGACACTCTCCATGACAAAAGACGCCGTTCAAGAAATTGGTTACCGAAAGCCGCCCGAAGGGTTTGAATGATGTGATGAGGAGAGTAAAGCCGTCACTTAAGCTAAGAACTTGGCATACAGGGTGACATGAGGAGTTAAAAGCCGTCACTGAAACTAACAACTTGACATACAGGGCGACATGAGGAGAGTAAATCCTTCAGAACTAGGAAGACAAGGTGACATTCGCCGAAGCCACCTGTGTTGCAACGACAGCCATAGTTGAGGGTGGAGAATAATCGTTTGTTCCGACCACAAAATTATTTTTTAATGAATAACCTCTATGGTCCCCAAAGAACAAAAATGTCGAAATTACTTAAAATTATGATGACGGAAAATAGAACGGTCGATTTGGTGAAAATAATTTTTGAAAATTTGAATAACAACACCGTGTTACAAAAAAAAAAGATTTTTTTCTGTCCTATTAACCAAATGCACATATTCGGAAAGAGGGGAATAAATAAAAATACACGTGTATCGGCGATTTTCATGTACACGTCAGAATTTTTTAAAAACAATTTTTGTCAATTCTCAGATTTTCCCCAATTTTTATTATTTTTGAAAAAAAAAAATATTTTTTTCACTTTTCTTAGCATAACTTGAAGAGACCCCAAATTTTTAAACTACTTAAGCGTGACGAAAAAAAAATGTTTTTTTAACTGAAACATTAAAAAAAACGATAACCATGCTAAAAAAAAAAAATTAGGAAAATCTGAGAATTGATAAAAATCTATTTTTTAAAAAATTTGATGTGATACAGACATTTCCACGAGTCTGCCTGCAGAAAGTAGCTCGATTGGATCACTGAAAAAGGGTTAAAAATCGGTCCAAAGGCTTTCACACAGGCCACTACGAGCTTCATACTTCAAAATTAAAAAAAAAAAAAATCTGACTTGTACATGAAAATCGCCGATACACGTGTATTTTTATTTTTTATCCCCTTTCCGAAAAAGTAAATTTGGTTCATAGGACAGAATGTGTGTAACACGGTGCAATTAATTTGTTTTTTTTTAATTCAAAATTGAATTTTTTTAGACAAAACGCCCACTTAATTTAATGTAAATGACAGTTTTGGAGTCATAAAAATATTAACACACCAAAACAGAAATTGTGGAAAATCCAAGCCAACTGTTTTTATTAAAGTTATACACAAAAAAATTTGTTTTTGTTTTTTTTGTTACCAAATTAAACACAATTGATGAAGACTGTCTCAGGGATGTCTTGCCCGTTGGGAGGGTTAAGGAAAGCTCTATTTTTGAATAAATATTTATATTTTCTAAGACATTACTTACTTACTTAAGTTGACTCTACAACCTGTTGTTTTTTTTAGAGACACAAAAGCTCAGGGGATGCTTTCTTAAAATTCAATATATTGTGTTAGCGAAAGGAAATTAGGATATCGGAAGGAGGAACGAGGGAGTAGAGTTTGTTGACATTTGTTTTGAATTTCTGAATGTCACAACTGGCACGAAACACATTCCATATTCGAACGCTTCGGCGGAAGAACGAATTTTCTCTATAGTGCATCGTCCGATCCAACGTATACTTTACAATGAACGGATGAGAGTCCATGTGTGTGCTTTCTCCAATTACATATCTTCTTCGATGCTGACATTTGTATTTCTATTAACGGCAGAACCGAGGTATATAAATTCTTCCAAACAAATCATTCGATTTGGTTGAAATAAATTTTAAAAAATTCATCCGTAAATTATCTTTAATATTTACATTTAGGCTTTCCATTTAAATGGCTGTTTTGAAGTTATAAACCAAACTTCAAGCAAACACATATTTTTTTAATTAAAAATGTAAATTTTCTGGGACATGTCATGATTCGAAAACAAATCATCCCATTTAGTTGAAATGAAGTTTTTAAAAAAATTCATCACAAAATACTCTTTAATATTTACCTTTAGGTTTTTAAATTTAATGGCAGTGTTGGAGTTATAAACAAAACTTAAGGCAGACATTTTTTTTTGTTTTTTTTTATAAATTAAAAAAAAATATTTTTCTCTGTGACATACTTTGTCATGACAGGAAGACGACAAACGATAGCTGAACTAAATTTTTAATTTAAATTTAAATTTGAAAAATTGTAGATGGTGTTTCAACACAAGAAAAGCCAGGTTCAAAACCGGATAAGACCATCAAACATTTTCCAGCGGCCGTTTTTCCCACCTCGTAAGTACTGGCGACTTTACGAGTAAGAGAGCAATCTCTAATCCCTGTAAGACTTCTCTAGAAACTTCTCCCGGTCAGTAACTATTCACAATTATATCGTACACTGCTCACTGATTCGAGAGAAGTTCCCCGTCTGTTCCTTAATGGAATGTTAAGGGAAATAAGTAAATAAGATCAGAATAGCACAGTGGTTTTTGATTAAAAAAAAATGTTTTGTGATGCCCATTGTTATCAATGTGTAATCATGGCTCGATTTACTTTTCTTCCGTTGGCACATTTCTTCGTTACCATGTATTCCCTCTAAATGAAATATTCTTTGAAAATACCCAAATCATAGTTTTGACAATAATTCCCCATACGTTCGTTTAATATTCTACAGAATAATTAAATATTAATAAAATTCAATCTACAACTTGCAATTGAATAACTTTGCTGCTGTCACCTTATCATTACATTCGGAAACATATCATCAAGGATGCCAAACAAATTCGTGTTGGCAAATGTCACTGCTGGCAACCGACTCAGACGGTTGAGTCAGCTTGGCTCTGCCAATACAGAAAAGTTTTCTATTCATACCGAACATTTTTTTGTTGTTGTCTGTGACATTTCAACATATGTGTGCAAATTGTATAACTATCGCAAAACAAAAAAAAAAAAAAAAAAACTCTAACAACATCATGTTTATGCATGTCAGTAGATTGTTATATCTGTGAAAAATGTGGCCAAAATCTTTTGTGATTCTCGGCTAGCTGAGAAACAGTGCGTGGCCGGGGAAATGCAAACGTAAAAAAAAATGTTTTGTGTAAAAAAAACAGGCAAATCTATTAAAACCTATGTGAAAAACTCTAAAGGAAAATCTAGGTCAGTTAAATTTCTAGACTTATTTCAGCCTTAACATTTTCCAGTCTAGCACTGTTACAACCCCCGCCTAGCTAACATTTCGTCAACCAGTTAACTCCATTGCCAGTTGTCCCGTTGCAGATGTGAGGACACGTCGAAAAATCCCATAGTTACTGTTATTATATTCATCATGGATGGCATTGTTATGTTATGCTAATAAAAAGCTTTATCATAACATACCCGTTCTAACCACAACACTCAGATCCCCCACACACACACACACATACATTTGAAAATGTCGAAAATTGAGCCACGAAATGAACACAGCAGGCTGAGAACAAAGGGAACAAAATCATAAATGGCGTTGACGCACACAGACATCCGCAGCCAACCCTGAAATGCTAACAAATGATGATGATGATGATGACATACATGTGTGAGTGTATAAACCTGTGTGTATGTGTGTGTGTGTCTCCTCTATGAGAATGTTAATATTATTGTCAACGCTGGTGTTGTTGCTGTTATTAACGCTGTCGTTAGGCTGCAGCGCGTTGTTATTAACTTGGTTGGCAGGTTGGCTTTCAAAACACCGAAATCTGGCGAAATTTGTCTCAGTCATTCGCTTTATGCATGACAGTGCCAACACATGCCGTGATTTCAATTTGATGCTACGAATAAACGAATGTTTTGTTCTTGAATTAGAAATTTTGTAACAGGTGTGGCAGACGGCAAAAGACGACAATAGAGCTAAATTTTATTACAGGTGGGGGAGGGTAAGATTTTACAAAGGAGAGAGTTTAGATTTTAAAAAGGAGACAATGGAGTGAATCAACTTTTGTCAAAGAATTTGTGTGGATTTTATTGATTCAACGCTCAAAATTTGAAAACGCTCTATGAAAAATTACACAATTGCAAAATGCCCAAAAAAAAATGAAGAATTCCCAAAAAAAAAAAAGGTCATATGAAATTGGGGAATTTTTCATACTTTTTAGGTAATATTTCTTTTTTTGGGGCAGTTTTCATATGAAAAAAAATTCAACAAAAAAAAATTCCTAATTTTTTAATTTTGGAGAATTTTTTGGAAAATATGAAAAATCGCCCCAAAATATCACATTGATCACAGCAAAACGTAAATTTGTGGTGATTTTTCATATTTAGCTGGGGCCATCGCTCATTTTGAAATTGGCGTCATTTTTTAAATCATAAAATCGTAACCCCAACACATTTGAAAAAAAAAATATTTATGAATTATGATTTTTTCACTTTTGTTTTGGGTTCTTTTTAATTTTTATTTTGGGTGTTTTCACACATTTTAGATTGGTGTGATATTGGATGGTGTAATATTTAGAATTGCGGCCACTGTTCACGGTGCCATTGCAGCCAAAGAGAATAAAATTAAATGTCCATATTGGCATATCTAGAGTAATAGTTAATCATGATTTTACAATCTAAAACTGTCCTTGATTTTACAGTTCTAGACCTTATTGCCTTAATAGCCAATTGGATAGCTGCAAACATATTTACATTTGTTGGTCTTGTGTTGGCGCTAAACCAGCTCACACACTCTGTAATTGCTTGGATTTCTGCCTGTAGTACCGTCTTATGGTCTGGAAGGCGGAATAAAGGTTTGGTTTCCGGTTCTCCGAAAAAATGAAATGTTAATGAAAAGTGGGTCTATATATTTACCAATCATCGTTTTCCTTGTAAACAGACATATTTCAGTTTTTTTGGATTTACATTTAGTCGTCTCGGTCGAGCCCAGTAATATGCGATATAATTCAGAGAAATTTTCATATTGGATTTTTGGAGGGATTTTTCATTTACGTTGGTGAATCCCCATTTGGGGCAATCTTATTTTTTTTTTGGTCGTTTTGGCTTTGATCTATGTTTTATTGAGCCTATTTGACTCACCGTACAGGTAGTTAGCATGAAAGGCCTTGTAAAGACACTGCGTGGTCTAGATCCATTGTGTGAGATTTCGTGGTCTTTTTGGGCCCCTTTGTTATCCCTATAATAAGCTACAAGGAGAGCCTATAGCTTACAGTTTAAAGTTCTTTCGATTATTTACAGCCAACGTAAAAGGCCAGCAAGCCTTTAGTATTTGTCCTGCAAATTCGGATAAGATTAGAGTACCCCTGAGCTTCGAAAGCCCATTATAACAGATTTTTGGTGAGTCAATACGAAGTTCATCAACGTATACATTCGGCGGGGTACTGGGTTATTTTTAATAATTTATTTTCAAATCATATGTCTTCTAATCAGATCTCGTTCTTTGTGTTCTATTCTTTCAGTTGCTCTTGATAACAACATTCACATCACGTCCCCATGTTCTGTAACATTTAATGCATTTCATGGTTAACATGTTTTTTGGCCATTACATGCCATGAAATAAAACCAGAACATACAACAACATATTAAACAATGAAAGGATAAAAAGAAATATCCTTTTAGTTGCCACGATATGTATACCAGAGAAGTTTCAATTGATAATAATCGGAGAAGGGCATTTAATGATCATAGGACACAAATGGTCTACCCTTCATTTCCATGTTAATGAGCAATTTCTTTAGCAACTTTCAAACTCCTGTTGAGTAATCTTGAAAAGATCTGGTTGCATCCATCCAGACTTCCATCTATTCATAAAATGTCCTCCTTGCGATCTTATTGTGGAAAACGGGAAAAATGCATAACTCCCTGTCTGACACACCATTGCGTAGCGTGCCGTTAAGACCCAGCGACTACAATACAACATCATCCTGTAGCAGGACATAAAAGCGTTGTATTTATTTTAAGCCACTTGGCTTAAATTCTGAATAACTTCTGTACACAAGCAAACAGAACAAAATAACGATTTTTATTACATTTTTTTTTTGGTGTTGCTTGTGCTGAGGAATGCAGCTCGTGGCGTAGATGTCGAGTTGGGTTTGTAAACATATCCGCATCCAATAACATTCGCTCACACACACACACATACTCATATGATAGTATGTGTGCCCTGTGTCTGTATGTGTTGATGGCTGCCATATGAGGTACACTTCAGATGGTTATTTTTTGGCGTGCTTTTTTTGTTGTTGTTGTTGGTGTTGTTCTTCTGTGATTCCCAGCTCCTCCGTACATCCATAGAAATGCTGGATATGTGATGATGCATTTATTCATTCGACGTATGTGCATTTTTGCCGAGCTGTTGTTATGCGTTGCCTTTTTATGTTCGGGGAATATTTACGGGGTATTTTTTGTTTTTTGGTTCCAGCAAAGGGAAGTAACAGTTATGTATGTAAACTGCAGCAGATGTAACCGAAACTCTCGCTTTAGCTGCCTCCATGAATTAAATATGAACTGAGGCGGTGTTTTCAACTCTATTGTTGTAGGTAAACAATTTTTTCCGCTGTGGAAAATTTAAAATAATTTTTTTATGTTTTTCGCAATCTTATGCAAGATAGCAGCTGAAATGGTTTTTCTGATAGAGAAAATTGAAGGACATAAATGTGCCCAACGAAAATTGTTAAAGAGACAATTTTTCCAGAAGAAGATTTTTCAATGATTTCTTTAAGAAAATCTTGGGACTCCGTCCGAATATTTTCTTTAAGAAAATCTTGGGACTCCGTCCGAATATTTTCTTTAAGAAAATCTTGGGACTCCGTCCGAATATTTTCTTTAAGAAAATCTTGGGACTCCGTCCGAATATTTTCTTTAAGAAAATCTTGGGACTCCGTCCGAATATTTTCTTTAAGAAAATCTTGGGACTCCGTCCGAATATTTTCTTTAAGAAAATCTTGGGACTCCGTCCGAATATTTTCTTTTAGAAAATCTTGGGACTCCGTCCGAATATTTTCTTTAAGAAAATCTTGGGACTCCGTCCGAATATTTTCTTTAAGAAAATCTTGGGACTCCGTCCGAATATTTTCTTTAAGAAAATCTTGGGACTCCGTCCGAATATTTTCTTTAAGAAAATCTTGGGACTCCGTCCGAATATTTTCCTTAAGAAAATCTTGGGACTCCGTCCGAATATTTTCCTTAAGAAAATCTTGGGACTCCGTCCGAATATTTTTCAATTCCTTCTAGGTTTGCAGTTGTATTTCTAAAGGTGTCATTTTTTCAATTTAAATCAAATTGGGATTGAAATTGTAACTACTCAGTTGCCACCCATGTAAATTCGGTTTGCTCTCATTTTATGGCTAAGACATAACGTGAAGTCTTGCTGGTTTTCAGTTGCCACATATTCAATCCTTTGGTAACATTTAGATATTTTGGAAAACTGATTTCATAAAATGTTCACAATTTTGTCTACTCAATAGGACAACTGTTTGATAACAACACTGCGAGAGACAGAAGCGAATTCAAGAACTCCTTTAATGTCATAGAGAAAATAACAACATCTGCATCACGAGACACCGACAGACGCTGTCATGTGCCCACCCGATGAACCAGCCATGGTCGTAACTCCATTCATCGGAGACATTTTCCTCTTGCCATTGGGTTAACATTGTGTAAGCACATCCTGCCTGTCTTTATCAGTAGATCAGCATGTCTACCTTTATACCTCAACTGCGTCAGCAGGAACATGTTGAACGATGGTCCGCAGCCATGGCCACTGGTGATAGTCGTCACTCTTTCTTTAATAGAAATTGTATACATTTTAAGATTTCTCTTTTTTTTTGCATTTATTTTAAACCTAGACCTCACTTCCCTTTCCTTTCACCTTGCGTCTTGCAAGTGTCTCTGGTCGGGTATCCTCAATTGGATAAACAGCAGGGTAGCTCGGTGAACTTTTTTTTCTTTCGTTCTCGTTGTTTTTCTTGTCCCATTTTCTTTTTGACAGCAAGTACATGTTGCAGGAACAAAACAAAATCTGTTTACCTCTTTTTTTGTCATCGTTTCAGCTTTCGTTTTTCTATAATTTTGAACTTGTCATGTCTTGTCTCTATTGCGGCACAAAAGGAAGGTGAAACGAAACGACGACAGCAACAAAAACAGTGTGTTACAACTTTTTAACTGACAGTGTTTGCTTCTCCATTTGAGTTCTACCTCCTCCCCCCTCCCCTGTCAATGTTCGGGCAAGGCTTGTCTTGGCTGGCTGCCTTAACTGGGTTCTAAGTTGCAGTTAACTGCTAGTAAAGTTTGCCTCATAAACTTTCTTAGGGTGTTCAGCTTCACACTTCTATAGATGTGAGGTTATGTTTAGTTTAGGGAAATGTTTGTAATGGCATTGTTAAATTCGGCAGATTCTTTTCCATCGGGTTTTCATGAAACCTGTGGTCTGAAAGAATCCCCCAACTTTTGAGAGCCATGTTTATATCGAATTGTTTTCCGGACAAATGATTCATTTAAAGTATTAAATGGGATCTACAGCGCAAGAAGTGATGATTCCTTCTATTCATTAAAGTCTTTAATATATAATTATTAAATCTTCTTTCTTATTAACTTCATAATTAATATTAATCATACGGCCCATGTGTTATGACCCTCATTATTATTAATTTTTTTTTTGCCCAAACACTTTGTCTTTTACATTTAGAGCATTGTATGAGATCTCTATAGAAAGAAAAGGTAATTCATTGTATTTATTCAATAGTTTACTAGAGACTTTGTAAAGGAAATTATAAAAAATTTCAACATATTTGGATATTATTGCATTTCTTTTAAAGCAACCTGATAATTAATATGAATCATACGTACCATGGACTATACTTTTATTTAATGGCTGTATTAACATTTTCTATGACAAATCCTAAGGAATTGTAAAACGAATCGAATACTTAAAAGTATAGGGCACATTTTGGTCACACCACATACATTAAAGTCGCGCTGTATTTTAACTTTAAGAGGAATTTGAAAAATGTATATGACAAAAGTTCGGTACCTTTAGCTTCTGTGAATAGAAAATATATTAATATTGTGATTTCATGAGTACTTTATACAAATTACCTTCTTCCACTTCAATTAGTCTGAAAGACCCTCAATATTCTCCTCAGCCCTCACTCGGTAAGTGAGTTTCTAATTAGCACTCCGCAAACATTGAACATCCACAGTAGCGTTCATAATGTGTCTCATAGTAACATCTGCTCTCCCTGTATTCGTCGTCACTCCTTGTTTTTCTCTCTGTCTTCAATTTCACTGCTTTGTTGCAGTATTTGCACGGTTCGGTGTTTGCTTTATTTGCCTTAAGTCTCCATTCTTGGCTGTTTCTGTCTTTGTTAGACTCCTCTACGAGTACAATGGGGCAGGTTTTTTCCACTCGCTGTTCTCTTACCTTGACGTCTTACTGAAGTTTGACGTTAAAAGTATGGCATTAGATGACAACGACAACGAAACAGTCTTTATAGTCATTATATGCACAAATCGGCGAGAGGATTGGAAGACGGACGAGAATGAAAGTCAGAAAAACTTATTCGGCAAAAGTTTTCAGTTTCAGTTGGCAACCATTTAAAATGGAGCAATTGTTCCAAAGCTGCAGCATAACAAACGCCTTTGTTAAGAGAGATAAAAAACTATTTTGAATGCTATAGATGGATGGGCTACAATGCAGAAAGGATTAAATTGATATCTAGATACAAAATGAAAGGAGAACAGGTTTGATTTAAATGAAATTGTTGTAAAAGCACTTTTGTCTCAGACGAACGATTCCAGGTTGAATAGGGCGGATATTTCTAGCGATTATTTATTTATTTATTTATTTATTTATTTATTTATTTATTTATTTATTTATTTATTTATTTATTTATTTATTTATTTATTTATTTATTTATTTATTTATTTATTTATTTATTTATTTATTTATTTATTTATTTATTTATTTATTTATTTATTTATTTATTTATTTATTTATTTATTTATTTATTTATTTATTTATTTATTTATTTATTTATTTATTTATTTATTTATTTATTTATTTATTTATTTATTTATTTATTTATTTATTTATTTATTTATTTATTTATTTATTTATTTATTTACTTATTTATTTATTTATTTATTTATTTATTTATTTATTTATTTATTTATTTATTTATTTATTTATTTATTTATTTATTTATTTATTTATTTATTTATTTATTTATTTATTTATTTATTTATTTATTTATTTATTTATTTATTTATTTATTTATTTATTTATTTATTTATTTATTTATTTATTTATTTATTTATTTATTTATTTATTTATTTATTTATTTATTTATTTATTTATTTATTTATTTATTTATTTATTTATTTATTTATTTATTTATTTATTTATTTATTTATTTATTTATTTATTTATTTATTTATTTATTTATTTATTTATTTATTTATTTATTTATTTATTTATTTATTTATTTATTTATTTATTTATTTATTTATTTATTTATTTATTTATTTATTTATTTATTTATTTTAAGTGGGACGTCTTCTGGTCTTCCACACCTAATTACCTTCTACAGAAGTACTCGGTCGAAGCTTCAAATTTTCAGCCATCCGTCTCCTAAATTCTTCTTTGAACGAGGATAGCCTACATCATTTCACAGGTTTGTGGAAATGTTTGCTTCACTTAAATGAGATTTAATTTTTTTCCTGCCCCTATTTTGTGATTTTTATTAGTATTCTATTTTGTTGTGCCCCTTAATGTTTGCTTTAATATTAAAAGTTTTCCTTAATTATCCTCTCTCTCTACCTCTGTAATATCCAGTTCCACTTAGTTAAATTACGTAATTTCCCCAATATTTTCACATTCACCCTTCGATAAGTCTGTCCATCTGTCATCATCACTCTGTGACATTTCCATTAACACAATTACTGCTTGCCATTTGAGGGCTTACCTGTTGATTTCAGAGTGACCGTTCATTTATCATTTAATTGATTTAAACGACAATTGATAAGCACCATCTGTCACAACTAAATATCAAAAGTAAATGTAATTAAACAACTGAAGCACACCTTTAGGCCATAGATAGCAAAACTCCGATAAGTTGATTAAAGCTTTATTTGCCAAATATGGAAATAGCAAACACAGGCATAATGTCAGGCTTTAGGTTTTGTGGGAAATAATCCAAAAAGTATAAAGATTAAAGAGCAACAACATCACCACCACAAGGTTTGGTATCTGTTGTGGCAGCTGTTACCCAAGCACTGCCGGCGAAAATATGTATAATTCATAATTATTGTTTGCATAAAACTTATTACAAATGCTTATTTATACAGCCCAAGTATGAAAGAAAGAAGGAAAAAAAAAAAACAACCTAACATGCTAACAATGAGACATGTCATTATACACAAAGAGAATAATGTTATATTTTTTTAATTAAATTGCCGAGTGTTCCAGCAGAAAAGCGAAAAGACTCTGAATGGCATCGCAAGAAACCTCAGTGGCACGAGGACAAAACCACCGCCACTTGGCATCGTTTATGCATTATTATTTTTTTGTTCTCTTGGATTTTTGTGGCAAAAATATTTATGTTTTCCCCCCGGACCGAAAATATTTACATAAAAAAGAGAATAAAAATAATAAGGAGAAGGAGAAAAATGCCTCACATGCCCACCACTATGGATTCGTGCATCAGTGTCAGTGCCACCGAACAGGCAAACAAAAGGCGACAGAGCATTCAGAGTACAGCCCAGTGGAATTACCGTCGAAGGGTGGCTGCAACAGCAACAGCAAATATGTGGAAAGGTAGGCAAGCTCTAAATGCGATTTTAATAAAATAAGAATTTTAATGAAAATGTAAGAACTTCATGCTCTGGTAGGGGGGGCGGTAGGGGGGGTCATTAAAATTAGCTTGCGACATGTATCTGAACGATTCAACATCAATTTGTGGTTAACTAAGGTTTTTATATTAAGGGTAAGATTGATCTGGACAACCGGTGGCGTATGATGGATATTAATTGTGGAAAATTAGAATCATTTAAATTCAGAGACCAAATGTAAGTAAGGTTTGTGACATTTCAAGAAAAAATCCTTCAGAAATATTGAAATACCTAAATAACGAAGGGGCCAACAGACAATTCTACATTTTCTCAAGTAAAATAAAAAATAACTCAACATTTTCACTAGTAAAAGGTAGACATGACATCATGAGTGTCGGCGGCAAAGCTGTTCACATAGATTTTTAATTTTAAAGGGGGTTACAGATTCGAAAATCTTGTGAGAAATCATCCGAAACCATTCCAGTCTCCATTTTTGAAACCTCTGTAATTATCAAAAGAAAATACTTTTCCATGACTGTTTTTCTATCCATTCATCTCTTGATGGTAGCGAGACTTTCCATTTTAAATAATCCGAATTTTATTTTTAAACAAATTTCCAATTTGATTTTGGAAAATGAAATTTTCTATTTGTTTATAATGAGTATTCATTAGGTAAAAGGGCAACACTCAGTGCTGCACTTCTCTACACAAAGTTAATCTATGGTGACGTTTTCCTATACTTCTTTTTTATTTAGGGACAATGAAGCAATATAACATGCAATAATAATAATAAATATTTTTGGCATTGATGCATTCTTTGTGCACAAAAATACTTTGAGAGCAAAGTTTTCTGACTATGTTTTTTTCTTTGCCTGCACTACATAATCCCCTGAAATCTTCCCCTACTCCCATGACACTTAATTTAATTAAGAAATTTCTTTCGTAAATTTTAATTGCTTTTTTATGAACTGCTGTCATTATTATTTCAATATTTTCTTAGTTTGTTTTCTTTTGAGTTTGGTGAAATAATTTTCATTACAAACCGAGCACAACAGAAGCCGTAGTCCACTGGTTGTCGGTTCCATTTGAATGACAGAGATTACTTACACTTTTAATTTCCAATTAACATAATACGTAATTTTACACGTAATTAGTTTCTCTCTCTCTCTCTTATGGATGACTGTATTGTCATGGTTTTCCATTTTTCGTCTCGAGCAGCCACAGCGTTTTACTTTTTCTTCTGCTTGTTTCCATTTGCGATGTAATTTAATTACATTTCATTACGGCCGCTCCTCAGTATAAGCTTTCGTGTCAACCAGAAGAAGACTGGGCACAAATATTTGTGTTTATCATAACAATTCAATTCAATTCACTTTATTATTATTAATATTCGTGGGAAACAACAATAAGTCGAGGCAATTGGCAATTTTCAGAGGATTTTCATATTTAATCGACGTCACGGTGACGAGAAAGGAATATGGACGCAATTCTGTTAAAAAAATATCTGTGAAAGTTGATATTGAATATCTGTCATCCGGCTTCCCCATTGTGACTAGGGTTGCAATTTTCCTGCAGTATAAGACCGAAAGAAAATGTGGAGTCTGATTTAATACTTTTTTAGTAGACCTTCAGAAACGGATTGAGTTTTCATGTTGTAACCATGTTATGTAACACAGAAAATGATAAATATTCATGTCATAATCACCATTAATATTAATCAACGCCTTTATTTTATCGTCCACTTTATTTTCGTACAAAAAAAAATACAAAATCAATTTTGTCGACTTTGTCACACGTGAACTAAATACCACAAGGCTGTGATTTTAGTTTTCCTACATAGAATAGACACGATACTCCTCCACTTCCTTTTCCACGCTAGGACTTTTCGCTACATTAATTTCACAATGTAATAATTTCCTTGACAATGAAACCGGACGACTGAAGCAAATCAATTATAATATTGCAGAATGAAAAAACCTGCAGTGATAAAATGAATTAATTAAACCATTGGTAGGCGAATGGATGGTGAAACGGAGGGCTGGAATTTCTCAGAAAATTAAGAGACACACGATATGACATTAAATTGAAACGAGCTGAGAGATGAGTTAATCAGAAAGATGAAATGACTTTCACGGAGTGCATGAGTACTGAGTACAGCCTGAACACTGATTAATTGATTAATTGATTAATTGATTAATTGATTAATTGATTAATTGATTAATTGATTAATTGATTAATTGATTAATTGATTAATTGATTAATTGATTAATTGATTAATTGATTAATTGATTAATTGATTAATTGATTAATTGATTAATTGATTAATTGATTAATTGATTAATTGATTAATTGATTAATTGATTAATTGATTAATTGATTAATTGATTAATTGATTAATTGATTAATTGATTAATTGATTAATTGATTAATTGATTAATTGATTAATTGATTAATTGATTAATTGATTAATTGATTAATTGATTAATTGATTAATTGATTAATTGATTAATTGATTAATTGATTAATTGATTAATTGATTAATTGATTAATTGATTAATTGATTAATTGATTAATTGATTAATTGATTAATTGATTAATTGATTAATTGATTAATTGATTAATTGATTAATTGATTAATTGATTAATTGATTAATTGATTAATTGATTAATTGATTAATTGATTAATTGATTAATTGATTAATTGATTAATTGATTAATTGATTAATTGATTAATTGATTAATTGATTAATTGATTAATTGATTAATTGATTAATTGATTAATTGGTTAATTGATTAATTGATTAATTGATTAATTTATTAATTGATTAATTGATTAATTGATTAATTGATTAATTGATTAATTGATTAATTGATTAATTGATTAATTGATTAATCGAATAATTGAACAATTGAATATTTTTTTTTGAATAACTGGATAATTGCATATTTATTTTTTGGATATCCTGAAGTTGCTGACTCTACATATGGCTCGCATTGTAAACTTCCTATTATTTCCTTTCACATACTTCCTCAGCATCAATTACTCCTCAATTGGTTAACTTTCTGTTAATTTTTTTTTGTCTTCCTCCGCTCCTATCGTAGGACGGAGCGTTGTTTCACTTTTCCATATCAATTCATTTCCCTTTCCGTTCGCATTCGCACAGTTTGCCGCTCATCCGAAACTTATCAAATGTCGAGTCGTTTTTTGTTGCCGTGATTTCTTTTGCAACTGCAATGCTCCTTCACTTCGTTACACTTCATTACGTTTGAGTACTCTTTACATCCTGTTGATGTTGTTGTTGTTGTTGCTGTTGTTACTACTGTTGCCACTTTCAATTTGGCATTTTGTTTTGGCGGGCAACAACAACAATTGTGGTAATGCAGAGCAGCAGTGTT
Source organism: Hydrotaea cyrtoneurina (assembly GCA_958296145.1). Lineage (NCBI taxonomy): Eukaryota > Metazoa > Arthropoda > Insecta > Diptera > Muscidae > Hydrotaea > Hydrotaea cyrtoneurina. The sequence continues at coordinate 77,567,549 of OY282515.1, forward strand.
GGGTTCAAGAGGAAACGTGTGGAGGAGCGGAAACGGAAATGCTGCAAAATGTTGGGTATGCAATTTTTTTCTGTTTAAAAATTTCTAGTCACGCATAAAATCCGATTTCAACGTATTTTTGCGCGAAATTCACATCATTCCACTTTATCCAAGAGCTGCTGCATTATGGTGTGCGTGACTAGGTTACGAAGTGTGTGTGTATGTATGTGTGTGAGGAAGAGGATGTGGTGTTTTTGTTGCAACAGCAGTTGGAGCCGCATTCAGTGGCATATGAATGCTGTGCGGTGTCTGTGTGTGGCCGTGTAGAAATAATACTGTGTGTGTGTGTGTTTGTTCCGGGAATTCGTTGGTAGATTTTCCATAGAATTTTCACTATTTTTCACCTGTTAGTTACAATTTGTCCTTAACGGTTTGTGTGCGTTAACGCTATTTGTTCCGTATATATAAATTTGCCAGAAGTTTTCTCTTACCTCGATTTTTCTATTTCGTATTCACAAATTCATTCTTATGGCTTTTAATAGATTTGACACGTGGTCTTTGGGAGCTTTCATTTTGTATATTTCTTTTTTTTTAGTTTTTGGCGTGAAATTGATTTAATGGGATTTTTAGGATCTTATCGGTGATTTTCCAGTACTTAATTTAAAAGAAGTGGTTTACAAGCAATGCAACTTTGTTAAATCTTTGAAATATTCAGCAACATAAAATATTAAATGGGCCTTCGGTACGTATAATTAATAAAATATTGTGACATGTAAAATACCAAACGTCCTCCGGTGCGTGTAAGTAATAAAAATATGCCTACAAAATTTAAAAGGACAAAACGTGTCCCTTTTCCGTTATTTAAAATAAAGACTCATATCTTACAAATAAAATGAAGTATAAATTATTAACATTGATGGAGGATTTTCGCTTTTATTGCCCAATGAAGTATTTTGAAGGGGCCCTTCTGGTGGCACCCATAGACTAAATTCGTTCTTCAGCCGTACTCATCGCATGTGGAATACTCATCCTGCAAGTGCTTTTACTCCCTACTATTACATAATCAAATTCTAGGACAAACATCAAAAAACAATACTCCCCCTTTCCTCCTTGCAATACCCTTTTTCCTATCTCTAACACATTGCATTCATAAGGGGATCTCCTTAGTATTAGTTAAAAAAAAGAGAGTCCCCTCTTTAAATTGTGAATAAATGCCAAAACCGTCCACAGATTTGAATGATGTATAACTTAATTTGATTGCATGACATGTGGCTTTACGATAAACTACTAAAAATGGGAACTTTATGATGAAACAAGTATGTCCCAATTGAAAATTTCGAAAATTTTTGTACTTAGTGGACAAGAGTACATCTGAATTTTATAGTGGTTATCCTTACAAAACATTTTTTTTTTTTGTTGCACCGTGTGATTTATGAAAAATTTTCCAATGAAGTATCGGTCTATAAAAAGGACCCATAAACGAAAAGTTATGTCTATTATTGACTCAAAAAATTATACTTGGTAAAAAAAACCCTGTCAATAGAAAAACTAAATTGTTGTACCATTTTTTATCATTTTTGTACTAGGAGGGCCAAGTATATCAGAATTACATAGTGGTAATTTATTACAACAATTTTCTTGTCGTGATAAAAAGTGATAACTTATTAAAAAAAAAATGTTGTCGCAAAGTGTAATATGTTAAAAATTTCCCAATGAAGTATCGATCCAAAAAAATTACCCATAAACGAAAAATTATGTCAAACCCGCTTCATAGTAAACAAAATGTCGACGATTTTTTTACTTAGAGGATGACACTTCAGTGTGATTTATAAAAAAAATTCTCAATGGAATATCGGTCCAAATGGCCCATAAACGACAAATTATGTCAATTGGACTTTTCTAAAAACCCGCTTCAGTACATCAGAATTGCATAGAGGTAATTCATTACAAAAAAAAAAAATTGTAATTTCTGGAAAATTCTCTATTGAAATATAGGTCCAAAATATAGCAATTGATAAAAAAAAATTTTGTCGCACAGTGTAATTTATGAAAAATTTCTCAGTGAAGCTTATCCATGGAAAATATTTTTTTTTACCATTTTTGTACTAGGAGGACCAGTGTACATCAGAATGGTAGCAATTCATAAAAAAAAATTGTCGCACAGTGTAATTTCTGGAAAATTATCTAATGAAATGTAGGACCAAAAAATTAAAATTTATTAAAAAAAATTGTTTGTCGCACAGTTTAATTTATGAAAAATTTCCCTATGAAGCTTATCCATGGAAAATAAAATGTCTACCATTTTTGTAGTAGGAGGACCAGAGTACATCAGAATTGAATTGTGGTAATTCAATAAAAAAAAATTGTAGCACAGTGTAATTTGTGGAAAAATATCAGCCGAAAAAGTGGTTCAAAAACACAAAGTTAGATATTATTTAAAAACTAGTAAGTTGTAATACGCCTATGGCGCCCGTTGAAATATGGAAAAAAATTTTGTAGAAAAAAAAATAATTTGTTGAAAAAAAAAATTTTTCTTACAAAAAAAAAAAATTTTTGTTGAAAAAAAAAATGTTTGCGGAAAAAAAAAAAATTTTGTTGAAAAAAAAAATTTTGTGGAAAAAAAAAATTTTGGTTGAAAAAAAAAATTTTTTGTTGAAAAAAAAAATTTTGGAAAAAAAAATGTAGTAAAAAAAAATTTTCGAAAAAAAAAAATTTGGGAAAATTAAAATTTGGGGAAAACACAATTTCTGTACAAAAAAAAAATATTATTTTTTTTATTATTATTATTTATAGAAAATTATAGAATGCCTACTTAAATTCCTACGTACTGCGTGACAGAGTCAGTGAATCAGTGTATCAGTGAATCAGTGTCGAGGGTAAATATATATTAAGATTATAAAAAAAACATCCCTACTTTTTTAAGGGTATTTTCCATAATGAAAATGGGCATTTTGCATGTGGGCATTTTTCATAGACCCTCAAATAATTGCTTGTTTAAAAATGTGCACTCTACTGACTCATTCGACGTGTAGCCTATTACAGACAATAAGAAAAAACCTTTTATGGATTATTACCTTTGCTTATTAAACGGACCTCCTTATTTACTGTACCATATTTATGGGCTTGCAACCACTTCTTTTTTGTTGTTCAGTTAAACCAAAACATTCTTACTAAATATTCTGAAGAATTCAATTAATTTACTTTGGTTTTTTCTTATTGCTTCTCAATCTTAGGAAAATATTGTCCATGCGGTTTTTGTCATACTTTCGGAACAATTCAACATTTTAAGTAGTTCCACCTCAAAATAATTTATTTAGAATTGAAGAACTTTGTGCAATGCCAAAGGCACTACCTGTAAATCGTTGCCTGTAACATGAAGTAATGGCGAAATCTTGGCGAACATTCGAAAAGCAATTGCAACTTCAAAATGTTGGCCACATTTTGTGGCATTAAAACAACAACAATTGCGAATGATGCGTTCGAGCATGCTGAAATTGCTATAAAGCTGTGGTAACTGCTGGCAGACAAAGCTAATTGCCAAGTTCCTGCTACTTCTTGTTGTTTTCGGTTGCTACTCAACGGAATGGTCAGCAATTCAATAACAATGTTTTCCCAGCACTGACCAGCAAAGCAAACAATTAGTTTCGAGAAGAACCGAAAAAAGGAGAAAAGAAAAACAAATGTTGGTGGGTCTCTGAAGCTGGGCAAAAATGAAAACATTTTAAAAGTTTCCGACATGTTATGCAAATTTCCCCAACAGAAGTTGAGCGTCACGGTTTTAGGGGGAAGGGGACCTTTTGCGGCAACCTTTGCTAACAAAGAAAGCCGTACAGTAAACAATTCAAATATTGGAATTTTAGGTGGCTGTCTGGGTATATATTTTTTTTACCAAGAATAGAATACATAAATATTAATTTTATTATTTCTACTTGCATGACTTAGGCAAGATTTCTGGGGAGATTGTTTTTGGTGGTAGATCTTTTTCCAGTTCATTGGAAATCCACAAAGCAAGGCGTCGGACACAACTTAACACTTAAAATATATGAAAGGCCAGGCGACAGGCTTTAACACGCTGACCACGATTTGTACTTTGCGGTATTAATGCGTAGTTTGTATACATTTTATCCATTTGTGATGCCAGAAAGTTGACAACATTCGGTTTATGCCGCATCTTCTTAGATAGGGACACTGATTTCGCCATGTTCCTGGTTTCATGGTCTTTAGCCGGACGATGAGTTACTACAATTGTCTATATTAATATGAACACCCTTTCTTCTGAATCTGTTATGTTTGAAAATTACTATTATCCACTCAAGAAGTAGCAAGCGTTGGCAATAAATCATGGGCGTATGTTCAAGGTGGCGTATGATTGATTTTAATTGAAACGACCACAAGGTATTATGAGTGTCAGCTGTAGAATCTAAGCAACTGATACGTTTCAACTAACTTAATTCGAAGCATTGACATCACTTCCCAGTAAACATCGGCTGTTATGTTGGCCAACAGAGAATATTGCAGAAATCATATGTTTTCGTAGTATTAGCCAACGTGATTTATTTGTTGACCGGGAAAACTAATGTCATGTCCCAAAAAAAAACCTCAGACAACGTGTACAGGACACCAGGGCGTATAATTATATTTAATGAGAAATGTCTAGGAGTTATTACGAGTTCTAAAGCTTATGTCAAAGCAAAGCTGATTGTCGCTGGATAAATCACATGTCATTTCTCCGCAGTGTCCAGTTTTGTTATAGTTTAATTTTCTCCATCATTGGCCAGTTTAGTTTTTTTTATTTATTTATAACTTTCCCTACAAAGTAAACTCTGTCTGGGACACTTTTGTTTTTAATTATAAAAGTGTCATTTACCACTGTTCCAGTAACGTTTGTTCTGTTCAGCCCATTAAATTCGTTTCGGTTTATTTAGCATTTTAAAGTGTGTGTTTTCCGTGTAACCCGGCAGGATGTCGGTAAGCATGTTTAAGTACTTCTGGAGAAAACTATGAAATTCTGCTGTTTTGGAAGTGTCACTTTTCACATGTTGTCCTTGTCCTCATTGAAGTAAATTTTCCATGGCAAAATGTTAAAAGAGTTAAACTGAAAAGATATTCCATTAAAAATCCAATTGAATTCTTTGAATAAAAAACCTTTCACAATTACTATGAAATCCACGGGGTTTCTTTTCAAAAGTGGAATTATGTGGGGTTTAAACTAGAGTTTAAATTAAAATATTTATACAAATTTTTTTAAAAAAAAAGTTCTTGTTAGGAAAATCTGTGTGAAAATTGTTGATATACTTGTATTAACAACGTTTTATTAAAACTGTTTTAAATTTTTGTGAATACGGGGGTTATGCGTTAAGATCTGTTGCAAGATGTACCCCATGCTTTTGTCAATGAACCCCAAATTTTTTTTTTTTTTTTAGGAACCTTGGTCTGGTATGGTGGCGGTATGGGCAATTCTCCTCAGACACAGAAAATATTATACAAGACGTTTCAATTATTTCACACAAACTGTCACATAATTATACAAAACTCATTCACGAAATGGTAAAAATAATCTCCTGCGCACTGTTGTCCAGAATCCATGTCCAGCGGGGAAAAAAATCGGTAACTTTTGATCTACGAAACGTTTTTGAGTTCTGTAACAAATTGGTTGTAGTCAAGGCGTCAGCAGTTATTTTATGGTATTAGCATTTAAAATCAGACAATTGGATATCTTACTTACTTACTTAAGTTGGCTCTTCAACCTTTTACTCTTGGCCTGCTTTATAAATGATTTCCAAGCATTTCGGTCTTCTGCTTGTCTTCTCCAGTTCGTGATACCAAGGATTTTCATGTCTTCTTCCACTTGGTTGTTTGTCCAGGTACACTAAGATTTGGCAACTGGAGATGAGAGGACGAGAATGGCTTTTGCAGACACTTCCGGACAAGGGTCAATGACTCACAACAGATTTTGAAGTAGAAGTTTCGACAGATGTGTACCGGCTTCAATTAGGGGTCAACAGCTTTGGCCAGCATTCAAAGGCGACTCTATGAAAAAAAAATCGTCAAAAAAATGAAACATCTAAATGAAGAATTTCCAAAAGATAAATAACAAAAATTCCAAAAAACGCCAACTTGAACATTGCCTCAAAAATTTTGAAAAATCCCCTCTCAAATAATTTATGAAAAATTACCCAATTTAGCCGTGAAATATTTTTTTTATAAAAAAATTGAGTTCAATACTGAGGGTCTGTTAAACAAAACGTGGAGAGTTTATCATTTTTCAAATTGTGGATTATTTCTCATGTGAAAAATGGACCAAAAACGAGTTAAAAGTTAAAGTTAAAGTTTTTTGGGATATTTTTTTAAAATAAAGATTACAGAATTATGTGGATTTTTTTGCGGCCATATTTCGTTTTTTTTTTGAACAAATGACCCAAATTATGACTTCTCAAAAATTAACCGGGAATAATGGGGAATTTGTCACAAAGAAAAATACTGGGGAATTTTTCACTAAGAAAAATATTGGGGAATTTTTCACAAAGAAAAATACTGGGGAATTTGTCACATAGAAAAATATCGGTCATTTGTTCTTTAAAAAAATACTGGGAAATTTTTCATTATGAAAAAAACCTCGGAATTTTTTTTAAATTTAAAAAACCTTTTTTAAGGAAAATGTATGAAAATACAAAACCAATTTTTACACATTTTTCTTAACAATTTTTGTTTTAAATTTTATGAATACGAGGGTATCGAAGTATTTACAAAAATTATAAAAATCTTTTAAATAATTGAAGAAAAAATCCCAGGTTTTTTTTCATAATGAAAAATTTCCCGGTATTTTATTGTAATGAAAAATTTTGTGGTATTTTTCTTAGTGAAAAATTCCCTGTATTTGTCTTAGTGAAAAATTCCCTGTATTTTTCTTAGTGAAAAGTTCCCTGTATTTTTCTTAGTAAAAAAATTCCCTAGTATTTTTTTAGTGAAAAATGTCCCAGTATTTTTCTTAGTGAAAAATACCCCAGTATTGAGCACGACATTCCGGAGTCGCAGAACATTTTAGCAATACGAGACATCAAAGGTTTTTAGTATACCTCAACTACCCTCCATATGCCATATTGACATCAGTCTATTTCTTTCGCCGACATGTTCCACTCTCTCTCTCTACTTTCCTTTGATTACAAAAGTAGTACTTAAAAAAGAAATCTTTTAATTTGTCATCTAATTGAACGGACTTGAACTTTAACAATTCCATAACAATTCACATGATTCTGAAATAGTGGTTTTCAAAGGAGCTCCCTGGAAGCCTTCTACAATTGCAGACACTATCCAGCCTGCTGTTCTGCTGTTTCATTGTTGTACTTTGGGCTTTATTGCCATTTAAGTTTTCGTTCTTAAACTCAGTTCACTACATTTGTCTTATCTTCACTTAATTTGCTCGTACAGTAGATTCGAGTATATGAAATAGAACGGATATCCTTTTTAGCTTTATAATGTCGATGTGAACGACTCTGTGTGTGTGTGTGTGTGTCTCAGCGTCTCTGTGTATGTTTGTAGGTTTTGCTGGTAATTTTCCTGGCATTGCATGCTAATTTCTGTGCTAACTAGTTTGCTAAGTACCAAAGTAATTTTCGTACAGTTTTCAGCTTGGCTGCACACTAATGGTTTTTCCAGGGAGAGGAAATGATTTTCCACCAAAAAGAACTTAAAGTTCTAGCTTAGATGTCGGAGATAGTGTGGCGGTCTATACATTGCTTTCTTCATCTTTGCACACATAAATTCGGGGGCGTAAATTACAGTTGGAGTCTTATCTCAGGCCACTTATCTGGTTTGCTTTTCCATGGAGGGGAGGCGGTAGATGGCCAAACACTTTGGTAAGCTACAACTTAAAGTTTCCGGCCATCATTTAAATAAACATCCTTTCTTTATTTTATATATTTTTTTTGCCCTTCTATGGTTGTTAACGAAATTTAGTTTTTTGCCTTTTTTTGAAGATTGTTTAAAAACAAAATACATGTAACTGTTTCTTTGCAAGTAGAATAAGTCAATATTTTTCTTTTTTTTCTCCGTTTGCCATTTCCCTTTCCCGCCATCTCCCATGACTTGTTGCCAAAAATAGATTCCATTGAGTGCACATACAATATTTTTAGCCACACACTTTTTCTTTGTCGTGGCTCTTGGCTTTTTATTGACTTTATAAATCATTTCTTTGGCATCATTTCGACTCTTTGCCAGTTTCTTCGATATCCGTTTCGTTATTATTTGTAGCCTACTTGTAGGCGTTGGTAGAAAGAAACTCTTCGTTTTATGTGCCGTTTGCATGTTTGTATTAAATATGATTGTGTTTTTCCTTTTTATGGTCTTTGGGTCGACTGCCAACAATTTTTTTATGAAAGGCAGCAAATATTAGTTGCCATGACACCGAAATGAATTATGACAGGAACTTATTAAGAAAAATTAAAAAAGCATTATGTTGTCAAAAAAAACCTTTCCCAAAGATATGCTACGATTTTTAATTAATTTCATTGTGGCAAAAGTATTTAAAGAAAGGAAAACTGTGATATGGATACGAAAAGCGGAATTTTCGTATCAAAAGCATATATTTTTTTTAAAAATCTATCTTAATAGGAAAATGCCTACTTTTAACTCGAAGTGCAAAACGGCCTCGCCAAAAGGCAAAATGTGCTTTATGGTCTGTAAAGCTAGGATTTCGTTGCTTTTCAAATAAATCCACCAACGCAGAAGTCCTAAGGTGTCAAATCTTGTGATTTGCTTGGTCAGTTAAATGTCACTCGGCTACTCGTGATCTGACTGAATACTTTCTAGTGTATTGTCGACAGAAACAAACACACGTGCAATCACAGTTGACCAAGACAAACATTGTCAGCTGATCAATATGTCCGTTTGTTTTCTTATTCATATATTTGGATACACATTTTGTAAATGGAAAGTATATATAGGGATAATTCTAATGATATCGGCCACACGAATTATTTTATTGTTGTCGTGACAGACTTCTCTTCCATGTTTTCCATTATAAGTGAATAATTTTTGGAGCATCTGTGAAATAAATGTAATACGTTGTGTCTCCAAAGCTAAATATAATTTTACAGCAACATCCTATCGTTCAGTTAGTGGTCGACCGACAAAACCCATGGGCGAAAATTAACACACCATTAAGGCACAAATGCAAGAACTCATCTGCTATTCTCCGATTTAATTACCTTACAGATCGCCTACCTACCTTCTTGGATTTATTACAGATCAGCTCCTTTTTACAATTTCAGGGGTTTTTTACTTTCCCTTTTAATCTGCCCACTCGTTTTGTTTAATATAATCAAATTATTTGACTTAATTCCTTGCAAATTATATCGACTGTCGAAACATAAACCAAACTGACCATTTGTAGTTTTAATTTGACCTTTCGCCCAGCAATTGTTATCAAACTAAGAACTATAGTATTGCACAATTTTACGTATATTTTCTTTCGAATTAATGGATATTGTAGACCAGACCTCAAACAAAGCCCTACATTTCTCTGTTGTCCTTTGGTCATCTCTCCGCTGGACCATGGAGCGTATGATTGTTATTAATTAAAATCCAAACTTTAATGTTTTTCTTCTTTGGACCATTTCGTTGCTGAATTCATTATAAAACTCTTCACCCCCGTTTTTATGGACATGAAATTAATGATGGCTGTCAAATAACCATAAACATTTGCCCTTCAATTTACTGCGCTGTTGTTTGATGAAGATTACCAGCCCAGTGGTTTCATTCATTTTCTATTAGAGCTGTTGAGGTTTCGGTGGGAACTCTAGCAGTTGTGAACATTTTCCATTAAAAGCCCAAGACATCTATGACAAATTGTCAGCACTCATAAACTTGGCTGTCTATTCATCGGTCTGTCTGTCAACGAAATAAGTATCTAAGTATGGAGAGTTGGCATATGTGTATGTGTGTGTGTCTGTATTTTTAATAAAACTACCATTTGAGTTGATATGACGAGCACTACCGCAACCATCTGTTTGTAAATGGAAATCTGACATGAAGACTCCTTTAATGAGAGGCTCTCTATGCTATGGAACATAAGCAAACTACCATGAAATGAAACAAGCACTTTTGTTGTGGTCTAAAACCCTTCATGGAACAAAGGACGAGGCACACAAATGTTGCTTTGCCGCCAGAAGAAATAAATGGTTATGTCAATTCCTGTTGTAACCTTCTTACCTTTAAATCAGTTTCATGTCCAATTTGAGGAGAATGTTGTTGGCTGACCTCCTTTGGTAGAGTCACATCCATTTGGAAGTATTGCCGTATTCGAATTTAATACTCGCAAAGTAATCATCAAGGGTTCGGTGGTGGGATTCTCAAATATCAATGTAAGTGGCTTACCTCGGCCGAATTTATCACATACCCACAATATAATTAATCTTCTTAGAGGGAGGCCGATGTATCCCACTGTTGAGAAGTACATTTTGTCAAATATCGACATTGGGAGAATTATTTTGGGTGTTATGGGAAACGTCGTATAAGTAGAGAAAGAGAGAAAAATAATTGATGGTATTTTTATATTTTTATATTTTTATATTTTTATATTTTTATATTTTTATATTTTTATATTTTTATATTTTTATATTTTTATATTTTTATATTTTTTATATTTTTATATTTTTATATTTTTATATTTTTATATTTTTATATTTTTATATTTTTATGTTTTTATATTTTTATATTTTTATATTTATATTTTTTATATTTTTATATTTTTATATTTTTATATTTTTATATTTTTATGTTTTTATATTTTTATATTTTTATATTTTTATATTTTTATATTTTTATATTTTTTTTTTTATTTTTATATTTTTATATTTTTATATTTTTATATTTTTATATTTTTATATTTTTATATTTTTATATTTTTATATTTTTATATTTTTATATTTTTATATTTTTATATTTTTATATTTTTATATTTTTATATTTTTATATTTTTATATTTTTATATTTTTATATTTTTATATTTTTATATTTTTATATTTTTATATTTTTATATTTTTATATTTTTATATTTTTATATTTTTATATTTTTATATTTTTATATTTTTATATTTTTATATTTTTATATTTTTATATTTTTATATTTTTATATTTTTATATTTTTATATTTTTATATTTTTATATTTTTATATTTTTATATTTTTATATTTTTATATTTTTATATTTTTATATTTTTATATTTTTATATTTTTATATTTTTATATTTTTATATTTTTATATTTTTATATTTTTATATTTTTATATTTATATTTTTTATATTTTTATATTTTTATATTTTTATATTTTTATATTTTTATATTTTTATATTTTTATATTTTTATATTTTTATATTTTTATATTTTTATATTTTTATATTTTTATATTTTTATATTTTTATATTTTTATATTTTTATATTTTTATATTTTTATATTTTTATATTTTTATATTTTTATATTTTTATATGTTTATATTTTTATATTTTTATATTTTTATATTTTTATATTTTTATATTTTTATATTTTTATATTTTTATATTTTTATATTTTTATATTTTTATATTTTTATATTTTTTTTTTATTTTTATATTTTTTTTAGCTTTAGCTTTAGCTTTAGCTTTAGCTTTAGCTTTAGCTTTAGCTTTAGCTTTAGCTTTAGCTTTAGCTTTAGCTTTAGCTTTAGCTTTAGCTTTAGCTTTAGCTTTAGCTTTAGCTTTAGCTTTAGCTTTAGCTTTAGCTTTAGCTTTAGCTTTAGCTTTAGCTTTAGCTTTAGCTTTAGCTTTAGCTTTAGCTTTAGCTTTAGCTTTAGCTTTAGCTTTAGCTTTAGCTTTAGCTTTAGCTTTAGCTTTAGCTTTAGCTTTAGCTTTAGCTTTAGCTTTAGCTTTAGCTTTAGCTTTAGCTTTAGCTTTAGCTTTAGCTTTAGCTTTAGCTTTAGCTTTAGCTTTAGCTTTAGCTTTAGCTTTAGCTTTAGCTTTAGCTTTAGCTTTAGCTTTAGCTTTAGCTTTAGCTTTAGCTTTAGCTTTAGCTTTAGCTTTAGCTTTAGCTTTAGCTTTAGCTTTAGCTTTAGCTTTAGCTTTAGCTTTAGCTTTAGCTTTAGCTTTAGCTTTAGCTTTAGCTTTAGCTTTAGCTTTAGCTTTAGCTTTAGCTTCAGCTTTAGTGTAGATATTACATCGTACACAGCTCACTGATATAATATTCCCGGTTTCTTGCATATTAGGGTTTTACAGAGTAAACATATTTAAATCCTATGCGGCGAAGGACGCCTTTAATAATCAATTTTAAAGTCTCTGGATTTCCCTTCTTTTCCACCATCTCATCCTGCCATGTCAGAGGTCACCCGGTTTATTATAAAAAACCAAATACTATCTTTAATTCTATTTTATTATTCTACTCCAATGACGTTTTCCTCTCACTCCTCTCCTTTCCATTTCACTCAATAATGTTTGTTTTGCGTAATATCCGCCAGTGATGCTACGCTTGGGAGAGAGAGAAAAAAAACCGACAAAAGTAAAAGGAAGACATCATTTGAAAAATGGATTTGTTGTCATTTTCCAGTGTCCTTCCTTCCATTCTTCCCTTTTTAAAAATAACAACAAAACAGCTCCCCTCAGCACCATTTCTGACGTCCACCCTCAACGAAAGCAACCCCAGTACAGAAAATGTTAAAATAATAGAGTCAAATCATGGCATTGCATTAGTCAGGCAAAAAGAACAGTTTGTTGCGGTTTGCCTGTAAGATAAGCCAAATTGCTGTAGATTGTCACGGTGGGGTTTGCGGGGTAGGAAGAGGTATGTATTACAAACAATACTTAAATGAGAAAATGCTACACCGAGCGGGGGGAAGACAGCTAAATTAATGCAATTATGTAAATTAGATACAGAAAAGGATTTCAGTTTCTCCTCGTTGCCCGGGAGATGAACCAATTCAAACGGATAAAAGGGCGAGCTTATGCTGAGAAGCTGAACAAAACCAGAACGAAGAATAAACTTTCAGAAATTGGCATCGGTTAACCATGATTTAATTAAGAATAAAAAGAAAAACGCCTTAAAATATACACCAATTCTTGAAATGAAATATTTACTGTAATGTATGCATTAGTTTTCCTTAACGGAGAACTATAAAATATTTATTAAGATTTGATGGAATAAATGAATGAAAATGTAAACGGGAATGTACGTAATCCTGAATTGAACGAAAAAATAAAAATATGCGGGGTTTACTATTCGATAGACAGAAACTTCATAAATATTTATACATGTACAGGCAAAATTTAAAAAATGTGGGGTCTTGGAAATTGCTGACAATATTTTCCGTTTAGGGCAGATATTTTCTATACGGAAAATATTGCCAACCGGGGGCAAATATTTTCTATACGGAAAATATTGCCAACCGGGGGCAAATATTTTCTATACGGAAAATATTGCCAACCGGGGGCAAATATTTTCTATACGGAAAATATTGCCAACCGGGGGCAAATATTTTCTATACGGAAAATATTGCCAACCGGGGGCAAATATTTTCTATACGGAAAATATTGCCAACCGGCAAATATTTTCTATATGGAAAATATTGCCAACCGGGGGGCAAATATTTTCTATATGGAAAATGTTGCCAACCGGGGGGCAAATAGTTTCTATACGGAAAATATTGCCAACCGGCAAATATTTTCTATACGGAAACTGTTGCCAACTATACGGAAAATATTGTACAGCAAATCTGTCTGCTTACAATTTGTGTTTGATAAATTAATCTCTTTAATAATGTTCTTTGGGTAAATTCCTATACAGTTTTCCCTCCCATACCTCAACGACTTTCTATCCATTAAAGCACAAAAGATTATCACCTTCGTTGTCTCATTTGCCCAACTCCTTGATCCTTGTGGCCTCATGTTGCACACAGTTTTTTTTTTTGTTTCTCACCTAAGCCTCGTGTTCACCTTTCTCAAGGAATTGAAAGATTTCCATAGCCTTTATTCACATTGACACCTCACAAAACAACAAACAAATGGCCAAAGTTTCCATAATAAGCCTCCCTCCCCTCTGTCGTGTTAGCCATTTGTACGCTCTTCCGGCCGCTCCAATACGTAGTATTTTCCGCTAGACAAATATGCCGCTTTACGGATATAAATCTTTTTTGCGACATCTTTGCTTTGGCTCTTAGAATGTTGTTTGTGTGAATGAAAGCAAAACAGAGCTTATTAAAGTTTTTGGACTGGTGCGACCCACAAATGAACAGCAGCAGCAACAAAACCTCTGGTCAGCATCAGAAACTTTTCTGTTCAGCAGAAAACCAGCAAGAAGCGAAGAAACAAAAACCTCCACCGCCACAATGAAGTGAAAGAAACAGAAAAAAAACAAAAACAAACAACTCAGAGATAAGCAAACGACATACGGAAGATATTAAGACGGCTAAGGGGCATTATGGCCAAAGCAACCCAGCTAAGCCAAGCCAGCCAGCCAGCCAGCCAGCTATGCCACATTACCAACATTATCAACTGCTAAGAAACAGCAACTCTAACTCTGACAAAATGGTCGTAGAGCCAAGTATTTATGGTTTCTTGTGGCGTAAATAAAAGTTGTTTCCTGGGCCATTTCGTTGCTGCAACATCATTTACGTCAACTTAAGGCTAAAGATTGCCAGGGCATCGCAGGCGGCAAAGGCAAACAGAGGATGGTGTCATCCCAGCAGGATGTGTTGTATGACACACACACACACATCGCAGTCGTACACATGTGTTGCTGATAATACGGCGAACTGACAATTTCTCTTGATGTTCTTCCTGCTGCTGCTACTGTTGTAATCGTTCATGTTATTTAACAGCCAACACTTTTTCTGGTGCGGAAACTCTTAAAGTTTTCAGTGCAGTTTTTATCAGTTACTCAAAATGTTGCCTCATAGTTTTGGCCATTATACACAGTCATTACGGCAAAGGCCAAGACTCGTATCTCTATGGAGTGAGGGTGGAGAGGAAACCCTAATGACGGAGTGTTTAAGTGAAACACAAAATAAAAAAAAAAAAAACAGAAAAGATTCAGTGTTGTGTTGTAGTAATTGTTAGATTTCAAAGAAAAAGCATAAAGTGCAGTTTAAGGGACAACGATATCATGTTTATGTGAGGTTTTGGAAAAAAAACGTTTTTTGTTTCTTTGAACAAGGTAAATTTGAGAATGCTGAGAAGTAAAACTAAGATGGGGGGGGGGGAAATCTAAAGACTGAAATTCAGTTAGACAACTTATACAGGGTTGTCCAACAAGAGGTTATTGAATCACCCGGTATTTCGGCTTGTATTCTTTGACAAGTAGAAACTAAGCCCTTACTAAAGGGTGTTTTTTATTGAGGTATAGAACTTCGAATTGAAATAAAACACAAGAAAATCGTTTTATTGTCCATCAGTTTGGCTTTATTGGAAGGATAATTTTATGCCATTAAGGTTTAAATATGATTTCGGGCATGTGGCTGCCGCGGCTGGCTCGAATAAAGCCAATTCTACAGGTCCAATTTTCAACCACTTGTTGGAACCACAACTCATCCACATTCATGCCATCCAATTCGGGAACAAAATAGTCGGTTATCATGGCTCTATACCGGTCTCCATTAACGGTAACTGACTCTCTAGCATTATTTCGGAAGAAGTATGGCCCAATGACTCCACCAGCCCATAGAGCACACCAAACAGTCAGTTTTTGTGGATGTAATGGCATAAAATGGACGGAGCTTGCGGTGAACTTCGCGAACTGAACCATTACTTTCGAAATAAATTTGCACGATTTGCAAGCGTTGTTCTTTTGTCAACCTGTTCATGATGAAATGGCAAACCAAACTAAATATTAATCACTTGACAGCTGACAAAATGGCCGCCAGTTAAAAAAGTGATGCCAACTTAAAGTTCTATACCCCAATAAAAAACACCCTTTACAAATAGAACGATACACCATTAAACAACACATTGAAATTATTAAAATTCACAAAAAAAAAATCGGAAAATCTTGCAGTCACAGTTCGCAAAACTAAAAAGTTTCCGGACCGTGTCTCTCGAAAAGGTGATCACAATTGTCCACTGTGATCTTGTGATTTAAAACCTTCCGACTTCTTACTTTGGGGCCACGTGAAAGATAAGGTCTACGTGAACAACCCACCGTCGATTCAAAACCTCAAAGATAAATTCGTAAGGCTATCGAGGACATCGAGGGCAGCCACTTTGCGATTTGGTTATGGAAAATTTCATGAAAATGATATGTTCCTGTAAGTGTGGTCGTGCCGGCCATTTGGCTGATGTTGTTTTTCATTACACCACTAGATGAAAAGCCCGTCAAACAACGGTCGAAAAAAAACATGTCTTTCTGTTTTTTATTTGTGTTTGTTGTTCTTTTTGTGAACATGACAACAACAACGAAACAGCCAAACACACATGTGTAAACAACACACAGCCACACACACTGCGACTGTGAAAAGAGAATGATGACGTGTTAAAAAATGAGCGAGCAAGAGAGAGAGAGAGTAATGAAAGAGAGTAAAGAAATGCTTCACCGCAGGCAGTGAGGTGCACAAATTATTATATTTAGGATATGAACCAAATTTACTTTTTCGGAAAGGGGATACAAAATAAAAATACACGTGTATCGGCGATTTTCATGTACACGTCAGAATTTTTTTTTTTAAGTTTGAAGTATAAAGCTCGTAGTGTCCTGTGTGAAAGCCTTTCGACCGATTTTTAACCCTTTTTCAGTGATCCAATCGAGCTGATTTTTGGCAGGCAGACTCGTGGAAATGTCTGTATCACGTCGTATTTTTTAAGAAATAGATTTTTATCAATTCTCAGATTTTCCTAAAATTTTTTTTTTTTTTTAAAAACATTTTTTTTTTTTCGTAACGCTTAAATTTGGAATCTCTTCAAGTTATGCTAAGAAGTGAAAAAAATATTTTTTTTTCAAAAATAATAAAAATTGGGGAAAATTGATAAAAGAATTGATAAAAATTGTTTTTAAAAAATTCTGACGTGTACATGAAAATCGCCGATACACGTGTATTTTTATTTTTTCCCCTCTTTCCGAATATGGTGCATAGGACAGAAAAAAATCTATTTTTTGTAAGACGGTGTTATTAACGGCATACCTTCCATTTTATTTTGAAATAAACATCCGATCATATTCCGTATAGAAAATCTTGTCGCCCCGACAATATTGTCTCCCACCCATACTTTCTTTTCCCTGTCTTGAGATTTCCACTGAAAAAAGATAGTATTTATGACTCGACAGTATGACTAACTCTCTTATTATTGTGATTCAGAGTAATTTTACAAGAATACCAACAACGTCTGTCAGATACTAATAGGATGTATTTAATTAAGGGTCATATGTTCCACTCATAAATTATAAACACTTCATTAAACAATTGAGAAATGCGTGGTGGAGGCTTTTTTTGTTTTTTTTTGCACCAAAATGTTGTTGTTGTGTTGCCAGTTGCCGTCAGTCGCAATGACGTCAAAACATTTTCCACTCATATTATTTTGAAAATCGTCTGTGAATTTTTTTTTTTTTTGCTGCCTTCAGATGGTCTCTCAACAATGACGAATCGTATATGCAGAGTTCTGTTTTGGTGGAGAATCTGTGTCACTGAATCTGAGTCCATCACTCCAACAGTTCTTCGATTTGTCTGCTCATGACTTCTCTTCCCATTCTGTCCTTCGTGGCCAGCATGGAAATACAATTCATGGCTTTTATTTGTGATTTTTGGTAAAATTTCACGAGGTCATACATCTCGTGGACACCGATGGACATAGACACACGCATGCATACATCATGTGCCCACATGTCGGTTGGCATGATTTGGTATGACCAGCGCTGACATCCAAATGTCATCAAAAATTGTGATGTGTGACCGACATATGACAGAAGTTATGGTTATGACAGAAAAAAAAAACCAACAAAATGGAATGCATTTAAAATACATATGTACTGAATAGGAAGCATCAACAGTGTTCGGGTAGGGCATAATGAAGTTCATACTTTCAAATTGAAGAGAACGGATTTTCATTCAAATGTGAGACAGAAATCTGAATTATGGGGAATTTTCCCAACTCAGTCACACCGATTTGAAAAAAAAAGAAAAACTCCAGCCCATTTTTCATTCAATGAAAATCGCGTATATAACTTCATTTATTTTATGTTATAATCAACACGATTTCAGCAAATTGTATTTCTTCGCTCTTTCAAAAGGTTTCCATTTTATTACAGTTTCCTTGCTTGAACCATCCCTCCGCTCATAGTTGTGAACCGCACACACACACACACACATACTTTGCTCGCTTACTATTCAATCAATCATCTCGATTTCCTTGAAATCATTTTCCCCACTTAATGGTTCATTCAATTTTATATGAATTTCTATAACTTCAAAGTTATTTCAGTCGTTTGGCAACATTTCCTACTCAGCTGCCATTCATTCATTCATTCCGTTCGTCAGTCAGCCATGCAGCCAGTCATTCATGCCTTCAGTTAAGTATAACGTATATAACTCAATTCAATTTATCAGCGTGGAACGTGTTCCATTTCTGTGGCAACATTTAAGGCTTTAAACGAAAGCGTAACGGCAACAAAGGATGATGATGTGGGGAGGGGTCTTGCTATTGGAAGTGGTTTCGAAGTCCATAGTAAGGAGCTTAACTTAAGACTCTGGTCTCCTGTGATAATTATCTCTCAATTTGTAGCCCATTTTCAAATCTCTCACTAAAAAAAATTTAAAATATTTTAAATTTCCCAACATCTGTCACACAAAAGTTATTGCACCCTTTTTTCGCACACGTGCTGCATGCGTTGCACTCCATCACACGAACACAGTTTGGATGCACTACTCTGTATTCTCCATTCGCAGCAGAAACAGAAGAAGGATTTGTTGTGCGTTTCCAAATTCAGAGTAATGCAATCAAACACACACACACTTTATAATAAAAACGTGATTGTTGAAATATTTCATCGACGAATGCCACATAACTTTGAAACGGGTACACTGAAATGGGACCGATTGCATTGTGTTCGCCACTGAAAACTAAAACAGTAATCCGGTGCTGAGAAACAATTTGCGTTTTCCGTTAGCATTCCACAAAGTAGCAGGCGGGTAACTTCTCTCAAATCAGTGAGCAGTGATATGACTATTTTGTTTACTATTTTCAAGCCGGCTCCATCTTCGATAATTTTGGCTTGTTCTCTTGATCGTAAATCGCCGGTATTTACTAAGAGGAACCAACAAAGCTAAGTGCCACTTAGCCCGTTTTGGAATGGACGTTTTTCTAAACTTCTAAAGTCATATGCTAAGTAACACTGGGTTGAAAATTTAATTTTTTTAAGATAAATGATCGAATGTTTATTTCATAATAAAGAAGAAAGTATGCCGTTAATAATGACAAATAATATCAGCCAAATGGCCACCACGACCACGATTACAGGACCATATCCTTTTCATAAAATTTTCCATAACCAAATCGCAAAGTGGCTGCCCTATGTCCTCTATCTTTGAGGACTTAAATCGAGGTTGTGCTGTTGGAGTAGACCTTATCTTTCACGTGGCCCCAAAGTAAAAAGTCGCAAGGTGTTAAATCCCAAGATCTCGGTGGCCATTTTTGATCACTTCTTCGAGAGATAACACAGTCCGAAAACTATTAGGTTTTGCGAACTGTGACTGCAAGATTTTCACTGCGTTGTTGCAGCGTTTATCGTTCCATTTGTGGTAATGGCGTAGTTTCTACTTGTAAAATGTCGCAGAATAAAAGCTTCAAAAGTGACAGCTACCGGAATACCGGGTGATTCAAAATAACTCCTCTTGTTGGAGAACCCTGTATTTTAAGCATAACTTTTGATAGGATTATCGGATAAATTCTAGATTTTGACTGGATTTAAATAGAAATTATGCGAATTCAAAAAAGCATTAGCATTCTCTGGAATGAAGCCATCGATGTCGTTATGATCGAACACGGATTTTTCCTTTTATTCACAATTTAAAGGGTGTTATCTCCGGAATCTAAAAATAATCGATAAAAAAATTACTTCAAAAAAAATTTAAAAAAAATATTTAAAAAAAATATTAAAAAAAAAATATTCAAAAAACAAAAACAATTAAAAAAATATTTCAAAAAAAAAATGTTTAAAAAAGTATTTAAAAAAAATATTTAAAAAGTATTTTAACAAAAATATTTTATAAAAAATATATTTAAAAAAAACATTATTAAACAAATATTCAAAAAAATAAAAACAATTAAAAAAATATTCAAAAAACAAAAACAATTAAAAAAATATTTCAAAAAATATTTAAATACTTATTTTAACAAAAATATTTAAAAAAGTATTTTAAAAAAAAATATTTAAAAAAAAAATTAAAAAAGTATTTTAAAAATAAAATATTTAAAAAAAAAGTATTTCAAAAAAAATTATTTCAAAAAAGTATTATCAGAAAAATATTTTAAAAAAAAACCTATCCACTCAAAATAGGTTTTGACCATTTTTGTGCTTAGGGGACTACAACACATCAGAATTGTATGTTGTTAAAAAATAAAAACACATTTTTTGTTGCATAGTGTATATAGATTTTTTCGCCCACTTGTGTGCAATTCATATTCACTTTTTTTACAAATTGCCAACGATGTCATTATAATCGATCGCGCTTTTATTCACAATTTGAAGGGAGTACCTTCAGAAATCTAAAAAAATAATTTTAAAAAAAATATCTTAATATATATTTACCCTCGACACTGATTCACTGATTCACTGATACACTGATACACTGATACACTGATACACTGATACACTGATACACTGATACACTGATTCACTGACTCTGTCACGCAGTACGTAGGAATTTAAATAGGCATTCTATATTCTATATAAATTCTATAAATAATAATAATAATAAAAAAATAATATTTTTTTTTGTACAGAAATTGTGTTTTCCCCAAATTTTTTTTTTACCAAAATTTTTTTTTTACAAATTTTTTTTTACAAAATTTTTTTTTCAACAAAAATTTTTTTTTTACAAAATTTTTTTTTCCAAATTTTTTTTTTCAACGAAAATTTTTTTTTCAACAAAATTTTTTTTTTCAAGAAAAAATTTTTTTCACAGAAAATTTATTTTTTCAACAAAATTTTTTTTTTCCACAAAATTTCTTTCTTTTTTTTTGCCAACTTCTCTTAAATCATATTTAAAACATTTTTACAGCACATAATTACCTGTAAATTAGCGTATGGTGTTTTTCGATCGAACTTCTATGGGCAAAATTATAGTCAAAATAAAAAAGGTAAATTCGACGAAAATGGAAATTTTAAAGAATATTAGAAAATAAAGAATTTATAGGTAAATTTTTTTTCTACTTCGTCCGAAATTTTGCTCAGAATAGTATAGGTAATTCCGACGAAAATAGAAACAGTTAACAGAATTTTTTTTTTTCCAAAAAAATTATAAATTATTTTTTTTTTTTAATTTTTTGTTGCATAGTGTAATCAGGCCTATTATTAGGGTATTTCAATGAAATTTCAATTCTATACTTATTTTCTATATCTCCTTCATAGCCTAGCAACCTGAAGAAATACTACAAATTCCACTGCCTATATTTAGGCGCGTTTAACTACAACATTTGAGTTGCCTACTTTTTAAGGTTGTCCTTGTAAAAGTGTCTTTTCCGGCACAGCAACAACAACAAAACTTACATTTCTTCCTCAAGTGTTAAGTCTGCCGAGTGTTTTCTACGGAAAACTAATTAAAGTCGTATTTTGTCACATTAAAGGGCGAAAACACACAGTGGAAGTGAAAAATGCCAAGAAAGAAAACCAAAAAAGAAAAAAAATGGAAAGCCGAAGAAAATTTAATTACCTTTTAACTCATGAGACACGCCAAACGAACATTAGATTAGCGTTTTCTGTACCCTTGCAAAAATGACTCTCTTGAGACAATACCGCTGCTGTTGGGTTTACATTGCTCGCGTCCTTTCTTTCTGGCTTCATGTTTTCTTTTGCCTTCGTTTTCATTTTGTTGTTGTTGTCGTTGCCTTTCCGACAGCGCTTTAGCTTTGTGGAGCTCGACGGTGTTAAGGACATTTAGTGTGTGAGAGAGTTGGTGGCGGTTGGCACTGAGTGCGTGTTGGCAAATGAGTGAGAGAATGTGTGTGTGATTGTTTAAGGCAATTTGCTATCAGGCCCTAATAACAATATTAAGGCGACGAAGGGTGCAGGCAAAAGTTTTGAAAGTGATGGATTAAGAAAATTAGCAAAGAACTGGTTAACATTTCAAGACTTCCTTTGGTCGGCCATTTGAAAGGAGATTTTTCTTGCAGCCTAAAGGAGAGTAGAAACTGGTCTAAAATACAAAACTCTTCTCACCTTTTAAGCCGGCCGAATGCATTTTCTTTGTTTGTCTCCTGCTAACAAATGTTTGCCACACCCCTCCTTGAATGGATTTACTTGTTTTTTTTTTTTTTTTTACGTGAATGCCAAACACTTTGGTGAAATCCCCAAAAGCCAATTGTAACATTAGAACAGACGATATTGCTTAACAAAGGTAACCTTTTGTAGTTGCTACTGCTGATATGGCCGGATAGTGAATGAATTGAGTGTAAGATATCTATCAAGGTTGCTTTTGTTCACCTCTTTCGTCGTCATCATCATTGTCTTCATCCACCCAGTATGGAAAGAGCAAACATGGGACTCATATACCCTGAGATAACTTTGTTTGCGCCAATGCATTTTGAAGTTTATACCAAAGGTGCGTGTTGATATTAACCATAACGGATGTATCCACTAATCCTGTCAAAGTGTCTGTAAATATTCACAAAACCCAGAGCACAAGATAAAACCACTCCTCCTCCTCGCATCCACCCTAAGCCCTAAGACACACATACAAAAACGCAGACACTGAACGATACACAAAGAACATTCCGTATTCGGTAAAGTACAGACCGACAGACCGTCAGACACCGTTACCAACTTACAGTCATTTGTGTTGATACGCTCCAAGATAGGCCAAGTTATAAATAAAATCGCACACTCACACACTGAAAGTCTGTCCATATTATCTGCCAAGAAAAGCCAAAGGAAAATAAAATATATGATGGCAGCGAAAATAGCAATAGGCATCACAAGTCGCCTGTAACAAAGGCAACGAAACGAACTGTCTTCAGGTACTGGCTTTTGCGTTTTAAATTACTATCAACGAGGGTGGTATAGTGTGTCGGAAAATCGAATGTTTAAAGTGGACCGAAGATCGTGCAACAAGCAGGAAATGGTCGAATGCTCCCACTTATGAAGAGGTGCTGGAATATTAAACATGTCAGGTTCAAGAAAAGTTCAAGAATGTTATGTCCTTGCCCGTTCAACGGGCAGAATGTGCCTTCTTTCACTCTCTAGCAATCGGAAATAGCTGTGACAATTTCATTGAGGTTTCTTCTGATATTATTTTTTTCAGTTTCATCTGACATGTTTCCCCATATCTTGGGAAATCATAAACACTTGCATATATATTTTGTTCATGTAAATAACTTATTTTCCCAAAGCCTCTGCCAAAAGTCCTGTCTAGGTCATTAAAAACCACAACATAATAGCCATAAGTTGCAGTTGATCAATAAGGTGATGGCTTTCCCCAGCTCGAAAGAATTCATAGTCACTTATTTGGGCAAAATCTTCCAACATCATATGGTTTTCCCTAAAATTCTCCGAAAACCTCGTTTCACTCTTAACTGCTGCCCTTGCCGGCTGATTAGCTATACGCTATTTATTGATAATAATAATAATCCCAACGACACTGATGGTGTTGATGATGATGAGTTCTTTTGTCTTTCCGAGTGCGAGTGGATGGATACATTGCGTTTTACATTGATAATCACTAAGGAACCAAAAAAAATGTTTTCAATGGTAAGACAGCAAAATACTACACGCAACATTCAGCCACACAACAATGATAATCCGCACTTCCTTCATCAGGTCCTGACAAGCATGTCGGTGTTTCCGGCTTATTATGCTAATGGTGAATACCTTCGTTTGAAGTGTATGTGTGTGTGTGTGTGTGAGTGTGTGTGTATTGTGTATGTATGTGTTAGAGCACTGCCTTGCTAATACCTTAACTTGGTTTTTCATTTTGTGGCTAATTTACCTTAAGGAAGCATCGTTAAGGTTTTAAATTTTAACAAAAACTTGTAGGTATATTCGATGGGTAGGAATTTTCGTTGTCTTCTTGTATGTAGGGTACTGAATTTTATACAAGGTCCTGTAGTATAATAATACTGAAGTTATCGGGCATAAATCATAGAAGTGCACTCTTTAAAATTTCCCATTGAAATCTCATATTGAACATTATGTATACATTTAGTATGATAAAGCCTGTAATATGTCACACGACTCTGTCAAAGCTTAGAATCTGCACTTTCCAAAAACATTTGCTGAAACTCTGTATGTGTTTTAGTTTTGAAGTTACAAAGGATTTTCCAATGAAACCTCACAATTAATATTAATCATACGCTCGGTATGGATTTGCCATATCAAATATATTTGACTATATAAAGGAGCCGCCATCTAACGTTTTTTTTTCAACTAGTGCTTATTTCGTTATCGAGCCATGTTGAAAAATTTAAGATTAGGCTATTGGCAACATTTGGTTTCAACAAGACGGCGCTACGTGCCACACAGCCGCAGCTACACTCGATGTTTTGCGCCCTGTTTTTGAAGATCACATTATCAGCCGCAGAGCTGATGTCGTTAGGCTACAGCATGGCCTAACGAGGCAGCCACTTTGAATGAAATTATTTTTCCATTATTAACCGGCAGGATTGTACTTTCAAAAAAAAATTTGAGAAAATATCCAGTAGTTTTTTTTTTATAGAATTTTCAAAAAAAAAAGTTTTTTGGTGGACCCTATAAAAGCCTAGAGCTAACTACGGTAGTTGAAGGTCTGTATGTGTTTTAATTTCGAAGTTAGAAACGATTTTCCAATGAAACCTCATAATTAATATTAATCATACGCTCTGTTGACAGTTGCCCGATCAATGAAGAAAACTTGTAGTCTCTACGTTCGTTTGAACTTGGGCTTTTCCAATGAAACCTCATAATTAATATTCATCATACGCTCAGTATGACAACTCCTGTGATTTACCATATCAATTGCAGTTCCCTCTATTAAAGCTTAAAGTCTCTACTTGCCAATTACATTTTTATTATATATTTGGGGATAAGAAGGATTTCCTTACAAATATCATTAATTAAACGCTCTACAGGACAGAACATGTGAGTTGCCGTACCGATGACAGTTGCCCGATCAATGAAGAAAACTTGTAGTCTCTACGTTCGATGAACGTTTGTTGGAAGTCTGAGTGTGTGTGTTAGTTTTGAACTTGGGCTTTTCCAATGAAACATCTTAATTAATATTAATCATACGCTGAGTGTGTCACAGCCTGTGATTTGCCATATCAATGACATTTGCCTACATAAATGCTTATAATCTCTACTTTCCAAAAACGTTTTTTGAAAGTCTGTATATATTTTAGTTTTGAAGTTAGAAGGGATTTCCCCATCAATACTCACAATTAATATTAATCATACGCTGAATGTGTCACAGCCTGTGATTTGCCATATTAATAAAATGTGATTACATCAAAGCTTAAAATCTCTACTTTCCAAAATCGTTTGTTGGAAGTCTATATCTATTTTAGTTTTGATGTTAGATGGGATTTCCCCATTAAACCTCACAATTAATATTAATCATACGCTTAGTATGCCTTACTTTAAATGCCAATGACTTAGAATGGTATTAACTGTATATGTTCTAAACTATTGGACCGATTGCAATAACACCTAGAAAGCTAAGATAGATAAAGATATAAGCTTTCAGAATATTCCATATTAAATTACCCTGTTTCAAAACCATGATAGTTTTGAGTCTGCAAAACTGAGCTATCATATTTCACAGCATTTCAAAATTTCCAAAATAGCTACAGTCTATGAACTATGAACGTTTACAGACAAGAGTTAAAAATAAAACTAACTGAACAGGGCATCTGTAAAAGACTCGAGACTATTCCTTAGATGTTACTTGGCGATTTTAATTAAATTTGCATAGAAACCACTGTGCCTCTCAATGTAATTGGCGAACAGTGTGTGTATTTAGGTTTCGTTTTCGCCGACCCAGACATTGTAAATATTTCTTTTCCTTTTCTAAGAGACGTGGTCTATGGTTTGAGGGCACTATGAAAGTGCTTGCATGGTAAAGGTTGTGTGCCTGTAGAAATGTACATATTCCCATTGTCAGCCGTATGTATGTATTGGTGTCAGAGGAATGTGTGTGCGCAATTTATGTTAATAACTTAATATCATAATCATCCTTGATGTCGTACATACCTCGACTTTTCTGTTTATTGTGTTGGTGTCTAATTGGTCTCCATCGCCACCACCACACTGGCTTCATCTCCTGCTCCTTATCAATCAGCCCCTTTTCTTTTATTATCTCTCTCTCTCTCTCTCGTCCCTGTTAATATAGATAGGGAACTTATTCATATGTTTTTGGCAAGGTGACTAAAAGTTACGAGCGCGTGTGATTGTGAATATTTATGTACGTCTATCTGTAAGCGCCACATTAGCGTAATATGTTTGTTAAATGTATTTAATATTACATTTAGCGCGTGTGTCTGTTTAATTAAATTAGAAATCCCATCTTAAATATACTTAAGATTAATTGGAAATTAATTTCACCAGTACGTGCCATGTTTCATCAAACAACCAGAGCACAATCAAACATTTACCGAATATATTGCAGGCAGCAACAGAAGCAGCTGTTGCTTTTCAATGTCAAAAATTCCCGTTAGCCTAGGCTGGTGAAAGATACTCTGCTGGATGGATGTGTGGTAATTAAGGCTACGAAAATATTCTTCGCGGAAAGCACACAACATAAGGGGGCAGCTTAGCTGTGTCACAATGTGATGCTAATTAAGACTAACAATAGGTTTAATGAAATGAACAAAGTATACCCGGAATAGCTTAGAACTGTCACAACATTTGTGTCACATAGGAAACCAGTTTGTCCAAATCTTCAGTACGTATGATTAATATTAATTCCGAATATATTTAACTCTGGCTCATTTTTCAAACTGAAATGTTAACAGACATAGGGAAAACCTAGGAAATAGTTAATTTTATTAACCTAGGAAGTTGAATTGTTCGTAAATCTTCATTGCGGGTGAAAGCAGTCACCCTCAAACTAGACACGTCTACTAGTCATCCATAAGTGGTTACTCAGTGCGTATGATTGATATTAATTTGATTATACGCACTGTGTAAAAAATTATTATTGATTACTCTGTGTACATGATGAATATTGTTTATCATACGTACTGAGCGATCTATTACAATTTCACTCACGGAGTAGCGTATGATTAATATTAATTAGAAAGCCTAATTCTAATTCCACTTTTTGCTGGAAAAAGTAAATGTCACTCAACTCATTGAAAACTCCGATAAATCTACGAATTTGTTGTCTTCTCTAAAATGGAAGAAAGTCTTCACTGATTATTCCGAAGGGTCCATCTTTCTTCTTTTAAATGAAACAGAGGCTTTACTGGTAATTCCGAATAGTCCATCTAGTGGTTTAAATTGCAATCATATGTTATTTTGACACAGTCACATCTTGAAATTTGGACACAATTTGTTGAAACTCTGTATGTTTTTTAGTTTAGAAGTTACAAAGGATTTTCCAATGAAACCTTATAACTAATATTAATCATACGCTCTGTATGACATGGGCTGTGATTTGCCATATCAATGAAATGTGATTATATGAAAGCTTATAGTCTCTAATTTTCAACTACTATTATCTGAAGTCTGTATGTGTTTTATTTTTGAAGTTATAAAGGATTTTCCAATGGAACCATATAATTATTATTAATCATACGCTCTGTATGAGCCTGTGATTTACCAGATCAATGAAATATGGTTATATCAAAGCTTATAATATCTACTTTACCAGAAACATTTGTTGAAACTCTGTATGTTTTTTAGTTTAGAATACCTCATAATTATTATTAATCGTACATTCTGCATGACAAAGCAAACGATGGTCCATCTAAATGCCATTTGATTATATTACAGATTTTAATCTTTACTTTCAAACTACGTTGGATGTCTGTGTGTGTTTCAGTTTTGAAGTTAATAAGAATTCCCCCTTAGAAGCTCACAAAGACCAGAAATATCGACTCCGATCGTAACAACTCAACAATTCAGAGAATTTTCATTTTTCGAATTTGATTTTTCCGATTTAAAAATATTTTTTTTTATTATTAAAAATTTGGTAAAATTTAAGTTTTTGGTATTTGAAAAAAAAAAATAATTTTGTCGATTTTATGGTATGGGGGTGGGGTTCATTTGGGAATTTATGATAAACTTTTAAAAATGATTTTTTTTTCCCATTTTAGTTTTTTGTATAATTTATTTCCACAAAAAAATTAGGAATAAATTTGGTTTTTTAAACTGACTTTTTACACATTTTGACGCAGTTTTTCAGACTGCATTTTAAAAACTTTTCTTTTTTAATATTAAGAATTTTTTAAATTTTTTAGATTTTGTAATTTGAAAAAATAAAATTTATTTGATTTTTGAATTTTGTCGATTTTAAGGGGGGAGTGGTTTTTTTTGATAGGGCATTTTAAAAAATTGACTTTTTTTGATATTAATTTTTTTCAAATTTCCTATAATGGTACTGAAAGAAAATTAATTTGATTTTTGAATTTTGTCGATTTTAGAAGTAAAAACGTCTTTTATATGGTATTGAATTTTGAAATTTGAAACAAAAAAATTCAGACAATAACAAAACTTCATTAAAATTTATTGAGGTCATTATTCGCTTTGAACTCCAACAATATGAGCTCTCAATGTCTTTGGAGTAAATTCCCCGGAGCGTATGATTAATAATAATTATGAGATGCTCATGGAAATTCCGCTATGACAAAGAAACTAAAAACGCTATTGAAAAAAACTAAACGAATTAAAAAACTAGAAAAGCAAATGCGCCAGTTAATTGCATGGACAGTTTACCAAGCTTTCATCAAAATTTGAAAATTACGAATTTTATGGCCATTGCTAATGTTCAGCACTAGGGAAATTGTAAGTATTTAATATTTCCCTTAAAGTCCAGATAAAATGACAATAGCCAACTGTGAAATAATAACTTCCCCATTTGTAGTGATCGAATGGTTTTATATTTGTCCATTGTCCAATTTATATTTGCCAGTATTTTCAAACATTTTGCAAAATCCCATATAAACTCCATTTCTAAATGTTGAAGAGCTTTTCGAAACCGAGTTTATGTTGACGACATATAGATTTCTATACTTAATTATTTGGACAAATACCATAACCAGAAAACAAATACGAAACATTTTATTTGTTTAGAATTAATTATACAACATAAACCCCAAAAACAACAATAAGCGAAATGTGAAATCTCTGCTGACCATTTGCCAAAAACCGACAACAAAATTTCTATGAGGAATTTTAATTAAGTCCGCATAGCCTTCTGCCCAGAGAATCGGAGTGGGGAGGGGGAGGGGGAGTTGGGACATGTATAGAAATTAAAGCATAATGGAAATGCTCGCAATGAAATGCATTTATGGTCAACAAACATTTAAATCCGAAATAATGCACTCATTAGTGATGTGCGGTTCCTCGTATTTTAAGACCCGGGTCTTTCGGGTCCGGTTCTAACAAGACCCGGGTATTTGGACCGGTTCTCAATAAAGGGTTAACCCAAGAGTTACTACTAATGAATATAAAACTAAAGTTAAATTTATACATGCATAATATATAATATCGATGTCTTAATATAAAAAGGGCCTAACTCGATTTTTGATTAATTTACGGGAGAAATAAAAAACTTAAAAGAAATCCGTAATCCGTATTAAAATAAGAAAATTATTAAATGAGAAATAAAATGTATTGCTTTTTTATTAAAAATTGTATTCAAATTTTTCTTGTTTCTAAAATTTTACGAATTTTATTAAGTTTTTTCCTTCTCCTGTAATGTAATAAAAAATCGAGTTAGGCCCTTTTTATATTAAGCCATCGATATGTATTATATATTATTAAATACTCTTAATACATACACTTATGCTTCAAATATTTTAGAAATTAGTTCCTCAGTATAGCAATGAGATAATTTTATTACTGAATGTTATGTTACATTCAAAAACAAAACACTAGTAAGCCAAAGAACTAGCTGCGTTCTGCAAACTGCGAACTAACGGTATTTTAACGTATATTTGCATGTAAACAATCACTAACACACCACAGAATTTGAAGTCACAACAACAGCAGCAGCCAAAATTAAAAAACAAATGTTTTTCCTCGTTGTTCGCTTTACCAAGCCACAGACATCAACAAATGAAAATACGCACATTCAAACTCTCACACACACACTTCTTTTGACCCGTTTTCGGTTCTCTCGGTCTTTTTTCCGATCTCGGTATTTGGACCCGTTTTCGGTATTTGGACTCGTTTTCGGGTATTTGGACCCGTTTTCGGTATTTGGACTCGTTCTCGGGTATTTGGACTCGTTCGGGTATTTGGACCCGTTCGGGTATTTGGACCCGTTCGGGTATTTGGACCCGTTCGGGTATTTGGACCCGTTCGGGTATTTGGACCCGTTCGGGTATTTGGACCCGTTCGGGTATTTGGACCCGTTCGGGTATTTGGACCCGTTCGGGTATTTGGACCCGTTCGGGTATTTGGACCCGTTTTTCGGTTCTTGTAAGAACCGGTCCGGTCGGTTCTTGTAAAGACCCGAGTATCCGGATCCGGGCCTTCGGTCCTGTGCATCACTAGCACTCATAGCCAACCAAACGCAACTCACACATGCCCACGAAACCGAAAACATAACTACTGCAGCCCCATATCAATGTATTGGTGTACTCTACGGCAACTACATTTAAGTCTGTATTTGCACACAAATGCACATATTTGCAAATGACTGCAAAGCCGCCAATTGAAATGATTTTGAAGCTGTTGTTGTTGTTTTTTTTTTGGTGGTGGTGGTTTATTTCCGCTTTACCAAACGGAAATTGAAATTATAAAAATTTTAACCCATACATTTGGACACGTCCGCAGGTCCCCTCTCACCTCTAAATACTTTTCAATGGGGAAAACAAAATAAATGAGCTTACATGGGGCACTGGACCGGGGATTTCTATTTAACGGCAAAAGCAATCATATAATCAACAGAAGGACATTAGCGACAGCGGACGAGGTGGAGTGGGGGGCAGCAGCAGAATGCTGGCAACCGCAAAACGTGGCCGAATGTATGTACGAATACACAAGAGAAAATTCTTAATGTAATTATTTATTAGGCAAAACTTAAGTCCGAAAGTAGCCTAATTATTACTGTCAGGCGAAATAATAAAAAAAAAAAAAAATAATACATATACAAAAGCATAAAAGCAAATATTTGCAGGCATTTCCCAAATGTAGATGGATGCACGAGACGGAAGGGATTCTATTTGGGGTTGACAAATTTTCCGAGTTCTGCGAATATAAAAGGCTGGAGACAGTGCTGGAAGTTAAAGGTCCTGGAAAGAGGAATTTCCTTTTAAAAGCCTCAAAAAAACAATAACTTCTTGTCTTAAAGCCTCGCACTCTTGACTGGTTCTAGATAATAGTAGTAAGACCGATAAAGACTCTTCAGAAATCTGCATACTGAACGCTATAAACACCCCATACCTCACTGATTGCGTCCGTCATGACAAGACGTGGTCTGATGGGAAGCCATACAATGACAGTGAACGGTAGCCGAAGGAGTTTTTCAAACTTCTTCCGCCCTGACCCGTACAAGGAGTACAACACAATTTTTTTTTTTTGAAACACAGACGACAGTGGTCCAGAATTAAACAAAAATGCTTTTGATCCAGTAACTATTTGTATAATCTGTAAAAAAAATATTTTTGGGCAAAGAGTAGACAATAAATTAAAAAATCGAATTATTGAAAAAAATTTACAAATATTTCCTATGTTAATACATTTTCAAATTTTTCGATTTTATGTCGTAAAGCAATTTTTATTTTACTGTTTTTCATTAGTTTCTTTTATAATTTTCAGATTTTGGAATTTTACTTCTTTTCATAATATATTTTTTTATATTTTTCAGATTTTGGAATGTACAAAGAAAATTCATTTGATTTTTGGACTATGTCAATTTTAAAAAAAAATACATTTTCATATTAAATTTTTCAGATTTTGGAATTTGAAAAAGAAAATTAATTAGATTTTTGTATTTCGTATTTTTTGGAAATTTTGTTGTGAGGTTTTTTACACATTTTGACGCAATTTTAAAAAAATTTACTGTTTTTCGTATTAAATTTCTCAGATTTGGGAATTTGATAAAAAAAAATTAACTAGATTTTACGATTTTGTAGATTTTAGGTGAGGATGGGATCAATTTTCTATTTCTTTGTTGTTAGGTTTTTTACAATTTTTCATACTGCATTTTAAAATTTTGCATTTTTCAGTTTTGGATTATTGAATTTTGTCGATTTAAAAAAAAATACTTATTATCATAATAATTTTTTTTTTAATTTCTCAAATTTTGGAATTTTTGAACAAGAAAATTAATTTGAGTTTTAGATTTTGTCGATTTTAAATAAATATACTTTTTTTCATATTAATTTTTTTTATATTTTTCAGATTTCAGATTTTGGAATTTGAATATGAAAATCAATTTGATTTTTGTCTTTTCTGGAAATTTTGTAATTTTGTAAAAAATTTTAATAAATTTTTCATAATGCATTTGAAAAAAATTAACTTTTTTCATATTAAAAAATAATTTGATTATGCCGATTTTGGGTTTTTACACATTTTGACGCAGTTTTAGATTTTGTAATTTGAGAAAAAAATTAATTTGATTTTTGGATTTTGTTGGTTTTTTGTTTCGGAATTTTAATAAAAATTATTTTTTTTTCATATTAAAAATTATTTTTTTTTCATATTAAAAATTTTTACATTTTTCAGATTTTGGAATTGAAAAAAGAAATATATTTGGTTTTTGCTGATTTTAGCTGATCATTTTTGTTTTTCTGTTGTTTAGGTTTTTGACACACTTTGCGCAATTTTTAATTCTGCATTTTAAAAAAAAATTACTTTTTTCATATTAAAAATTTCAATCTTTTTGGAATTTGAAAAAAAATTTAAGTTTAAATTTTTTAGATTTTGGAACTTGAATTTTTCGAAAAAATATTTTTTTATGAAAATTTTTTGTAAATTTTTCATTTTGAATTTTCATTTTTCGAATTTGATTTTTCCGGTTTAAAAAAAAATATTTTTTTTTATTAAAAATTTTTATTAAATTTTCATATTTTGGTATTTGAAAAAAAAAATTATTTTGTCGATTTTAGGGTGTCATTTGGAAATTTATGATAAACTGTTAAAAACGAGTTTTTCCCATTTTAGTTTTTATTTATTCCCACAAAAAAAGTAAGGAAAAAATTTGGTTTTTTAAACTGACTTTTTACACATTTTGACGCAGTTTTTCACACTGCATTTTAAAAAATGTTCTTTTTTTAATATTAAAATTTTTTAACATTTTTTAGATTTTGTAATTTGAAAAAAGAAATAAATTTGATTTTTGAATTTTGTAGTTTTTTTTTGCTAGTCATTTTAAAAAAATTACTTTTTTTCATATTAACAATTTTTCAAACTTTCTATATTGGAACTGAAAGAAAATTAATATGACTTTTGGATTTTGTCGATTTTAGAAATAAAAACGTCTTTTATATGGAATTAAATTTGAAACAAAAAAACTTTTTTTTTTTGATTTTATCGAGATATTTAAAGAGCTTTTGTGGTCAACTATTACTTAATTATAAAGTCTGTTTTCTTATCTTTACTATAGAGTAGAAGTATACTAGAGTAGAAAATATAGTTTGGTTGTAGCAACTATTTAAAAAAAAAAACCGGATTATGAAAAAAAAAAAAATGGATTTTGCCACAATTATCACCATCCTTTCATTACTCCGCCCAAAATAAGATTTCCCCTACCTGGATGACAAAAACTGGAACCCCTTCAAGGAAAATCATCATTTAACAAATCAAAATTTTCCATTTACCATGGCCCCACAAGAGGACCATTCAAAATTATGCTCATTCCAAAAACGAAGCGAACACCAGCGACATTCGTGACCCCTTTGGGGTATTTGTCCTGGGTATATTGTCGGTATGCTTGGCACTGCCAGGGAAAAATTGCCAACATATGTTTGTTATAAATGTTTACAAAAGCAATTACTGACACGTTAACCCACATCAATACATGTGAATGTAAATGCCAAGCAAACATTTACACACACACATGTACACAAATACAAGCACGCACTTGTATATACACACACTCACATACAGCTTTCCTACATAACGGCCCGCATTTATAACCACAAATATACATACGTATGTGTGTGTGTGTGTGCGTATGTGTGACATTTTCGATGTCCTGGTGGCCATAAATGTTCTGACATCGTGCATGAATTTGTGTGGCTGAGGGGAAACGAAACTTCATAAAGGACCATCGACATCATCATCATCGTCATCAGCGTAATGCTAAAGTCGATGGGAACGTACAGTAAGAGCAACAACTCCCCACACAATCCAATGTTTTTCGGTTCCCCGGTTCTTGTTGTTGTTCTCTTCCTTGCCGGAGATATAAAGAGACGACATTTTTTCGCTTGGCCCAAAAACACTTTAATGATGATTTTTATTATGTCATTGTGGGCTTTTTGGCATGGCGTTGTCTCCGTGTACATTGTTGTGTGTTAGTGTTGGTGGCACACACACACACAGATATGTGCGTGAAAAAATCTCTTTTTATTATTATTCATGTTCGTTTGTTCTTTTAACCTTATTATTGTGAAATTATTTGCTATTGTTGAAACATTTCTCATAACGATGTTGTACATAAGATGTGGCCGAGGGCTGCTGGCAAAGTTTCAGACTAAGATTGCACTTAAGTAGCGACACAATATCAATTCTCCTCCTGTTGGAAAAGGATTTCGTTGGGTCGGACCTCGGAGCGTATGATTAATATTAATTGTGACCATGACTCTGAAACCTCTGCCTCACTAACTGCCCACTGTCTACAACGCAGAGGTGAGTGTACTCAGGAGCACCAAGGATCTGATCAGCAAGAACTATTAAATTTTGAGAGTATAAGAGGAGCACAACAAGAAAGAGTAAGCACAACAAGCAGCCAGACAGAGATCCCTGAGAGCTGGTATGGATCTCTAATTGGAAATAAAACTGGCATCCACTGCTACACTGACAGATCAAGGATGAAATGGAAAACAGGTAAGGACTTCTATATTAGAACCTCAACATCGAATAGAAGTCGTTCAAAAAGATTTTGGCGCATGGGATCAGATATTATAAATAAAAAAAGTCTAACATCCACTGCTACACTGGCAGGTGGGATTTCAACATCGAAAACTCTTCCTGACTACACGAGAGAATAAAAAAAGCAATAACAAAAGTTTCTGTGGGGACGGATCATATATTAGTAATAAATGCCAAAGGCAGTCTTCTACATTGAAAAATTCTGCAGCGAATATTTTTTCTGACTATTCGAGCATATTGACGTTCTTCCAAGCCAAACTAAGGGCAATTACGGACTGACTGGAATTGCTTGACTTGAATAAAAGACAAGTTCTCTATGTCAGTCAATCGGCTATCAAAGATCTCTACGAACTGTAAGTTCCAACTCCTTGAATATGAGGATTGTGATAACAAAAACCCTGTCAACTTATTTTTGGCAATTTTTAGTGTCAGCAGTCATGATATTACACGATTGTGGCGAAGGTGGTATAGAAGCAAGAGAGACGGAAAAACCTCCATGAAGTTTGGGGGGATTTGACTTTTTAATTTAAAATTAAAAAACAAAATTTTTGTTGGCTGTGTCAATTTTATATTTCTGCTCAAACGAAGCATACACCTCAGAGCCAGACACGCATGCTTATAACAGGTGGCGCAAAAGTAAACTTCCGATGTTTTTTGGCTGTAATTAAAAAATATGAAAAACTTTGATTATTCTTGTGGATTATTTTTATTTGGTCTTTTAATTTTTTTTACATCAAGTCGAGAATGTGATGTCGTGTAAATGACCGCCGCCAGAGTTGCCACTGACATTAGGGGCCAATCGCAAAATGTATGGCATTTTCTGATAGGAGGATTACTTTTGCGCCACCCGTTATTAGAAAAGTCATCGTTCATGACTTTACAAAGGATTTGTAAAAGAAAAAAATCAAGAAAACTCCTTTACACGATTACTTTTTTCCTGGACATTTTCGTTTGACCCCATAGAAATTAATACGATGACCTTTTAAAAAATAAAAATGCGTGCGTCTTTCTGAAGTGCATATTTTTTTTTTTTTTTTTGTATAAAAAGTATATAATTGAAAATTGCAAAAAAAAAAATCTTTTAAATTCTAATTTTCCCACAATTTTTTTTTTTTATTTTTTTTGTATAAAAAATATAAAATTGAAAGAAAAAAATTGTTAAAGTAAAATTTTCCCACAATTTTTATTTTTTTTTTTATTTTTTGTATAAAAAATATAAAATTCAAAATTGGAAGAAAAACATTTTTTAATGTCTAATTTTCCTAAAAATTTTTTTATTTTTTGTATAAAAAATATAAAATTGAAAGAAAAAAATTTTTTAAAGTAAAATTTTCCTAATTTTCCCACAATTTGTATTTCCTGGCGAAAGAATGATGACAAGTCTCAAGGCGGGAATAAAAAGGCAACAACAACAATTGGCCAAATTAGAATCAAAACCAAAAGAAAGCTTTTTTCTGTCTATCAATTAAATATCACAAATTCGAATCACTGAATGCCATATGGCAGTGGGCGGTGATCAATGGCCTAGGGTGGGGCCAAACCTACAAAAACAGAATCCATCGATTCCCTATAACTTTACCACCGACTAACCTTAACGTGCTTCACCATCCAAGGCTATCACAAGGCCGCTCGCACGAGTGACCAACTCCATTCAACCTCACCCAACCCATATATATCCCTTAACTTTCCATGAAGGAACAGACAAGGAACTTAACTCAAAAAGCATTAATATGCCTTCACTTGCCCATCACTTGTGATCCTTGTTATAACCACAAAGTCTTTCAGTGGACCTCCAGGTTACACCCCTCGTTCTTGGCTCTGGTGGGTGTTTTCAGTATTCACCGACAAAGGAGATGTGAGTGTGTTGAAGGGTGGGCTCCCACAATCGTACACATACGTATATCCGTTTGTCGTTATGTTTCCCTGCATAAATGTGTGTCTGTGTCTGTGTCTGTGTGTGCGTTTGCGGAATATTGTTATTATAACTGTTATTGTTGCTGTTGTTTTAACCCTGTGTATTGACCAAAAAATTTTTATAGCCTTTTGGCCTTTGTTAATGTTTTATATTTTTTTTTTTGTTGTTGCCTTCGGTCATTTCAAATACTTGCACATATGTACATTCTTCCTCTTTCTCTCTCTCGCTCTCTCTCTCTCTTCCCACCGCTGGCATTTTCCCCCTTCATTTATATTTCTGCCTTACTTTAACGCTTAAACGATTTTAGCGCCGTGGCCAAAAACAAACCTCTGGTGAAATGTGTTAATAAATCACGACTATGAATGGATTTTGTATGAGAATGCCGGGATTTCGTTTTTATTTCATACCTTCCTGTTTCTTCTCATGGTTTTTTCCTTTGGCGCTGTGGTGTGAGGTGGGTGTAAAGGGGTGGTCTACAAATCCATTTAATGGCAAACAAAAGCTTTCGGCCAAGTGGATTATCATATGGATGATTTCGATTTTCGTTAGCCATTGGCATATAAACAAAACAATTATCTGTCCATTGGGAATTTGTTCAGCCAAAATTGTTCATTGTTCACGAATTGTATAGTAAAACTAGAGTAGATCTCGATAAAATGTAAATGGCGAAAAAATATTGCCCTCAATTTAGTAATGGGCCAGTATGTGTTTTCAATAAAACCAACGCAGCTGAAAAAGCGTACGACCGGCCAAAAAGACTAACTTTAAACTCATTTCGGCAAAATTTTCAATCGTTTATTTACAATCTTCTCTAAAAAAAAAACAATGCCAATTTGGCCCCAGTCAGTGGGTATGCAAAATTATATTGTGCACACTTCACTGATTTGAAATAAATTCCTTGTACTTAAAAGTTAGTCCAAATATATATTTTTTTTTTTTCTGAAAATTCACAAGAATGAAACAAAGTCCAAATGTTTGACATTTTTGCGGTTTACTCGAAACAGTCTAAAAAACGGTGTCACTTAGCCTTTGATGTCCATGCTGATAGAATGTGACTGTTTTGTCAGGTCTTGCAGTAGCGATATGGTCCAGTATGTTTCCTGATGTTGTTTTTCATCAATAACGGCAAACCTTCCTCTTTATTATGAAATAAACATACGAACGTTTATCTCAAAAAAAAATTTAATTTTTCTATAAATACCAAAATTTTAATTGTAAGATATGGGGATTTATGATAAACTGTTAAAAACGATTTTTTCCCAATTTATTTTTTTTTTCTCAATTTTTTTCCACAAAAAAAGCTAGGAAACAAATTTTCCGATTTTAAAATTTTTGTAATAACATTGCCGTTCAGACTCAAAATCAGTAAAGGTGAAGTTCTCAAATAATAAACTTTTTATTTTTTTTTTCCATTTCACCCCCTTCCCTTTCGTGACAGTTATGCTTGTCTTTCCCATTTACCAGCAATTGTAGAAAGCAACTCATATTTATGAATTTTTTCAACCAAAAAAATGTTCCAATTCATTTTGTTTTAATAACTTTGAAACTGCCATTCAGATTCAAATGCGATAAAGGCGAAGATTTACAATAATTTGATGAAAAAAAATTATAAAATCCATTCTAATGATTTATAAATAATTTTATTTATAAGATATGTAGATTTATGATAAACTACTGGACCATTTCGATTTTTATGAATTTTATTTTTTAAAAAAAATGAGGAAAACAAATTTCCGACTTATTTTTTTTTTAATAATTTTGAAACTGCCATTCGGATTCAAATGCGATAAAGGCGAAGATTTAAAGTAGTTTGATGAAAAAAAATTTAAAAATTTATTTTAAAGAA
Organism: Hydrotaea cyrtoneurina; assembly: GCA_958296145.1. Classification (NCBI taxonomy): domain Eukaryota; kingdom Metazoa; phylum Arthropoda; class Insecta; order Diptera; family Muscidae; genus Hydrotaea; species Hydrotaea cyrtoneurina. Next base: position 77,606,683 of record OY282515.1, read on the forward strand.
ATTGGACAATTTGTTTTCAACTTCAGAAAATGTAAGCCTCAAAAATTATTTTTTTTAAAAGAAAAAAAAAATTAATGCTTCTATTTCCCATTTTCCAGTTATTGTCGAAAGTTGTGGCAACTTGCTCTGGAAAGGCAACGTGTACATTGGGTCTCAGAGTCTGTAGTTAAAAAAAAAAATCGTATCCCCAAGATTAAAACATCCTGAGCAACATGAAAATCCTCTGGTCATTACCAGTACCTCAATAAATAAGAAAGAACCCATTGTTGATCCCCGCTTGTTGACAAGACGAAGACAAGGGGAGGAGAAGGTGTTTTATGTACAGCTACAGCAGTGACAACGTAAATCTGTCAGTCCTATTATTTCCCTACTCCCCTGTGCCCTTTCTCATCCGGTCTTTTAGCTTGACCCCTGCCATGGTCAGATAATATCTTTGTAGAATATCTCCCAGAGTGCTCGGAAACTACCCCTTAACTGATATTGTCGCCGGGAGAGGAAAAAACCCCGAAGTTTTAACAATTTAAACGACTTAACATACGTTTCATCACCATTTCTTTGCAGTTCTTTCAGCGCAAAGTTCATTATCCGCTTAATACATCACTTTATGTGAAATACAATATTTACTTAATTACATTGTTTATAGACCAAAAAGTTAATATTATCTTTGAACAGCACAACAGATTGTATGAATGAATAAATAAAAAAAAAACAACTGAAATTGTTAATTACACATCATTGTGTCATGTTCTTGTTTTTTTGTTGTTGTCCCTTATCTGCGGGCTATTTGTATATTTTTTTTTGCGCAAATTTAAATATTTTCTTTAAAGCTTTAATCTTGTAACAGTATTTGGGCGTTTATGGTATCTATAAAGAGAGCACGAGAGAGAGCGAGATGGAGATTATTTAAATAAATTTATAATGGCCTTAATATGGAAGTAATAAACGGCGGCAATAATTGCATTACTTGGTGATTTTGGGTTGTGGGTATTTTCTGGGCATAAAAGTCAAGGAAACATTCTTATTCCTCATACTTACAATTGTTTGCTGTTCTTATTACCGGCATGCCAAACGTCAACATTATCAGCCATCAGACATCAGCCGTCCGCCGTCAGCCGTCATCTGCAACAGTAACAGCTTCCTCCACATCGGTGTCACTCAGCGACTTAACCGTTAAGGCGTCTGTCTCTGACAGCCTCCATAAATGTTAAATGAATATTTTATGAAAACTTTACGGATATTTCTTGGCTTGAGTTTTTCTTTTGTTAATTTTTTTTCTTTTAAAAATTCGGTTTAATCGTTTTTATTGAAAGATCTGTTGGTCATTTACCGGCTACATTTAATGCAATTTTAGCATTTGTCTTGGCTGGAGTGTGGGCGGAGTGATGAGTTTGGTTTGCTGTAGGCTGAGTAAGATACAAATTGACACACTTTTGGAGAAGGCCTAAAAATAGATTTTAGTCTGTGTTGTGTCATCAAAAATGTCACCGGTGATGTCCCATCAATTACGGCTGTATTGTTGCGGCATTTTTTTAAAAAAAAAATCAATTTTAATTGACCTAAATTGTTATAACTTGAAAACGAATACACAGACTTCTATGACATAAATTTTAAAAAATCTACTACTAAATTATACCAAATCGTTGCCTGTAGTTTATTAGAATCCAACATAAAGTTTCGGAGTTATTAACAAAGTTACGTCAGAAAACTATTATTTTCGTTATTTCTAATTTTATTTTTTTGGTGAAAAAAATTCTTAAAAAATCGAAAATGAGAAAAAGTGTAAATTTTCAACAATTTCTCATAAATCTACATTTCATATAAATAAAAAGAGAAATAGATCGTATACATCGATGGAGTATTTATAATTATCTTCACAATAAAGTAGAGAGCCCTTCAAAAAAAAAAAAAAAAAAAAAATGGGGAAAACAAATTTTTCCGCATAAATTTTTTAGAATTTATTTTAAAAAAATCTTATAATTGGTTTTTGGGGTTATGACCACTAGATTTACAACTAAATTATTCTAAATCGTTAACTTTTGTATTCGCAATTTTTTTGGTAAAAAAAAAATCTTAAAAAATCAAATTATCAGTAAAACAGAATAGGGAAAAACAATTTTTCCACATACATTTTTTAGAATTTTTTTAAAAAAAAAATTGTATAATTCCTTTTCAGGTTATGACAATTTAAGTCTCCAAAAAAGAGAATTAAAAGAACGAAAACATGTTCATAGAAAAACCAACGTTGAAAAAAAAAATTCTTAAAATATCGAAAATTAGAAAAAAATTCAGCAGTTTCTCATCTTACTTACTTATTTCCCTTATCATTTCATGATCGAACAGACGGGGAACTTCTCTCGAATCAGTGAGCTGAGATTACATTTACGAGGTGGAAGCAGCCGCTGAAAAATGTTTCATGGCCTTACCCGGTTTCGAACTCGAGTTCGCCAGTCTGATAGTCGCATATACTACCTACCACACCACGGCGAGGTACAGGTCATTAAAATCGATGGAGTATTTTACTCACAGCCAAGAGCCATTTCTACCTTCAGATATTCACATAAATTTTTTAAAAATTTTCACATAATTTTATTAAAATTTCTTTCGAAAAAAATCACATAGTTCGCTTTCAGGTTGTGACAATTTATGTCTCAAAAAAAATAAGATTTAAAATAAAAATAAAACCCATTGATCGGTGTTTTTATAATTTTACTCACAATGTAGCAAAGAGCCATTCGTCCTTTTAGGAAAAAACAAATGTTTAACATAATTTTTTTTTTTTCAATTTATTTCAAAGAAATCATACAATTCGTTTTCAGGCTATGACAATGTATGTCTCAAAATGTATGTCTCAAAACAAAAAATGAAAATTATGACTCGCCATCACATTCCACTCTGGACATTGCCCTAATTTCCATACCATTTTTCTGTGCTCTACCCTCCCCCCTCCCCCATTCCCTAAAGTGCATTTATGCATATTCGGCATATTTTTCCGGCAAACTGAAAGTACTTTTATTACATTTATTAAAACAACAAGAAAGCCGTAAATATTGATTCATTGCAATTCAAAGTGAAATTGTTCAGACGTAAATGTAAAAGCAATTATATGGGTTCTTCTTTCATGGGTATGGAAATATTTTGCGTATTGAAAGAAATTCGGAAAACCGGAAAGTCATAGGCTGATGATAAATGTGTGACGGCTTTAGTGTTTTCTTGGAAAATTCTCGCTTGCCATGCAATTCGGAAGTCATGGAAATCATGCGGTGAAGTGATGCCTGTTCTTTATGAAAGGAATTCGTCGAAGATGCACGAATCGTCTGTGGCCCGCAACAAAGAAAAACAAATCTGATTTTGTGCGGAATTTGTAGGTCAAGGCATACACGTATGCATTAGAAATATTTGTACAGTGCAACTTCGATAATCCGGACACATATAGTTTTAGGCTCGGTCGGATTATAGAGGCATCCGGACTGTAGTAGGTCAAAAAATTTTGAAATAATCTAAGTGAATTAAAACATGAATTTACTCTGTTCTTGCAGATACGTACATATATTTATTCAAAAACAAAAATAATACTAAATAGAATCCATATTTTTATGTGTATACACTTATGTTCATATGAATATACATACTATGGTTTATTAAAAAACGAAGTTATTTTGTGCTGACTAACTTTGTTGAGGTGGTTAATTTTGGCTTTTTCTTCTAGCCTCTTCCACAAGAGAATATCCTGTATATCCAAATTATTCTCCTCAGCCCACTGAATGCAAAGTGCAAATGATTTCTTTGCATCTGCATTAGAGATCTTTGTTTTTACATCCATTACCATCAAGTCGTCTTCCGAGTCTGTAAGCAAAACTGACGAATTATTTGGTTTAGCATGTTGTATTATTTCTTCGTCTGAAAAATCCAATGAACATTCATTTGCACCAGTTGCCCAATCATTGATATCCTGTTCAGTGATGTCATTACTGAAATTCATAGCTCCAATCATCTTTTGGATGGATTTAATATCAGCAGACATGCTATCAGACTGCAGTTCATGGCGCAAAACCTGAAGCGGTATCATATCTTCATCATCCCAGCACGATGCAGGTCTTGGCCACAATGCACACCAGCTTTTCTGAATATTTCTTTCGCTAATGCTTTGCCATGCTAAGTTCAAGAAGCAAACAGCATTTTTAAGGTTAAACATTTTTAAAACTTTAACAACGTCGACGTCATCATCATTTTCGGATAAAATATGGTGCAGTAACTGCTTTCTGTAAGCAACCTTTACATTTTGAATTAAATTTTAATCCATAGGCTGTAAGATTGCCGTACAATTTGGCGGTAAAAACAGAACTCTGAAATTTGGGTGAAAATTAATTTCATCCGCTGTTGGATGTGAAGGAGCATTGTCTAATATTAATAACTAGTAAGTTGTAATGCGCCTATGGCGCCCGTTAATTTGCTTGAGAAAGTATTTGTTACTTAATTTTAAAAATTTTGTAAAAAATATTTTGAGAAAACTATTTTGTAAAAAAAAATTTCGAAAAAAATAAAATTGGGAAAAAAAAATTTGTGGGAAAAAAATTTTTGCTGAAAAAAAAATTTTTGTTGAAAAAAAAATTTTTGTTGAAAAAAAAAATTTTGTTGACAAAAAAAAATGTTTGTTGAAAAAAAAAAATTTTGTTGAAAAAAAAAGTTTGCTGAAAAAAAAAATTTTTGTGGAAAAAAAAATTTTGCTGAAAAAAAAAATTTGTGGAAAAAAAAAAATTTTGTGGAAAAAAAAAAATTTGTAAAAAAAAAAAAAAATTGGAAAAAAAAATTTTGGAAAAAAAAAATTTTGGTAAAAAAAAATTTGGGGAAAACACAATTTCTGTACAAAAAAAAATATTATTTTTTTTATTATTATTATTTATAGAATTATTTTAGAATGCCTATTTAAATTCCTACGTACTGCGTGACAGAGTCAGTGAATCAGTGAATCAGGGAATCAGTGAATCAGTATCGAGGGTAAATATATATTAAGATGCTTTGAGTGGTCTGTTAACCTGTGTTAGAAACCCTTTTACTTCTGGAATAAAATGGATTTTTGAACCAGTCGAAAAATAGGAACATTGACATCCATCCTTTATTAGTTGCTTTATATACCACTGGAATCTTATAACCTTTAAAGGCTCTTGGATTAGCAGATTTGCCAATAACGAAAGAAGGCAGTTTATGTGTTCCTGCAGCATTTGAACATGGCATAAATGTCACACGATCTTTGGAAATTTTTCTTCCTGGGGCTGATTTTTCCTCTGCATGCACCCATGTGGTACCAGGCAACACTCTCCAGAAAGCAGCAGATTCGTCTGCATTATAAACTTGCTCTTCACTCAAATCCATCTCAGCAACAATGTCGGCAAACTTTTTTTTAAAAGGCTCTACGGCGGTTTCATCGCTGGAAACTTTTTTGTCACAAATTTTAAGAAAACGAATACCATGCCGTAACTTGCATTTATCTAACCAGCCTGAGCTCGCTGAAAAATCGTCCTTCCCCGTCATCTTTCGTAAAAGAACTTGGCCTTAGCTTTTAAAATTTCTGATAAAATCGGGATATGTTTGCTTCTTTGTTGCAAAAACCACGTATAAAGAGCTTCCTCTACCTCTGCATTTTCTGCTTTTTTCATAACTTTTCTATTTCCTAAAAGAAAGTTTATTATAAAAATGGTTTAATAGATTGCATTGGCTCAAATGTTACCGGGTCCATTATAGGTGTTCGAAACAAATTGTTTTATCTTCTCCTTATTTTTTTTAATGTCGCAAATCGTTGATTTGGCAACATTGCATTTTTCAGCAACCTGCCTTATAGTCTTTCCTTCATCAAGACATTGTTAAATATCACACTTTTGCTTTAAAGTTAGCGTTTTATGTTGACGCTTATTATTTGAGAACATAGCACTTGGTACGAAACACGCTTACCAGGGAAAGAACCGAAACTGAATAATTGACATAGCAAATGGTGAATCATAATCAGCAAATGCAAAAAGAGCGAAACAATGCAAACGTAAACAAGCCAATACCGTGCCACACATGCAAAGCTTTCAATGTAGTGGTGTCCATAGCTAATCATAATGCGAATAACAAAACATGAGAGCGTAAAAAAAAATTGTCCGGATTGTTGAGGTAAAAATTTTAAATTGTCGGAAATGTCGAAGCGTCCGAATTATTGGAGTGACCGGATTGGCGCATGTCCGGACTATCGAAGTTGCACTGTACATTTGAATGGTGAATGTGGCGATAATGAGCTATCGAATGCAATGTATGACTCATTTATATCATTTTCTTTTTTAAAGCTCAGGGAACAAAAGAGGAATTTATGCAAATATTGTAGAAGTTTTTTTTTTCAGAAATAATAGAAAACGTTATTGAAATATGTAACACAGAGATATCATCTAGAGCCAAAGCGAATTTACTAAGGGCTTAGGGGCGATGACAACGAGATTCTAGGAGTAGAAAGATGACATTTTATATACGTATAGACTGTTTATGTAATATATCGATATTGAAGTTCGGATAGTGGACAGAGTAGGCATATTATATGTCATCCATAGAGCAATAGATCCAAAATATTGAATGCTACCGGGTTATCCAACAAGAGGTGTTATTTTGCTATTCAAAGAAAAATGGCGTTTTTTGAGAAAAATTATCGGATTTTTATTTCATCATAAAGAGGAAGGTATGCCGTTAATAATGGAAAACAACATCAGGCAAATGGCAGGTCTTGAATCGACGCTGGGCTTTTGGCGTAGACATTATCTTTGACGTGGCCCCAAAGAAAGAAGTCACAAGGTGTTAACTGAACTTTATAAGCCTTAAGACCAAAGTGTTTAGGCAAACTACGTTGCTCAATTCCAAAGAACGATGAGGAATGGACAAACCTGGGTTTTCTTCAACACTTTGGGCTACAGCATCAATATTCTCCGATGTACTTGAGCGACGTGCACGACGTTTTATTCTTCACATCACTAACTTGTCCCAATAGCTCGAATTTGTACACCAATTTCTGGTGTGCGGTCCGACACGGTGCTTTACGAAGACCCAAAAATGCTTTAGTTCTGCGAACTGTGACTGCAAGATTTCCAGTGGATTTTGTAGACAATTTTAATAATTGAAATGCGTTGTTAAAGCGTTTATCGTTCCATTTTTAGTAATGGCGTAGTTTCTACTTGGCAAATGTCAACGAATAAAAGTTTCACAAGTGACAGCAACCGAAATAGCGGTTGATTCAAAATAACACCTCTTGTTGGATAAACTTTTATTTCAGTTATGGTGATGGGATCCTGTAGTAGTAATTTTTATTATTCTCGTGTCATTATTTATATTTAACAGGTTGCCTGTTGATATTTATCTGTAGACGATCTTGTTGATGATGTTGCTTTTTGCCATCGGTCCGTAGTGGTTCGCTTTCTTGGTGTGTAGGCAATCCTGCCGCTGTTATGATGTTCCCCCTCAGTAATGAGGTCGTTTACCCAAAGAAAAAAAAATTAAGTCTTGGTGAGTCTGGTAGTAATTTTCTAAAATTATTTGAAGGTTCTGTATAAATGTAATCACATTGTTTACTCACTGATAGGGATCGACTAGTTGAAGACGGCTAATGCGTTATCGACAAAAAAATTTCCATGGCTTAGAGATAACTCAGTTACTAGCAAAGTCAGCGAGGTTTTTGTAAGATATTATCGGATTTAACACTCAAAATATGCTAAAAATTCAAAAACAAAACAATGGAAAATGTCGTGAACTTACTGGGCAATTGGTCTAACTCTTATTTTTGAAAATATTTAGATTTAATTTTATACCCATTTCTCATAATACCGACGTCTGCAATTGTAATATGTTCTAAACTACAACTTTTTAAGAGAGTCTTAAACTTCTTTTCCAATTCTCTCCAATTCATGTTTTATTAACAACAATCACTTGATCTCTGAGTAGCTCACTTGTATCGAATAAGCTTAAGCATGTGGTTTTATTTCTCTTTTAATCTCAGCTTCCAGTTTCGATCACATTCACTAATTCTCTATCTTTAGCATCTCAAATACTAACGCAATACTCTCTTAATACATAAGCTTTATAAATCATAAAGCTTTGCAAAAGTTTTCATACTGAACTTAATTGAGTGTTTATTTTGTCTTTGACGTTCAACTCTTTTAAGTTTAACGCACACAGAAGCTTTCTAAGCTTTCTTTGAGTGAAATGCCCGAAATCGTTCAATGGGCCACACGAAATCAGACAACTTAAGGCATACATACATACATATAGTGGAAGAGCTGTATGTAGATGGGGGGATAAATAGCAAAAATAATTTTGTCAATGCGAATAATGGACAGGCGTGGCCTTTGACATTGACTATGCCCGGCTGAAGAGTTATGTAGACCCAGCTGTATCCTGTGCTACAGATTATGTTGGCCGGCGCTAAGGCCAAAATATCTCATTCCTTTGTTTATTCAGATTCGATTTTCACAAATATACAAACAATTTTTAAGATTTCAAAGGCTGATTCATAATTTGATAACATTGGTTTACGAGATAACGAGATTCTCAATCGTCCATAAAATCTGAGACGATTGGAACCTCGGCGTGCTATGTTCGAAATCAACAAATTCTCAGTTTCACTTAAGAGTTTTTCTTCACTTAAACGATATGCAATTATACGAATGCGACAGGAACTACAAATATTTGTATTTTCCATTTCCATGAAAAGAAATTCCTGCAAAAATGTACCCCCGGAATAATTAATTTAAACGCTTTGCAATTATCCGAATTCAAATATAAATATTTGTATATCCATCTGCCTATGACATGAGTTGAAGGAAATGCCTAACAAAATATATCGAGTTTCACTTAAGCAATTATTTCAATTAAACGGTTTGCAATTATCCGAATTGAACTGTATATCGTATATTTCTTAAAGAAATGAGTGGATGGAAATGCCTGAAACATATTAATAGAAATGTTTGTAACAAATTTTCTGTTTCACATAAACAATTGCTGCAAATAAACCAATTGCAATTATCCGAATAGGACTATATATCGTCTCATTCTTTAAAAATTGAGTGGAAGGAAATGCCTGAAACATATTTATAGAAATGTTTGTAACAAATTATCTCTTTCACTTATAGGAATTTTTTTTTCAATTAAACGATTTGCAAATATTGTAAGTCGTCTGTAAAAAGGTTTTAATTTTGAGTGGAATATTATTTCAGGCAAAATATAACGAAATTAGAGTACAACATTTTCTGTTTCAGTTAAGCCATTATTTCCATTAAACGGTTTGCAATTAACCGAATTCGATTATAACTTAATAAAAAATATTTTTATGTTTATCTGCAGAAGAAAAAAGTGGAAGGATATGCCTGGCAAAGTAAATCTAAATTAATGGATCAAGTTTCACTTAAGCAATTATTTCCATTAAAAGGTTTGCAATTAACCGAATTCGATTAATCATAAATATTTTTATGTTTATCAGCAGAAGAAATAAGTTCAATTAAACAGTTTTTAGTTATTCAAATTCGACTGCACTTATCTCCTTCTTTCAAAATGAAGTGAACGGAAATGAAACATATTTATAGAAATAAGTTAACAATTTTTCTATTTAACATAAACGATTACTTCAGTTAAACTGTTTTGCAATTATACGAATTCGACTGTACATACAAATATTTTTAATTTCATCTTCGTGATTGATAATAATATCTTAATATATATTTACCCTCGACACTGATTCCCTGATTCACTGACTCTGTCACGCAGTACGTAGGAATTTAAATAGGCATTCTATAATAATTCTATAAATAATAATACAGTAAAATCCCGATAATTCGTAATGTCAAGGGACCGACCGTTTTCTACGAATTAGCGGGGTTTTCGAATTAGCGGGGTTTCGAATTAGAGGGGGGAAGAAAGAAAAAATACGAATTACCGATGTTTTTATTCAATCATGAATATATGTACATACATACATATTTATATGTATGTATGTATAAAGTTTTATTTTTTAAAAACAAAAAAGCGCCTTGTAGTGCGACTGTTTTTGTGCCATTTTAATGGCCTTTGGACAAACTGCACACATTTTTACGGAGTAAAATCACCACTTAATTAACTGAACTGCAGAAAAATGTGAATATGCCCGATAAATGCCAGTTTACAGCAACGTAAGAACAATGAGAGTTAAAGAAAGACACACACATAAACAACAACAAATGCTTCGCCACTTGAGAGCATAGAATCACTTGTCAGTGTTTTACCGTTTCTCCTCCAAAGAACGCGTTGACTCCGCTACATAAAAAAGCACGAAAGAGAGAATAGCAAAACTGTTGAAGTTTGCGAATTATCGAGGTTTTCAACGAAAAATTACAAATTATAAGAGGTTTTTAGGCATTTCGCTGGAAAAATTTTACGATTTATCGAGGGGACCGAAATGTATGGGATTTTTACGAATTATCGCGATTTTTTCAAGGGACCGGGATTTCGTTACGAATAAGCGGGGTTTACGAATTAGCGGGGTACGAATTATCGGGATTATACTGTAACAAATACTTTCTCAAGCAAATTAACGGGCGCCATAGGCGCATTACAACTTACTAGTTAGATAAAATTCTTCTTCATTTCTTTTGAATTATACGATTAGCATTTAGCAGAATTCGAGTGCAGCGTAAATATGAGTATTTGTGTTTTTATAAATACGACTAAGTGGGAAACGCTCTAAAAAAATGATCAAAATCATTGCATTCACTTTCCTGTTTCACTTAAGCAATTGTTGCCCTTAACCGGTTTGCAATTAACCGAATTTGACTGTATCTTATATCATTGTTTAACCCTTTCCGCGGCAAATACATTTTTTTGTCGAGCTAAAAATCATATGAAGTGTCGAATATATTTGTCAAATCCACGCAATGCTTTAAGAATTGAGTGCATAAGTGTAACAAAATTCCTGTTCCAGTAAAACAGTGTCCAGTAAAGTGTCAACACAGTTTGACATTATCAGCTGACAAACAAGAGTTGTCGATATTGATCGTTCTCATGGTGCTTATAAACCACTGTGCTTTGGAGAGCACGAAAGTGTAGCATTTTTATAAATTGCAAGTATGTGAACTTTTGCTTTAGGTTTTTCTTTTGCGGTTTTGCCGGCATATTCATCTTACCTGGTGTCATTCTCTCTCTCTCTCTCTATGTCTCTCTCCATCTAACTCACTCTCTGACAAAATATGTGCTCTATCGATTACTCTATCCCTCTCAACTGGATTGTGAGAAAATGCACAAAAAGCTTTCAATAACGCTGCTTGTGTGGTGCTTCCACTCAACGATCACTCAACGATTTCGTTTTATCGCTTTTGTTTGGGGAGATGAGCGCATTCCGATCAACCGGTGGGTATGCCTACCACCACCATCGCATAACTTTGCTCGCTGGCTACTTTCATGTTGTTTGCTGGACTGTCACTGCTTCAGCCCAGTTTAGCTTTTCTCAGTTCTCATTGAAACGGCTTCCGAAGAGGAACATATGAGTTCGAGCATTTTTCTTGACGGTTAACATTTCTGTCGTATTTTATCGGCGTATCGTAATATTTTTGCGTTGACGTATTTTTTGTTGTTGTTCGCTTTTTCGTGGTGTGTTTGGCGCAGTGCGTTGTGTGATTGTCAGACGGCAAAAAAAAAAAAAGAAATAGCGTATTTTCTTCGTCTGTGTTGTATAATCGCTCGTTTAACGATAAATATCCCACCAATTAATGTCGAGCTAATAAATTAATCAAATAGCAGTGAGTGAATGTTTCGCATTAGATTGAGAGTTTTATTTTATTTTTGTTTGTTTGTTTGTTGGGCTGTTGGGTTAAAGCGATTAATTGATTGGAAAAATTATAGCAAAGTAAATAAAATTTGTGTCGGTTCATCCGCCTTAACAAGTGCAAAGAAAGAAAATTGAAAATAGAAGAAGAAAACGAAGAAGAGGAGGAAGATGTAAATAGTTGTGTGTGCTTTATTTAAATAAATTGGAATCGCAAGAATTCAAAGCAGCGTATGTGGAAGTGGTTTTTATTTTTTCGCCATTGTCTAATTTTAAAAATAAACAAATCGACAAAAACGGACGACCAGTGGTCAAACGTGTAATACCCCCTTTAAAAAACAAAAAAAAAACAAGCTGCGTGAGTGTCGTCATTCTGCGTGTTTCTGAATTGTGTGTGTGTGAGAAAAAAAAATATTCTCAAATTGTGTTCTTTCGACTCTGCCCGTCTGCTGGGTCGAAAACTTGTTAATTGAATTGTGCATAAATCTGGTTCAAAATTGACAGGTGTTCGCCGTGATTTTCTTAGGCCTGTTTTACGTTTCGCTGTTGATGTCTAACACCACGCCACACATTGTTTGTTGGTATTTTCGATTTTTGGAAGACACCGTAAGTTTTTTTATATTTTTATATTAAAGTTGAAATGTGTTTCAAGTTCGAGTTTCTTTTTCAAATACAAAGAAATGATAACCCTTCCGTTGGTGAGGAGGTTCCTGGGGATCTTTTAGATGTGCACACATTAATGCCAGGGTGACTCACCAGCCGGAGGTTTAAAGGAACTTCATCGTCTGTTTATTAAAATATGTAGACGAGGGTCTACAATGGTATTTTACTTATCGATTGTGTTGATGACATTTTCAATGACATTTCGTCATAATCGCACAGGATAAATAATCTTTGGAAAAATGATGAAATATTCTCATAATAAATCGCATAATTTATATGAACTTTTTACCAGTTTTCATTTAATAAGAAAAACGGAAATTCTCATTTCTTTCGTCAGTAAAGAAAGTCGTCTACAATTTGCAAAATCATTGATATTGAAAATTCTATAATTTGGTAAAGGAAGATTTTTGTTTATGTCCAGAATGATGGAATTCGGAAAGACTGCCAACTGCCATTTGAACAGTCACTTCTTTTTTAAAAAAAAAAAAAACGTTGTGAATTTCGCATTATAGCGTTTTTCCAAAATTCATCGAGTTTGGGAAAAACAAAAAAATCGATAGCAACGCCAGTTTTGTTTAACAGAAGTTTTACTACATGAAAAAAAAATTCACATTTTTTTTTGTAATTACTGTTCACATTAAATTGAAATTTTGGTATTTTTACGAAATTCTTCGAAAAAATTCTTTCAATTATTTAATTTTTTTTTTTTTTTTTTTATTTTAATTATTTCTAATTAATTTTTTTAGTCGACTTTTTAAAATGTTATATTTTTTATGTAAAATACTGTTTTTTGACAATTTTAAAAATATTTTTTTTTCGAAAATTGACCGAAATGTGTTGAATATTCCAAAAAAGCAATAGCACCTCCATTTTTTTTAACAACAACAACATTTTTTTTTCGAAAACATTAAATTGAAATTTTAGTATTTTTTTGAAATTCTTTTGAATATATTCTTTAATGGTTTTAATTTTTTTGATATTTTATATATAACTAGTAAGTTGTAATGCGCCTATGGCGCCCGTTGAAATATGGACAACAAATTTTGTGGAAAAAAAAAAAATTTTAGTTTAAAAAAAAATTTTTGTTAAAAAAAAAAGTTTGGTTGAAAAAAAAAATATTTGGCTGAAAAAAAAAATTTTTGTTGAAAAAAAAAATTTTTGTGGAAAAAAAAAATTTTGTGGAAAAAAAATGTTTGTTGAAAAAAAAATTATTGCTGAAAAAAAAATTTCTGTTGAAAAAAAAAATTTTGTTGAAAAAAAAAATTTTGTGGAAAAAAAAAAATTTTCTTAAAAAAAATTTTGTGGAAAAAAAAAAATTTTTTGAAAAAAAAAATTTCTTGAAAAAAAAAATTTGGAAAAAAAAAATTTTTGTAAAAAAAAAAAATTTTGGAAAAAAAAATTTGGTAAAAAAAATTTTGGTAAAAAAAAAATTTGGGGAAAACACAATTTCTGTACAAAAAAATATTATTTTTTTTATTATTATTATTTATAGAATTATTATAGAATGCCTATTTAAATTCCTACGTACTGCGTGACAGAGTCAGTGAATCAGTGAATCAGGGAATCAGTGTATCAGTGAATCAGTGTCGAGGGTAAATATATATTAAGATTTATGTTATCGTCGATTTTTCAAAATTGTATATGTCTTATTTAAATTCCTCTTTTTTCAAAATTTTAAAATATTTTTTTTCGAAAATTGACTGAGTCATGTTAGGAATTCCAAAAAAAAAAGCAACAGCAACGCCATTTTTTAAGAGAATTTATACTGCTTGAATAAAAGTTCACATTTAGATTTTATGTACCGTTCATTAAATTAACGTTTTAGTATTTTTTCGAAATTCTTTTGAATATATCCTTTAATTATTTTTAATTTTTTATTATTTTAATTTTTTTTAGTCGATTTTTTAAAAAAAAATTATTTTCTATATAAATTCCCATTTTTTGAAAATTTAAAAAAAAAATTTGAAAACATTAAAGTGAAATTTTAGTATTTTTTCGAAATTCTTTTGAATATATTCTTTAATGGGTTTTATTTTTTTTGTTATTTTATATATAATTTATTTTATAGTCGATTTAATTTTTTTTATTTAAATTCCTCTTTTTTGAAAATTTTTAAAATCATTTTATTCGAAAATTAACCGAGTTATGTTGGGAATTCCAAAAAAAGCTAAAGCAACACCATTTTTTTTAACAGAAGTTATACTGCTTGAATAAAAGTTCACGTTTTCATATTATGTGCCCTTCACATTAAATTAAAATTTTAGTGTTTTCGAAATTCGTTTCAACATATTCCTTATTTATTTTTATTATTTAAAATTTTTTTTAATTAAATTAAAGTTTTTTTTTTTAAAAAATTTTATATTTTTTATTTAAATTCCTCTTTTATGAAAATTTTCAAAATAATTTTTTTTCGGAAACATTAAAGTGATTTTTTTTTTATTTTATCGTTGATTTTTCAAAATGTTCTATTTTTTTATTTAAATTCCTTTTTTTGAACATTTTAAAAATAATTTTTTCGAAAATTTAAAGTTTAGAAATTTAGAAATTAAAAAAAAAAAAACAATAGCGCCGCCATTTTGTTTTTTAACAGAAAATATATACTGGTTGAATAGAATTTCACATTTAGATTTTATGAACCGTTCACACTAAATTGAAATTTTGGTATTTTTTTCTAAATTCTTTTCCGTAGTTACTTTTTCAGTTAATTTTTCAAAATTTTAAATTAAAGTAGATTTTTTCTAATTTGAGCGAAATATTTTTCATTTAAATTCTTTTTGTTGAAAATTTTTATTTCGTTGTATTTTAATTTAATTTTTTATTATTATTTTCCGAATTTTGTTTTGATTTTATTTTTTGTTGTTAATAAAAAAACCTCTGATATTGTTCGTGGACGTAGTTTTTTGATTTTTTCTAATTTTTGGGAACTATTTTTTATTTAAATTCCTCTTTTTTTGAAAATTTTCAAAATCATTTCGTTTGTATTGTTTAATTTTTTATTAAATTTAAAACAGACTTTTCGAATTTTGTTTTGATTTTTTATTCAAACATTTAAAAAAAACATATTGTTCGTTGACATAGTTCTTTGAATAAATCGCTATTTTCATTCAAATCTTTTCAATATTATTCAAATCGCACACGTTGTTCGTGGACATAGTTTTATAGTTTTATAGAATTAATCGATTTTTTCGAAATTTTTAACTAAAAAAAAAATAATTACTTGAAAATTTATAATTTCTGATGGAATCCCTAAAAAAATATTTCTCTCATTGTCTTCATGTGGAATTGAGCTGAAGAATACAAATAGGCAGCATATGGAGTACCCAAGCTCTCACGAGCGGTCAACCCATTCGTGTTCATTTAGTGCCCAACGATTACACACTTATTAGTCAATTAAATGAATTTTTACATTTAAATGTGATTTTTCATTTTGATTTTTTTTCTTTGCATTCGATACTTTTTTATACTTTTCTGTAATTATTCACGTGTTCTTCTTTCATGGCCTCACCTCCACTGTTTTATCTGTTATCAGTTGCTGTCTCTCATATAAACGAATTCCATTTATTTTCTACAATTTTGTTTCTCTTTACTCTTCTAGACGATGAATTTTGCCAACAACAAATGTGCGTAATTTTCAATAACTAAACTAAAAAGCAAAAAAAAAAAATACACAATTGTTCTCTCTGAAATAGAAAAAAAAACTTCTCCATATGAAGTAACGTGTTGAAAAATATTTCCAGATAAAGAAAACGAAATCAAGTAGAGTTACAGACGACACGTAGTAACTGGGGGATGTATACACGACTAATAGTTCAACGCGAGAGTTTCAGCGAGAAACAATAACAACACAAACGATAAGATAAGAAGTCAAAAAAATATAAAAAATATAGAAATAAATTTCAAAAGTAAAACGCTGGAAACAAGAAATTGTGAGAAAATATATGAAATTGCAAAAAAAAAAAACATTTGAAATTACAAATTTTTCAAATATAAAAACTCAAACAGAAAAGAGAAATTAGTTTAAAAAAATAGAATTTGGAATTTCAAAGTACTTGAACAGTGGAACATTTCAAGAAGACAACACAAAAATCCCAAGAAAGGTAAGTTAAGAACTGCGAATAAAAAATAGATTTGCCACTTTCATTTTAGCATTTATGACCTCATGTCTATATTAGCAATACTCTTATCAGCTGAGTTTAACTAAATAAGGGACACATTTTTATTTTTAATTCTGGTAAAAAAAAAATTTATCTGGTGTTTGATAGTTTCATATAAATGCGAAATATTTTTTTATCTAAATCTAAACACACACTACGCAGAGTGGGAAGAGAAGACTAGGGACAACAGTGACGTTAAAGAGAAAGTTCAGAAAATAATAAAAAAAAAAACATTTAATTCTTCTTATTTGTATTGCCACCATATGGAATAAAATATTGACTTATTTTTTTTTAAAAAAAACCCATTGCAAGAAAATCACAAAATAATTTTTGTTTTCTTCCGAAGACATGTTTTTATAACCCACAGCGTGATTCAAATTAATGTTTCTTTTTCCGTAGGGTTTAATTTCCTTTGACAGATTTTGTAAGAAATAGGGAAAGATCCGGGCGCTGAGCGGTCGAGTATACAATTCTATCGGCCAAAACTCTGTAACTTTTGATCTAGTAAACATTTTTGCGTTCGGTAATAAATTACTTGTACACAAGGAGTGAACGATTATTTTAAGGTACGCCCATTTAAATTGTAATTTTTTAATTCGTGCAAAAGTTTGTACTTATCGTATTTTTCGATTTTAACTCCATCGTCCAAAAGTCTGTAACTTTTGATCTAGAAAACATTTTTGAGTTCGGTAAAAAATTGCTTGTACACAAGGAGTGAACGATTATTTTAAGGTACGCCCATTCAAAATCGTAGAGTTGGATATTGTTTAGAAATATTTCCAAAGTTGTCTACTTATTGTATTTTGTCGATTTTATGGGTGAACAATGTTCTACTTTCCACTAATTTCGAATGTTAGAGACGAGCGTATCTAATGTTGCCAACAAAATATTACATAGATCTTCGTTTGTACAAATTCGTGATATTTGTCTCGTACTGTGCTCTCTGTAGAATCTGTAATCCTTATTTCTTTTCTCTTGACTTTCCTCTGATAGATCTTCGATTGGTACTAAAAGGGCTCGATATTCCTCTATACCCCAACCCGTTATTGGCCTTCAAACTATTGCTCTCAACTTAATTTCGTTTTCTTCTCCTTTGTGAATAAAGTTTTACCTCCGACTTTTGGTTTTTTTTTGCCATAAAATTCTTACAAAAAGTTCTCATAAAAAAAAAAACAAAAAAATATTTAAAAATAGTCTGTCTGACTGCAGTGAAAATATTTAAACTAAATTCAATTTGCACCTTGTTGCCAGCATGCATCGTCTCTGTCATCAGGAATCTAACCAATGAACCAAGTAAATATGTATAAAGTTATACCAGGTTGTCCATTAAACACATTCCGATTGTTATACCCTACCACGGGCGGAGGGCATTTTAAGAATCGTAGGCTGTGGGTAAACATTTGGATAATTTTAAGTTCAGAAAGGAATTTTTAAATGAAAAAGTTTATCAACTTGGCTTTTTAAGATTCTTTTTTATAGTTTAATTTTCAAAATATTTTTTTTTAATTGTTATTCAAAGGGAAAAAAATCCTCCGAAGCCAAATGGGAATGAAGGTCAAGTTTAGTATCATGTGATATCAGGCAGGGATATCTTCATAGGATATTTAAAAAAAAATATATTAACGCAAAGAATTGGCAGCAATGACAGACAGAATTTTCAAAAAAAAAAATTTAATTTTTCCAAAAAAAAGAAAAGAAAAATCCTCCGAAGCCAAATGGGAATGCACGTCAAGTTCAGTGTCTTGTGATATCAGACAGGGATATCTTCATAGGATATTTAAAAAAATATTTCAACGTAAGGAATTAGCAGCAACAGCTTGAACAAAATTAAAAAACAAATTGAATTTTCAAAAAAAAAAATTGAATTTTTCCTAAAAAAAAAAGAAAAATCCTCCGCAGCCAAATGGGAATGAATGTAAAGATCAGTATCATGTGATATGATGCAGGAATATATTCATATGAAATTTTTTTTTAAAAAAAAAGAAGAATTTTTAAATATTTTTTTTAAAAAAAGAAGAAATTTAAATTATTTTTTTAAAAAATTTTACGAAAAATTTTAATTTTTCCTAAAAGAAAAAGAAAAATCCTCCTATGCCAAATGGTAATGCACTTTGAGTACTTTTCAGATTTTTTTTGAAAAAGGTTATGAGGTGCCAAAAATTCAGGTTTTCTGAGTTCCGTATTTAAAGCATAAGTTGCTTAATAAAAATCATTTCAAAGCCATTGAGTTATCATTTCAAAAGAAAAACGTTCGAGCTTGAATTTAATGTAAATAAATCATAAGTTTTGCAATTGTTGCCATTCTGAACTCAAGTGAGTTGTCAAGTTGGCAACTCTCTCACGGCGAGTAAAGTGAGCAGAGGGGGAGAAACCAGAAACATCTGGCCCGACATGAAAGCGAAATACAATTAATCTGCCAATTACAACGACTTCTGTAGAAATTGCAAAGATGAAGAAATTGCTGGAGAAGAACGAATGCCCTCTGAGGATTGCCAGGCTTTTGTGGACTCAAGATGGATGATATTGGGTGTACAAATTCTAGTAGACAAAATGTGTCTCTCCAAAGATGTTGTGGGCAAGAGGTCACACATTCATTGCGGCAACGGGTTGGCTGGACAAAAGGCGACGGAAGTCATAAAACCAACACAATAAAATAGCTGCAAATACATATTTATTCGCACTCAAATGTTGTGCTTTTTTGAATTTAATAAGTTCGTTATCTGTTTTTTTTGAAGACCTACACTTTGTTGATTCTCCCCTATAAAAGCAATGCTCTGTGTTAGCGGAAGGAAATTAATATTTCCACAGTTTGAAAACAACTTTAATTTATTTATTTAATAATTTCAATATTCTTGAATTTATCATCATTTTCTTTTGGGGTCTCCTTTTTAAGTCACGTTTTTGCTGATGACATTTTTATTTCTTATTGTATATCTTGGCTATTTAGTGTAGAAGTGAATAAAGCTGATCTATTTTGTTTGTCAGAAAGGAATTTTTAAATGAAAAAGTTTATCAACTTGGCTTTTTAAGATTCTTTTTTATAGTTTAATTTTCAAAATATTTTTTTTTAATTGTTATTCAAAGGGAAAAAAATCCTCCGAAGCCAAATGGGAATGAAGGTCAAGTTTAGTATCATGTGATATCAGGCAGGGATATCTTCATAGGATATTTAAAAAAAAATATATTAACGCAAAGAATTGGCAGCAATGACAGACAGAATTTTCAAAAAAAAAAATTTAATTTTTCCAAAAAAAAGAAAAGAAAAATCCTCCGAAGCCAAATGGGAATGCACGTCAAGTTCAGTGTCTTGTGATATCAGACAGGGATATCTTCATAGGATATTTAAAAAAATATTTCAACGTAAGGAATTAGCAGCAACAGCTTGAACAAAATTAAAAAAAAAATTGAATTTTCAAAAAAAAAAATTGAATTTTTCCTAAAAAAAAAAGAAAAATCCTCCGCAGCCAAATGGGAATGAATGTAAAGATCAGTATCATGTGATATGATGCAGGAATATATTCATATGAAATTTTTTTTTAAAAAAAAAGAAGAATTTTTAAATATTTTTTTTAAAAAAAGAAGAAATTTAAATTATTTTTTTAAAAAATTTTACGAAAAATTTTAATTTTTCCTAAAAGAAAAAGAAAAATCCTCCTATGCCAAATGGTAATGCACTTTGAGTACTTTTCAGATTTTTTTTGAAAAAGGTTATGAGGTGCCAAAAATTTAGGTTTTCTGAGTTCCGTATTTAAAGCATAAGTTGCTTAATAAAAATCATTTCAAAGCCATTGAGTTATCATTTCAAAAGAAAAACGTTCGAGCTTGAATTTAATGTAAATAAATCATAAGTTTTGCAATTGTTGCCATTCTGAACTCAAGTGAGTTGTCAAGTTGGCAACTCTCTCACGGCGAGTAAAGTGAGCAGAGGGGGAGAAACCAGAAACATCTGGCCCGACATGAAAGCGAAATACAATTAATCTGCCAATTACAACGACTTCTGTAGAAATTGCAAAGATGAAGAAATTGCTGGAGAAGAACGAATGCCCTCTGAGGATTGCCAGGCTTTTGTGGACTCAAGATGGATGATATTGGGTGTACAAATTCTAGTAGACAAAATGTGTCTCTCCAAAGATGTTGTGGGCAAGAGGTCACACATTCATTGCGGCAACGGGTTGGCTGGACAAAAGGCGACGGAAGTCATAAAACCAACACAATAAAATAGCTGCAAATACATATTTATTCGCACTCAAATGTTGTGCTTTTTTGAATTTAATAAGTTCGTTATCTGTTTTTTTTGAAGACCTACACTTTGTTGATTCTCCCCTATAAAAGCAATGCTCTGTGTTAGCGGAAGGAAATTAATATTTCCACAGTTTGAAAACAACTTTAATTTATTTATTTAATAATTTCAATATTCTTGAATTTATCATCATTTTCTTTTGGGGTCTCCTTTTTAAGTCACGTTTTTGCTGATGACATTTTTATTTCTTATTGTATATCTTGGCTATTTAGTGTAGAAGTGAATAAAGCTGATCTATTTTGTTTGTCTACATGTCGGTGTGTGGATTCATACCGACATACGCTGAGCTGGTAGAAGAAAGGTTGCGAGAATGTAAAGAAAAAGAAGAATGAGAAAAAAAAAATACAAAACAAAAAAGAGTGAGTGTGTTAATTAAGTAAAATCGATAAGTTTCCCTAAACATTTACCGGCATACAGGAGTACATTCACATCCAAATAAATATGTACATTAGGGTGGACATGTATATGATGTGGGTTAAAACAAATGGGGAATAGTTTAAACACAACGTTGAGCTAACATTACACACCAACTGGAGCCTGAGTTTCCCGTATAGTCTCATTGGCAGTGCAAAAAAATTTATGAAATGTATTGCTTTTATTTAAATTTTTCGATCCCGCGGAAGACTGTAGGCAATCCTACAATGAATCTACAAATTAAATAAGTAACATTTTCGGATAGTCTGGTAATTTCACTCATTGACATTTGACAAAATGCCACCCTAACGTACTTACTCCTATAGTCAATGGGTAATGCTGGTACACTCGCAGCAAAATAATTGTTCAAATTCACAAAAATGTATGTTTAAGGAAAATCTTCTGGCGAAATTCCAACTCTACTAAGAGTTAGGTTGCAACAGAAAGTTCTCCCTAACAATCAACAGCTTCGGGACATCCATGTTGTTTTAACAAAAAAACTGTTCACATACAAAAAATTATGTGTTTGTAGAAAACATGTTTGGGGAAATTCCCACCTTACTGAGAGTTAGATTACAACAGAAACTTCTCTCTAACTATCAACAGCTTCGGGACATCCATGTTGTTCTAACATTTCCTCGTGAGTGTAAGTCCTCTCCACCCTTTACATAGTATAGACATTCTAGTTGATATCGCACTTCTGTAAAAAAAACAGAAAACCTTGTGCCTTAAGTAACCCAGCAAGAGACAAAGAGTGTACAAGCGAGATAGAGAGAGAGAGAGAGTAGGCAAAAAAGATAAAGGTTTATTTTTATAGTTGTTGTTGTTTTTATTTCATTTCACACTATTCGTCTACATAAATTTCAACACAAATTGAAGGTTGGCCTGGATAGCTAAAGCAAAAATACAAAAATAAAGCAGACGTATGATGACTGCATTCAACGACGAGTCGAATGGATTATAAAGGGGAAAGGGTTGGAGAAGAGCTTAGTAATAGTTGGGGAAGTGATAATAAAAACGTTGCTAACGTGTAAAGTAACAAAGTAACGCAAACATTTCTCTTCACTCCCTACGATGGACGCGCTTTGCTGGTTCTACTTATGGCCGCATGGCGAAACCCAAACCCAGAAATCATCAGCGAACAGAGAGACCGTTGGACGTACCTCTGCCAGCAACATGTGATCCACCGCAACACTAAACAACGTCATAAGTCAGCAACAGCTTCGTTATCAGTAACTAATTTATCACAGGCATAACCGGCCACCAACAACAGCTGAAATTCAATTACACTTTTTACATTGAAAAAGAATAAGAAAATCATGGTTATTGTGAAAAATAGCTTAACTTTCCTTTGTGAGAGTGCGCGGTATAGTATGGGACTAAGCGTACACTGTAAATTAGACTAATTTGACTTGAGATTATGTTGCAGATAAGTTTAAATGGCTTTAAGTGTTGCTGACAAGGGGTGTGTGTGCGTGAGGAACCTCTCCCTAGTGGGTAATTGAGACATGAGATCAAAGAGATGTAAGTGAGAAAGTCTTTCAGTAGAAAATGAAATCTAAAAAACAACAACAACAGTTTAATACTTTCCAAGATCGACTTTTGGAAGTTTCACAATATGGCAAATTCAATTGTGTTGTAAAAAAACCCCTCTCCTGTAAAATTTTATTTTTGGCGCTTACGTCGTTTTTGCGGTTAGGGCTCGATATGAGTAATTTCCGTCTCTCTGTCCGGCTGGTTCGAACGATACCTATCGAAGGAAGCAACCAATAGATTTGAAACTCAACATGGGCTAATATTTTCGCAAAACTTTCTGCGAGATTTCATATGGGCTATATGGGCACGCCTCCTCTGGTACCTCCCACACAAATGTACCATTTCGTCCACTTTGGTAATCTTGTAATAATATTACTATGCTTAATACAATCTTAACCAAATTACGTATTTGGAAATACTTTTGCTTTATAAATTTTTGGAAAAAAATTTTAAAGTCTAGCCACGCCCTTTCTGTTAGCTCCCACACAAATGTAACATTTCGCCCTCTTTATAAATCGTATAAAATTATTACTATGAACAACTCAATCTGTCCCAAATTCGGAATTTAATAAACCTTTAACTAGCTAAAGTTTTTGACAAAAAATTGGAAGCCTAGCCACGCCCTTTCTGGTAGCTCCCACACAAATGTAACATTTCGCCCTCTTTATAAATCGTATAATAATAAGGCAATGAACCACTCAATCTGACCCAAATTCGGAATTTAATAAGTCTTTAATTAGCCAAAGTTTTTGACAAAAAATTGGAAGCCTAGCCACGCCCTTTCTGGTACCTCCCACACAAATGTACCATTCCGCCCTATTTTTAATTCGTATAATAATGTTACTATGAACAACTCAATCTGACCCAAATTCGGAATTTAATAAACCTTTAGCTAGCTAAAGTTTTTGAGAAAAACGTGGAACTCTAGCCACGCCCCTTTTGGTACCTCCCGCACAAATGTACCATTCCGCCCTATTTTTAATTCGTATAATAATGTTACTATGAACAACTCAATCTGTCCTAAATTCGTAATTTAATAAGTCTTTAATTAACCAAAGTTTTTGACAAAAAATTTGAAGCCTAGCCACGCCCCTTCTGGTACCTCCCACACAAATGTACCATTCCGCCCTCTTTAGAAATCGTATAATAATAAGGCAATGAACAACTCAATCTGACCCAAATTCAGTATTTAGTAAAACTGTAAGTAGATAAAGTTTTCCAGAAAAAAGTGGAACTCTAGCCACGTCCCTTCTAGTAATTCCCTTACAAAACCGTCCACTTTGGAAATCATGTTTCCCTAAAATGTCTCTAAAATTCCAATAGAGCATTGTGTATCCAATGAAAATATTTTATATTATTACTTATTATATTTATATTATTATAATATTTATATTATATTATTATGTTATTATCAAAGGGATGGTTTATCAATTTGTTTGCCAATGCGTGTAATTATCAACTTCACAATATCAGCGAGTTGTCGGCGTGTAAGGTCCTGTTTAAACCCTTGTGGAAGATACTTAGTTTGAATTTCTTAACTGTCCTAATGCAATTAGTTATTTCGTTTCACCTCTTGTTCTTTCATTTTGATTTGCTTGAAAGACTTAACGATCTTCTTCAGAACACCTTTTTAAGACATTGCCTTGCATGCTCAGCCATCATCATTATCGTTGTTAGTCGATCGTCTGAGGGGTAGACGCTTCAAGACAGAATCAGAATCAGTCTGGGAATGAATGAAATTTATGAACACATACAATATTTTCCCATACGCGATTTTGTTGCTGTGGTTGTTTTCTGTACAGCCTGTCCAATGATGACATCAGTGGCTAATTTTACACTTGTTGCAGAAACAACAGCAACGCCAAAAGAACAGCCACAACAACACGTTAGAACAAGCGCAACAACAACAACAAGAACAAACAATCAAATCAGCAGAAATATCTGAACACACATTCATACTAACAAAAACAGTCATTAAAATCGCAACTCGCACACACACCGACCAAAATCTCTATAAAGCGAAACTACACACGGCAGAAATGTTCTTTCTAAGGAAACACTCACTCACTCACTCACTCTCACATCTCACAAATGTGATGGCTTTTGTCGGTTTTTATGTCGAAAATTACTAAAATAAAATAAAAATGCATTTAAACAAATATTGGCGTTGGCAAGTTATTGCTGGTGTTGTATTTATTTATTTATTTCTTTTTTTTTTCATTTGGTTTAATGACTTTAGAAACGTCAAAAACAACAAAAAGAGGGCGTGCAATAATGTGCAATAATTCATCACCAGCCGACCGATTGCACTGCTCACGGTAAGAGAGAGAGAAAAAAATGTGTTTTTGAAATGAAATAATTAATATTTTGGTGTAAAGAATCGGAGAACAAAAAAAATATATTTTTTTGTCCCAAAAAACAACCAAAAATGG
Organism: Hydrotaea cyrtoneurina; assembly: GCA_958296145.1. Classification (NCBI taxonomy): domain Eukaryota; kingdom Metazoa; phylum Arthropoda; class Insecta; order Diptera; family Muscidae; genus Hydrotaea; species Hydrotaea cyrtoneurina. The sequence continues at coordinate 77,631,985 of OY282515.1, forward strand.
TTGTCTCCAAAAAAAAAACGAAAAAAAGAAAATAATAATATTTTTAAAAACTCCTTGGATCTTTCCAATCTGTCGTCAATGGTCGGCTATATAATGCCCCTACATAAAATCCCATATGCCAAAGCATCCACTTACAAAATTCACCAATTTAGCATGAGATTTTTTCGGGCATTTTTCATAAAGGGTTTTTCCAACAAGTGGTGTTATTTTGAATCAACCGCTATTTCGGTCTCTGTCACTTTGGAAGCTTTTATTTTTGTTACATTTGACAAGTAGAAATTGAAATTATTAAAATTCACTACAAAAGTGATGAAAATCTTCCAGTCACAGTTCGCAAAACTAAAGCATTTGTGGGTCGTCGTGAAGCCCATTGTCGGACCGTCAACCAGAAATTGGTGGACAAATTCGAGCTGTTGGCATAAGTTAGTGATGTGAAGAATAAAACGCCGTGCACGTCGCTCAAGAACAACGGAGAATATTGCTGCTGTAGCCCAAAGTGTTGAAGAAAACCCAGTTTTGTCCATTCCTCATCGTTCTTTGGAATTGGGCAACGTATTTTGCATACACACTTTGGTCTTAAAGCTTATAAAGTTCAGTTAACACAAGAACTCTAGCCTGCCGATCATCAAGAACGTCGTGTCTTTGCTGATTGGCTCCTTGAAATGCATGAAAACGATCCGGAACTCTATCGAAAAATCTTGACCTCGCTGGCTACGTCAACAAGCAAAATTGTCTCATCTGGGCTTTGGAAATCGAACCCACAACCCCCACAGATAGCAGATAGTAAAGGACGCCACCAATCGGCTACCACGACCCTTGCTTTTCTATAGATATTTTAAAGGTATCTGCTCCTTAAATATCCTTCGTCTAGTCACTTATATGAGGACTTTAGCTGGGATAGCTGGAAATATTTCCATTATTAACCTTCTGAAACTAGGCTTGTTAAGTTCCCAATGTTTATTTTTTTCACCACAAAAGACCTCATCACTGCATTCTTAATACACACAAAAAAAAATATTACAAAAATAATCGTTTTTTTCTGTTTAAGCGCCCAACTTGCAGCTGATGATTTATGCTTTAATAAGGTTTCGTATATCACGATTTTATTTCAAAAGAAAATGAAAAAAAAAAGATATAATAACAACAGCAGAAAACGAACAACACATCAGCTTTTTTTAATGGGGTTTTGGGCTTTCGTTTTCATTTCATTTAGGGTTTTTGGGCAATTTTTTTTCTTTTTGGCTAAAGAATGCATTTTATTTTTTTTGATGACGAAAACATTTAAAGCACGACGACGCATAAAAAAGAAAATAAGGCAAAGAAATAAATGATTGCAATTTTTCTGAGTTTCGGTTTTGTGTTGTTGGAGTTGAAAGCCGTATTCAGGGAGCTCAATGGTAGCTTTATCGACAAGGAGGAGGGGTGGCCAATCTTAGGGGAATTGCCTGCAATGATTGGAGAAAAGTTGACAAAGTGCTTGAATTTCTAAGGTGACAGCAAAGGGGTGGGGTCAAGGAATTGGCCAACAAGGTGCACCACCGCCATATTTTGGTGGTTCTGTAATTCTTGAATTTTGTAAGCCAAATTTTGAACACTTCAAATCCTTGGCAACCCTGCTTGGCGGTGCAAGTTTTTGTTAAAAAAAACTCACACAAAAAAAAACAACCCATTTCATTTCAACAACTTATGCTGTGTCTGCATAATTTGCCGCGCTTAATGTGTTTCATGACCAGCGGTCTTTTATGGGCGATTCTTTTACTTTCCGACTGTCTGTATTTCGATGCGATTTCTTTGCCTTCAGTTGTTTTCTCTCCCTGTCTCTCTGTTTTTTTCCTGTTTTTTTTTCAATTCACCACAAAATTGCCCGTCGTTGTACTCGCCATAGTGGCTGCAAGTCAAACATCAAGTTGAACACAGCGACACCAGGAAAAGAATACTCGTGTTCGTCCCGGCCAAACAGAGTCATCTGATACAAAATCACGATTTCAATGCAGCGTGTATTGAGACAGCAACGATGTGTGCGTTTTAACCATGTCTGTAACGACTTTTTAACGTTTTTTTTTTGTGGATTTTTTTTTGGTAAACTTTTCGACATTCGCTTTATTTTTTGTCAGGGTTTGATTTGACTTTGTAAGATGGTTTGACTGGGGGTCTTTATTACTTCGTTGTTAGTTTGTTTTTGTTCATCTCTTTTTTTTTTTTTGAAGCCATTGAAGCTTAGGTGGTCAATTTATGCCATATTTTATGAGATTGGGATTTTTTTTGTTTGTTCGGCTGGGGATACATTTCGGACAATTGTTTTTTTTACCCGCCTTTTTTCTGCTTCAAGGGTCTTTTTGACGTTGAAAATGCCTGACAGTGCAACAATTACGTACTAATGAAAAATGTGCAATAATTTTTAAGAAATTTAATCAATTTGTTAAACTGTGCAGAGTTTATGGAGGGGGGCGATTTAAGTTTGTTTTAAAAAAATATATAAAAGTCACTCAGAAAATATTTGTATATGCTGCTCTGTAGATTGGAGCGTATATGACATTTACCGTCGCAAACCATAACAGTCTAAGTCGTGTTAAGACAAAATTGGGTTTTACATATCATTGCGTTCGTTTATAAACAATGCTCTTTTTTTAAGAGGAAAATAAAAGGCTGAATTTCCTTAGAATCTCTAAGCAAGATAAATCAAAAGTGAGGATTTGAAAGATGTTTTCCTAAAAAACAACCTTCAAAAAGAGACTTAGTTTGTTCAGATTAAGGACCAGACAGTTGCGTTCTCTTGCATGTCGAAAGAAATATGGAACGATGATGCCGCCAGTATGTAAACCGCACAAAACAGTCAATTTAATTGGATTTAAGTGTCAATTTTTAATATTTTATCATACAGTCACATAGCTTACAATTGAAATGAGCTATAGATCATTAAAATCGATGGAGGATTTGCGCTTTTATTCACAATTTAGAATGTGAGCAGCACCCGATACTCATGTGAAATATTTTCAGAAATTTTTTAGGAAAAAATATTTTCAGAAATTTTTTAGAAAAAGTATTTTGAGAAATTTGTATAAAAAAATATTTTCAGAATTTTTTTTAGAAAAATTAGTGTTTTTAAAAAAATATGCAGAGAATATATTTCTATGCATGGGACGAAAACAAAAATTCTAAAGAAAAATTCTGAAAATAATAGAATAGAATAAAAGAAAATATTTTTTCTAAAAAAATTTTGAAGATATTTTTTCTAAATAATTTTTGAAAAATTTTTTTCTAAAAATATTTTCTATTATTCTAGAAAAAAAAATATTTTTAGAAGTTTGTAGAAAAAATATTTTCAGTAATTTTTTAGAAAATATATTTTAAGAAATTTTTTATAAAAAAAATATTTTCAGAATTTTTTTAGAAAAATAATTTAGGAAATTTTGTAGAAAAAATATTTTCAGAAATTTTTTAGAAAAACATTTTTATCAAAAATTTTGTAAAAAAAATATTTTCAGAAATTTTTTAGGAAAAAATTTTTTCAGAAAAAATATTTTCAGAAATTATTTTTTTCATTTTAGAAAAACATTTTTTTCAGAAATTTTTTAGAAAAACATTTTTTTAGAAATTTTATAAAAAAATATTTTCTGAATTTTTTAGAAATTTTTTTTTCAGAATTTTTTTAGAAAAACATTTTTTCAGAAATTTTTTAAAAAAAATATTTTCAAAGAAAATTTTTATTATTGTTGTCTCATGTACCTTTATTATTTTGGCTATAACTTTCAAAATATTTTCGGAAATTTTGTAGAATAAGTATTTTGAGAAATTTGTTATAAAAAAAATATTTTCAGAATTTTTTTAGAAAATTAAGTGTTTTTTAAAAAAAAATTCAGAGAATATATTTCTATGCGTGGGACGAAAACAACAATTCTAAAGAAAAATTCTGAAAATAATAGAATAGAATAATAGAAAATATTTTTTCTAAAAAAAATTTGAAAATATTTTTTCTAAATAATTTTTGAAAAATTTTTTCTAAAAATATTTTCTATTATTCTATTCTATTATTTTCTATAGAGTATTAAGGATATTTAATGATAAGACTAGGCAAGAATTGTCGAAACACCAAAAAGTTATTTTTCACAAGAACTGAGATCTAACGTTCCCTAAAATCAGCGAAAAATTAAAAAATTCTATTTACAAGGATATAGCAAATGCAATTGTTTCGTAAGCACGACACGCCTTTATGCGTGACCGCACAAAAAACTCTCTCCTGTAAAATGTTGTTTTTGGCACTTACGAGTGAAAGTGAAGTGAATTCAAAAAATTATCTGAATTATTTTCATTTGAAAAATAGAGCTCTGTTTTTACTGAGATGCTTTTACCAATCAAAGGCTGGCCAACAAATTACCCCAAAGTGAAAATCAAAAATGACCGCAAATTTTATAAGTGGGAACAACAACAGGCAAAATTTGTGGTAATTTTTCCAGGCCAATTGGGGTAATTTGTGCTCTTTTAAATTTGAGGCCACTTTTCATTATAAAGACATATGGGCATTTCCGCAGATCCGTACGTTCGCGACCACATGTTTATTGCTATTATTATGAAAACTAAAACTCGATGAAAGCCATCTTTTGTACTAAATATAGAGCTACCAAAATGTTATCGAATCGCAAAAAAAAATCGAGAAAAAAGATGTGTTCTATATTTTTTGTACATCAAAAGCGTACGAACGTACGTTCGCGACCCACGGAAATGACCATATCCTAATTTTTTTTTTTTTTTTTTTTTAGTTTTGAGATCTTTTTTGCTTTCTAAATTACTTTCTTGCCATTGTTCGTATTTGTCAAATTTTTTTTATTTTTATTTTAGAGTAAATTGCGTTTTTCCGTTGTATTAAACAATTTGTTTCTTTTTGGGGAGTTTTTTCACTTTGATTTGTGGATAAATTTCATATTTTTTAGGGGGGCGATTTTTCCATTATAATCTATGCATTGGGATCATTTTTCAGAAACGACAACAGGACACTTGAAATACATCTTAACTCTGAGAAAATAGTCATATTCTGGTTTTCATTAAAATATTTTACAGTGGCTGTTTTTCTTGTCGCCTGTCCAGTATAAATCCATTTAAAAATATACATTCCCACTGAAAAGAATAGACATTCATCTGTCTTCTTCTGCCGTCGCATGTGTAGTTAAAATGAGTTTTTTTTTTGTGTGCATAAAACACAACAAATCGCAAACATTCACCACCCACCCCCCTCCGCCCCTTGAGGAGGGTCACCAATGCCTCCCACTGCCATAATATACGCATTCGGTTTTCGTTTTTTTTTTTTGCATTAATAATTCTGAAAACATATTGTTATTATTAAATGTTTACACATAATGGCATTTTAATTAGCATTGGCTGAATAAACAAACAAGACCTTTTGCGCAAATAACAAAAAATAAAAAACACGAAACGTGAAAAAAGTTGATTGCACTTTGTATGTGAGATTTCTTTTTTGTTGTTGTGTAATTTGTATCGGTTGAGGGCAAATTATTCCATTTGAAGAATTTTTTTTTACAAAAGCTTTTCTAAATTTCTTACGTCGGCCTGAAGGTTAGTTTTCTGTAATGAGACCTTAATTCGAAAGCATTTCTGGTTTTAATATTTTGTAGTTTTTTTTTGTTGTTGTTGTCTGATTAAGATTGAATACATTTTGGAGATTTGGCGTTTTTAAAAATGCCCAAAATTTATTTTTTATGACTGGCAGCGTGTAATTACCGAATTTAGTTCGCCGCATATTTCTTTCAACGCCAAAGACCCCATAATCATCAATCAAAGGGCTGAACAATTTACATTTTTATGCTGTTTATCAATAAATTATGCTTAAGGCGTTTACAGCCAAAGAAAAATGCCAGTTGAAGAGGAAACCCCATTTGAAATGAAAATATTTGGGGAGAAAGAGCCCAGGTAGGGGCTCTTAAGTTACTAACACCATAGATAGGATAGCTGAATATATTTTAGAAATATTTCCAAAGTTCACTACTTTTGGTATTTATCGATTTTAGGTGGGATTTTTTTTTTGTATTTTTAGTTTTAAGGTTTTTTTTACTTATATTGAGTTAATTGTGCCTATTTAAAAAATTCCTTTTTTCATATTAAATATTTTTTTCACCATTTTCAGGTTTTGAAATTTTGGAAAAAAAAAATGGTATTGGAATTGGATTTTGCGACTTTGTCCAACTGTATGTCATAATAGCTATTGTTGTTAAGAGCTATTATTTTCCACTTTTAATTTTAAAGTGTGTTTTCTTACCTTTATTACGATGCCTACATTTTATTTGTACCAAATAAAATTTGGTTGTAGCAACTATTTTCAACAATTTCGACTTTTCACATTTTTTTACTTTAAGGGGAAATTTTTTTTGAGATGTTTTTACACATTTTACCGTTATTGTTCGTATTGCGTATAAACAAATTTATTTTTTTTCATATTAAAAAGTTATTTATACACAGGAAATTGTTCATTTGAATCGTTCTCAAAAAAAAAATACTTTTTTTTCGCCAAAATTTACAACTTTTCGTAGGGGAAAACTTTCTTTTGGTATTTTTTGTTCATACGATTTTTACACATTATAACGTAATAATTACAAAGTACACAATAAACCTAAATTTAAATTTAAAAAAAATTAATGTTTTTTTCATTTAAAAATTTACACCTTTTTCAGATTTTGAAATTTAAAAAAAATATAATTTGATTTGATGATTAAATTACGATTATATTCAGTTTTTCAAAACTTATAATTGATTACAATCCCAAATAATATAAAAGTAATCAGGATTACTTGCAATTACTATAAATAATCAAAAGTAATCAGAAAATAATCCGACTACTTTCAGAGATTACTTTTGATTATATACAGTAATCGCATGTAATTGTGATTACATTTAGATTATTTGTAATTGTAATCCTGTAGTAATCCTGATTATTGTCATTAAAAAATACCATGCATTATTCGTGCAAATCGCGTGTGCAGTGTTCTTTTCGATTATTTTATAGTAATTTAAAGTAATCTTGATTACCTTTAGATAATGTGTAATTGTAATCTATTATTTATCACAAATTGTTTAATAGAGGATAATATACTTATTTATTTTCCTCAACATTCCATGAAGGATTAGACGGGGAACATCTCTGGAATCATTAAAGTGTGTACGATATAATTTTTATACTCACTGGCGGGAACTTACCGTTTAACCCGGCTCTGAACGGCTAATGCTCTTCTAGAGAAGTTTTACATAGCTTAGAGATTACTTTCTTACTCGTAAAGTCGACAACATTTACGAGGTGGAAACAGCTGCTGAAAAATGTTTGATGGTCTTACTCGGTTTCGAACTCAGATTCTTCAGTATGATAGTCGCACACACTTTATTGTGATAATGAGCCAAAATTGCTCGTATTATAAAATAGCTCGACTCCGACTTTCGTGTCTGTTCCGACTTCAGCTCTTCAATTGAAAATTTACAATATTTTAATTTTGAGACCTTTTCTTCGAGTGTATGGTTAAGGCATTCCTTTTTGTGAAAAATTTGAATTATAACTAATGATGAAACATACAAGACACCCAAAATACGGAACTAGTTGCGTATAAATTAATTAAATTGTATGTCTGAGTAAGTGTGTCGGTGTGTGTGCGTGAAGTCTGTGTGGCTATCGACCACCGATGGCTGACAACACCGAACAACATTAATATATCAAAACATAAATTTATTGAAAAAACAAAAATAAACCATAAATTTTCAAACACTAACAGAATTTTTTGCTCAAAAAAACAACACAAAACAATGAACGAAAAACCTCCAAACACCAAAAATGAAGAGAAAGAGGAAAACGAAAACAGCGGATACTATGATAGTATTTTTTTTTTTTACGAATTTCCAGATACAATCATCAATTGATTGATTTATATGAAATGAATAAGCCACCACAAACAACACCAGCACCAGCACCATCGCCATCGCCATTGATATATGAATTATGGATACTAATTAAAATATTACTCTATTTTTAATGGAAATGCTTGGCCCCCTCCATCACCACATAGAGCCAGACAAAACGTACGTACCACTCGTTCACCATTGAACGGCAAATAGTATTTCATCGGTGTGCGGTGGTGTTCGCCTTTAAATCGAAATTTATGCATGAGCCCAACACCGCCGCACATTCATATTTTGTAAATGGTCTTTGTTTCTAGAATTCCAATTAAATATTCTAAACACAACAATAACACAGTTTTAAGCACCTTACGTCATGTCTTTTACTTGTACGATACAATGGGCATATGATGAAGTCCGCCGGTGTTACGTACTGTGTTCAGTCGGATTGGCCATTGGGCGTCATCCATTGTCCATTCATTCATGGGCGCTGCTGTGTGTGTTGTACGCATGCGCATGTTAAACATGCCCCAAAACAACAGGCGAATACATATTAAATGGACAACAACAACGCCGAGTCATTTGCATTCCACTTTGTAGTATGCGGAGATTTAAGAAACTTGCCACACGCATGCGTAGCTGGCGAACAATGGAAGAGGGTTCCCTGGCGATGTCTGATAACCGGTATTGTGTAGAAATTCTAGATGAAAGTGAAATAAATATAAAAACAAACAGTTGCTACTGAAACGCTAGCTCGCTCAGATATTTTCTGAAGTGGTCGTTCGGTCATTGATCGGAGAACAATGAACGACTGACATGTGTATGACAGCTTGTAAAGCTATGAGAAGACTACCAGCTGGAGATGATCCACTTGTATATCATAGCTCGTACAGATTATTAGTAGAGATGTGAAGAGACTGGTCCATTTAGCAGGTGGGCGAATAAGCTTAAGTTTTTGTGATTGGTTTCGCGGTATTTTCTTACACTTTTGATTTTAGGAATCCGTGAATAGTCTCAGAAATTTAGTTGATAGTTTAAATGGAAGTGTTATACTTTAACCTGCAGGAGAGTATTATAAGTTAATGGATATCTACTAGTGTTATTAGGCAACAACAAAAAAGTCTGAGAAACATATTTTATCACCAAAAAAAAAATTGCTTATGGGATTTTTTTTTTTTAAATGTTTCTTAAAAATTGTCATTTGTGACTTTATCTATGGAAGGAGATGACGAGATGCCCGATCAAAGAATATGATATATGAAATTATAGATAATAGCTAGAGCTAAAAATGTTGTAAATGTGAGTTTTATATACAAACAACAGTAACAGACCAGTGGACAAACAATATTTCAGCGACAGACCAAAGCCTCTGGTGGGAATCGAAGCCACAACTCGGGGCGCTCAAAAATTAAAAAACTATATTTACAAAGATAGAGAAAATTCGATTGTGTCGCAAGAACCACATGCCTTTCTGCTTGACAACACAAAAAGTGTCCAGTAAAATGTTCTTTTTAAAAACAATATTTTCAGAAATTTTTAGAAAAAATATTTTCAGAATTTTTTTAGAAAAAATATTGTCAGATATTTTTTAGAAAAAATATTTTCAGAATTTTTTAAAAAAAAAATATTATTAGAAATGTTTTTGGAAAAAATATTTTCAGAAATTTTTTTGGAAAAAATATTTTCAGAAATTTTTGTGGAAAAAATATTTTCAGAATTTTTTTAAAAAAAAAAATATTTCCAGAAATTTTATAGAAAAAAAAAATATTTTCAGAAATTTTTTAGGAAAAGTATTTTCAGATTTTTTCAGTAATATTTTGAGAAATTTTTTAGAAAAATAAAAAAAATATTTAAGAAAAAAAATATTTTTTGAAATTTTTAAGAAATAAAATATTTTCAGAATTTTTAGGAAAAGTATTTTGAGATTTTTTCAGTAATATTTTGAGAAATTTTTTAGAAAAATATATATTTAAGCAAAAATAAAAAAAATATTTAAGAAAAAAAAATATTTTTGTCGAAATTTTTAAGAAATAAAATATTTTCAGAATTTTTTTAAAAAAAAATATTTCCAGGGATTTTTAGAAAAAAAAAATTCAGAAATTTTTTAGAAAAAATATTTTCCGAAAAATTTTTAGAAAAAAATTTTTTTTCAGAAATTTTTTAGAAAAAATATTTTCAGATATTTTTTGGAAAAAATATTTCAGAAATAATATTTTCAGAAATTTTATAGAAAAAATATTTTCAGAATTTTTTTTTAGCAAAAATATTAGAAACAAACTCCAAGGGACTTGACAAATTACTTCGTTATAAGCGAAGTTCGTTATATCCAGGGTAAAATAGGGTAGAAGCAAAACTTTTGGGACTTAAAAAGTGTTCGTTATAGACGAAATTTCGTTATAACCGGTGTACGTTAAAACCGGACTCGACTGTATTTTCAAAAAAATTTTAAAAAAGATATATTCAGAATTTTTTTAGAAAAAATATTTTCAAAAATTTTTTAGAAAAAATGTTTTCTGAAATTTTTTAGCAAAAATATTTTCAAAAAATTTTTGAAAAAAAAAAAATTTCAGAAATTTTGTAAAAAAATTTTCAGAAATTGTTTACAAAAAAATGTTTTAGAATAAATATTTTCAGAATTTTTTTAAAACAAATATATATTCGGATATTTTTTACAAACTCGACACACTCACATATACATAACTTAGTCAATTATTTTCTATTTTTGAAATATTTTAATAATATTGAATTTTTCTATTTTTTGTATAGTTTCTTGGATCCCCGCCTATCCCCAGACAAAAAAATTGGTAAGTACGTTGCCTAAGCCTTGCAATGAATTCTTAATAATAAATAAAGACCTACTAGAAATTATACATTTGGGTAGGAATTCCTTACACCTTCCAAGCCCCAGTAGGTGGCACTACAATTTGTTGTTACTCTTTACCCGCTTAGGTGACTTTTTCCTATTACTTGGATCGAATTGCAAAGATCCTGTGTTAAGATAGAACCTCAGCAATTTCGTCGTCCTGAGACAAGGCTACGGCATGGCCTAACGAGGCAGCCATTTGAATGCAATTATTTTCCATTAGTAACCGGAAGGATTGTAGTTTCAAATAAAAAAAGAAATATGAGAAAATATTCAGTAGTTTTTTTTATAGAATTTTCAAAAAAAAAAAGTTATTTGGCGTTATTTTTCTATTTTTTTTTTTTAAAAATATAATTTTTGAATTTATTCTTTTTTGTTGTTGAATCTGTAATTCATTTGTGAATTGCGGTGCTTTTTCCTGGGGCCCTCGCCTCGCAGACCCAAAGCAGGTCCAATGATTAAACTGAAACTTTGTTTGTAAACTTAAATCATTTGTTAAGTACGAGTACTTTTTCTCTGTGTATCATTTATGTGCCTACTTCGTTGTTGTTATCTAGCCACGTCTCTGTCTGTTCCAGCACCCCAGCCCCTTCAGGCGGCATTTTTCCAAGAGTTTAGCTCAACCCTAACTAGTTTTGTTGATTCGTTTTTTTCTCTACTTTTTGGTCAGTTTATAACTTTAGTTTTTTTTTTTGTGTGCGGACAGTTTTATAAGTGCGGTTGCCATTGTTCCCAGGTTTTTTTTCAGGTGTTGCTTGTCCATAAAATTGTCACCTGTTGTTGGTCTCCCAGAGAAGCTGGTGTGGGGGGCAAATGAAGAACGTAGAGTGAACGAAAAGTGAAAAGCGTTTTTTGTTTTCGTTTGTTTGTTTGTTTTTTTGCGTTTGTGAAATATTTGAGTTTGAAATGGTTACGCTCCATTTGTTTCGCATAACAGTTTCCGTGGCGGGCACAGGAGGTGGAGCGGGTTTAAAGTGAAACTAGCCCGAAATTGTTTAAACAATTTCGTTGGTTTTTTTTCCATTTTTAGTTTTTGTTTTTTTTCTTTTTGTTTGGTTTGAGTACATTTTGTTGACATTCTGTGTTGTCTGTGTGTAATTTATTAATTCAACATTTGTTTGGAATCGTTGTTGAAATCGTTATTTGTTTTTTTCCTCTGTTGCTTTCGGTCTAGGTTTGTTTGATTGACATTTAACAATCATTGATTAACCATTTTGGAGCATGGATTTTCAAGCGTTCTGCTCAACGTCGCACCCAGACAGACATTATGTCTGACGCTATTCGCTAATAATACGAACGTTCTCTTATTTGGTGGTTTAATTAAATGCGATATCGTTTTTGGCATGACTTTAATGCGAATTTGATTAAGTCGTTGTTGTCATTTAATGCTTTTCAAAATAAAAAAAAACAACAACACCAACAACAACCACACCAAGTTTTAATGGGGCCTTTTGGTTTGTAATAAATCGAGGTTTTCGGTATCGTTTTGTTTTATGTCGGCCGGATTCTTGTGTGTTGTTTGGTGTTTGAAACTGTCATCACCGGAAATTGTGTGGAGATATTTGTTAAAAGCCATTGTGTGTTTTAACTTTTTTTTGTTACAACATGAAATACTTTAAATAGCGACTAATGTTTTACTAATTAACAGTGGAACCTGAAATGAATAGAAACCATTTAATATGGTCAATACTCATACCTAATGCAGCTTACGAAAAGTGTTAACAAGCAAAAGAGGATCGTGATAAAACATGTATTTGATAAAAAACAAATTAAAAATTAGTTTTTTTTTTCAACCAAAAATTTAAAAAAAAATCATTCATGGCAAACTCATGGACTGTAACCTTTGGGTTTAGCTTTAGCTAAATATTTTTTAAAGCTCACAGTCCATGAGTTGGTCATGGATCATTTGTTTGTTATTCTTTTTTTAAATTTGTGAATCAAAAAAAAACAATTTTTTAATTTGCTTTTACCAAAAACGTTTAAATTTTTGTTAAAATTTTTGATTAAAAAAAAACAATTGTTTAATTTGTTTTCATCAACTGCATGTGTTATCTAATCGGAATTCCTCCGAAAAGCCCTGTCATCACTTTCCGCAGAATTTCACAGAATTATTCATAAAATAGAACAAATACTACGAAGAATAATCAACAAAAATATATTTACAATGCTTATGAATAACGAATATCGAGCAAAAATTAAATGGAAAAGTGATGATGTATTTCCCGTAGCACTCCATTTCAGCAACAAGGCTGGGAACTTCGCCCAAACCAGTGAGCAAAGCTCATTTGAGGTCATTGACCGCAACCAACTGAAAGTTCGGAAACGAATGACTACTGATTTTTCGTAAAATTTGTTCATGTCTTAGAGATGATTGTCTGACTTGTAAAGTCGCTGGCATTTCTGAGATGGAAAAAAAGTGTTCTTCCTGCTGGGCTAAAATTCGAAAATTCCCATACAATGGAGAGCTCAAAAATGTTCTTCAAATGCAACTTTTTATTATTATTATTTTTAATTACAACAAAAATTTAAAAAATTTAAAAAAAGTATATATTTTTTTACTGGTCACCCTGTATTAATAAAACATTTGTATTTTCTCGGAGAAATTTTAAGAGAGATAAATTGTCTTCAAACTTTTTATTATTATTGTTTTTTTAATTAAAAAACATGGAACGAATGATTAAAAAAAACGAAGATAATTTTAGATAATAATGTCTTAATAATTTTTTTTTATTTTATCGGAAAAATTTTACGACAAAAAGCGCTCACCGTTAACCACAATGGCGTTTCCAGCAGCTTTTTTTTTGCCAATTCAGACCAAACTGTTAAACTTTTTATTATTATTTTTTTTTTAATTAAAAAACATGGAACGATTGATTAAAAAAACGAAGATATTTTTAGTGACCACCCTGTCTTAATAATTTTACGACAAAAAAAGCTCACCGTTAACCGCAATGGCGTTTCCAGCAGCTTTTTTGCCAAATCAGACCAAACTGTCAAACATTTTATTATTATTTTTTTTAATTAAAAAACATGGAACGAATGATTAAAAAAACGAAGATATTTTTAGGGGCCACCCTGTCTTAATATTTTTTTTTTATTTTATCGGAAACATTTTACGACAAAAAGCGCTCACCATTAACCGCAATGGCGTTTCCAGCAGCTTTTTTTCCAATTCAGACCAAACTGTCAAACTTTTTATTATTATTTTTTTGTAATTAAAAAACATGGAACGATTGATTAAAAAAACGAAGATATTTTTAGTGACCACCCTGTCTTAATAATTTTACGACAAAAAACGCTCACCGTTAACCGCAATGGCGTTTCCAGAAGCTTTTTTTTTTGCCAATTCAGACCAAACTGTCAAACATTTTATTATTATTTTTTTTAATTAAAAAACATGGAACGATTGATTAAAAAAACGAAGATATTTTTAGGGGCCACCCTGTTAATAATTTTTTTTTTATTTTATCGGAAAAATTTTACGACAAAAAACGCTCACCGTTAACCGTAATGGCGTTTCCAGCAGCTTTTTTTTGCCAATTCAGACCAAACTGTCAAACTTTTTATTATTATTTTTCTTTTTTAATTAAAAAACATGGAACGAATGATTAAGAAAACGAAAATATTTTTAGTGGCCACTCTGTCTTAATAATTTTACGACAAAAAGCGCTCACCGTTAACCGCAATGGCGTTTCCAGCAGCTTTTTTTTGCCAATTCAGACCAAACTGTCACTGTCTGAGGATTTGCGGGTTTTCCGATACCTAAATGCGCCACATTCCAGTGTTTACATAACCACCGACAGGAGTTTGTCCTTCGTCCGCTAAGATGATTCTTCTATTTCGAATTGTGCTAATTGTGGACAAAGATGAAAGGTGGTTGGGAAGTTTCTTCAGGTCATTTAAATCGTTATAATTAATCATTTACTCACTATTTTGTCCAATATACGGTTTAAGTATTTTTCTCCAAGCGGATATTGCTTTACAAAATCCCAGCATTCTTCAAAGTTTCTCCTTTCGAAATGCGGTTTCCTTCTTCTTGTCCCCTTCGCCGCACTTAATACAATGTAGTCCTTGGATTGCAATTGCAATAAATCATGGCCAAGCATCTGCCAGTAAGCAACCAATCGATTTCCCCATTTAATTTGTGGACCTGGTATCTAAATCATAATCGTAATTTCAATATCAACGTGCATTGATCAATGCAATTAACTGTGAAGAGTTTCCTGAACAGGTTGTTATGTCAGTCAGTCAGTCATTCAGTCAGTCGCTCAGTCAGTCAATACATTTGCATATTAACATACAACCCAACAACACATCCCCACACATAGAGATAACGTCCATCATCTACTCGTTTAGGTTGCAGGGAAGCCATCCGTCGGTGTCTTGAATACGACAAATGCATGCGGCAGGCGGGGAAGACACTCTATAATTATGCTGATGAACAGCATCGATTCATATGCACAACTTCCTTCATATGGAACTCGTACTGCCTGCCGTGTATATTTGTGCAGTCCTCCATAAATATTTATGGTTTATGCAAATTATGTATTCTTTGTGGAAAATATGATGTTGTCATTTTTCGAATACATAAATATTAATATTGAGTGTATGCGAGTTGTGTATGTCTTGACAGAGATGCACTACAGGTTCATAACCTTCATACATCATCCTTTCTTTGCCGGAGGTTCTAGGCGGAGAGGGGCGGTCGGCAGCAATGTGGTGATGTGAGGCGGCCAAATGAACAGCAGAGGGAATATCCACTTAATAAGTGTTATTATGTTGTAGCCGCACTTACTGTGGCAGTCAGCGCTTCCAGGGAAATGTTGAAACTGAAATATCTTAGGGAATTGTGTAATTAATATGAAACGACAAGGATACGGGCGGCGAGATTAAACCCAGCAAATGTTTTGATAAGTTGGCCATTTGTTTTAGTTCACTAAAACTTAGTGGATGCCTCTTAGGCGATTGGAAATTAGGTTATCGGAAGGAGGCAAGAGCGTGTTGACATTTTCCCCGAATTTCAGAATGTCACAGTTGGCTGGAAAGACACCTGTGGGAAGAGTATTCCGCATAGGAACATTTTTCTCTATAGTGCATCGCACAGTGGTCGAGAATCAATTTCCATTGTTAAAAAGTTTGTAGAATTTGATCATGTGAACATTTTTGGTTTCCATAAAAAACTAATTTTAGGAAATGAGTCAACGATTATTTTAAGGTACTGTTTTTAATAATCGAACAATGGGATATACTTTAGAAATATATTAACTACTAAAATATTTAAAAATTAACAACTTTTCGTATTTCTTGATTTTATTAAGAGAAATTTGGTAGGAAATACTCTCCGGATTATTATTCCGCACATGAATAACGAATTTTGTCTTTAGTACATCGCACAATGGTCCAGAACTCATTTCCATCGTTCAAAAGTTTGATCTATTGAACATTTTTAGATTCCATAAAAAACTGATTGTAGGCAATGAGAAAAGGATTATTTTAAGGTATTATTATTAAAAATCGAACAATGGGTTATATTTTAGAAATATTTAAATATTTTTGAAAGTTAACTACTTTTTGTATTTTCCAATTTTCTGGGCGAATTTTTTTTTTGTGTTAGTTTTTTTTACACATTCTGATGCAATTATTTATGTTGAATTAAAAAAAAAATTCTTAAAACGAATTTTCATTTTCACCTTTTTCAGATTTTTGAAACTTGAAAAAAATGAAAACTTTTTGTATTTTTCGATTTTATTGGGTAATTTTTGTTTTGTTAGGTTTTTTGTTAAACACATTTTGACGCAATTATTTGTATTGACATTTAAAATTTTTTCTTTTTTTCATATTTTTAAGTTTTGACCTTTTTAAGATTTTTGAAACTTAAAAAAAATGAAATTTTTTGGATTTTTCGATTTTATGGGGAAAATTTGTTTTTATATTTTTTGCTGTTAATTTTTTTACACATTTTGACGCAATTATTTACAAAGAATTTTAAAAAAATTATTTTTTTCATATTACGAATTTTCACCTTTTTGTATTTTTTGATTTTATGGGTGAAATTTTTTCTGATGTTAAATTTTTTTTACAAAATTGTTTATTTTTTTCTTATTACGAATATTCACCTTTATTAAAGTTTGAAAAAATGATAACTTTTTGTAGTTTTCGATTTTATGTGGAATATTTTTTTTTTATATTTTTTGTTGTTATGCTTGCCTATCAGCGTGGGGGTTGTGGGTTCGATTCCCACCAGAGGCTTTGGTCTGTCGCTGCAAAAATCTAAACATATGGTCTATGTCACCCGGTTTACCCTTGGACCCAAAAATTAGAATATAAATTTACTTTGTATTGTAATTAATAATAAATAAATAAATAAAAAAATGTTGTTGTTAATTTTTTTTACACATTTTGACGCAATTATTTACAAAGAATTTTTAAAAAAAAATATATTTTTTTCATATTACGAATTTTCACCTTTTTCAGATTTTTGAAACTTGAAAAAAAGACAACTTTTTGTATTTTTTAATTTTATAGCAGATTTTTTTATTAAATTTTTTTTGAGAATTTGGTTTTACACATTTTGAAGTAGTTATACGTATTACATTTTAAAAAATTAACTATTTTTCATAGTCACAGATTTCAGATTTTTGAAAAAATTACGACTTTTTGTATTTTTCGATTTTATGGGGAAAATTTTTTATGACGTCAACATTTTGATTCTAGGGGAAAAATCGACTTTTAAAAAAAAAAAAACAATTTGACTTTGGACCTCCCCAAAAAAAAGGAAATGTTCCACTTGTGGCAAATGTGAAACTGCGTATACATCGATACACACCCCTCGTTCTGCCGATATTGAAGGGAGACGATAGAGATGGCTACCCTACTAACTAGAATCGCCACCGCTCTCCTCTCTACATGAGGCAGGCTGAACTACTGCACCGCTGACTGATTTGTCCCCTTTGAATCGGTTCATGATCTGACGAATTCCCTTCGTACCCCCAAACAACTTTTTTTTTTTTGGAAAATTCTATAAAAAAAAAACTACGGTATCTTTTCTCAAATTTCTTTTTTTATTTGAAAGTACACTCCTTGCGGTTACTAATGGAAAATAATTTCATTCAAAGTGGCTGCCTCGGCTGGCCATGCAGTAGCCTAACGACATCAGCTCTGCGGCTGATAATGCGATCTTCAAAAACAGGGCGCAAAACATCGAGTTTAGCTGCGGCTCTGTGGCACGTAGCGCCGTCCTGTTGGAACCAAAAATTCGTTTCAAAAACAAAATAAGCACTAGTTGTTAGATGGCGAACCCTTTACTAATGTCGACCCCTATCTCTACCGCTTATCAGAAACTAACGGTTTTATCTAACAAATTTCGGTCTAGGTTGGCATGTGTTTTCATAGGTTTTGCTTTTTGGCGCTGAAATTAAATACGCAATATTTCAAAATGTTTGCGTTTCGGTTTTTTTCTTCTTCACTCTTTCGGCTTTTAAAAGTTTAGTTGGTTAGTTATGTTTGTTTTTCGTTTTTTTTTGCTTAGTTTCTTTCTTGGCATTTTATGTTTACACACAACGCCAAACAAAAAAAAAACAGCTATCGAGCTTCAAGGTTAAATGCGTAAATTTTGGCTGTGTTTTTGGATACCCCACCAGCCGAAAGCCAAAGAAATCGAGTGCAGAAATAAACTGAACAATAACTAAATAAATGCCGACAACACTAACCAAAAACCACACCGTCTACAGGCGGCCAGTTGAAAAGTAAACACATTCGCATCTTAAGACGCTACGACGAAGATGACGGAAAAGAAAGGCAACCGAAAACAGAACTCTATAAAAATGTCTGTGTTTGTTGGTTTTTTTGTATCAAGTCCACAGAAGAACTCCAGCAACATAAGTTTGCCAGTGATGAAATAATAAATAAATCCAGAATGAACGTGGACAAGCCGTTTCAACAAGTCCACGGGAGTTGTCAAATTGAAGACAGCTCGATGTTGGTCCATAACACGGCGGAGAAAACATGATTTTATATTGAGATGGAGGTCTTCGCGGAAGGGATGTGTCAGCAGGTGTCATTGTGGGCTGACTAAGAAGGAAAATAAATAAGAAAAAAAGTAAAATGACACTCAGACTGGACAAAACCAAGAACTTCTTAATTTTATTCAGATTGAAATTTTTATAAATTCAAATTATAACGTTTTTTTTTCGACTGTTGGGCGAATTTTTGTTTACAAAAATTGAAGAGGAGGATATTGGCCTCATTTGGTGTCAACAGGACGGCGCTACGTGCCACACAGCCGCAGCTACACTCGATGTTTTGCGGCCTGTTTTTGAAGATCACATTATAAGCCGCAGAGCTGATGTCGTTAGGCTGCTGCAGGGCCAGCCGAGGCAGCCACTTTGAATGAAATTATTTTCCATTATTAACCGGAAGGATTGTACTTTCAAATAAAAAAAGAAATTTGAGAAAAGATCCCGTAGTTTTTTTTTTATGGAATTTTCAAACAAAAAAAAGTTATTTGGCGCACTCTCTATGTGTGACTTTTTGTTTATATTTTTAAATTGCACCAGTTCCAGAAATGGACTTTGATTTGGAGAATTAAAATACTTTTTATTTGCTGCAATACATTTAGTTGTAACTCAATATCCGCAACTTTATGATTATTTCTTAAAAGTAATGATGATAGAGACAATAAATTAAAAAAAAAAAATGTAAAGAAATCTGATGGGAAATAAAGATAACCAGCGTATTTGCAATGCCCTAAAATAGCCAGAGCTCAGTGGTCAATACGAGAAATGGAATTGTAAAAATTAGACTATGCAACAACAACAACAAAATTTTGCAATAAATGATGACTATAGAATTCTGATATACTGTGGACCCCTGAGTACAAGAATGAGTCGAAATTGTTATGAGGACAGTTATTTTTTTAAAATGCGTTTTTTTTAAATTAATTTTTTTTGCGACCTAAATTGTCATTACATGATAATGGTTTGTCTGATTAGGTTGAAAAATGAATTTAAAAAAAAAAGATCAGTCAATTATTCTGAATCTTTTTCACAAAGACTTTTTGAATATGAGAGGGAGTTTCGGAGTAACAAACAAATTGAAGTGGAAATTCATGGTTTTTGTTGAACAAATTTGTAAAAAAATGTGTTATTGTGTGCATTTGCTAATAAAGCTACATATATTACAATTCAAATGAGGTCTAGTCCATGAAAATCGATGGGGGATTTTTGTTTTTATTTACAATTTAGTGAAGTTGCCGCTTTTTCATAAATCACACATAATCAAATAGTTGCATGGGAGATTCCAGAAGGCACCTTCACTTGGACTTGCTTGCTTCAAGTCAATATTTAAAAAAAACACACAAATTTTATTGCATTCTAAAAAAAAGAGTGTATATTGGAATTATTTGGGGTTTTTTTTAGTAACTCGTAATGCAAATAATCAAAATTCTTAAGGAAATCTGTCAAATCTGTCACTAATTTGTGCATAAAAGCGAAAATCCTACATCGATTTTAATGATCTATATCTCATTTTAATTGTCAGATATGTGGCTTTATGATGTACTTCTGAAAATGGACACTTCTTTTAGTTTTCGATTTTTTTATATTTTTTTTTCAATCAATGTGATTTTCCATCATCAGATATAATTCGACCAAACCTTGGCTGTCCATCCTACTGGACATATTTTGCATCATGAGATATTTTAGTAATTCAGTGAATCGTAGTAAATATTTTCAATCTGCTAAGAGACTGGCATAACTATGACAAATCTAGCCTACCTCTTCGATCTGGCTAATCCGTAATATTTCTCCTCCTCCGTCAATTTAAAATTGTCACTCTAACAGAAGTTGTCGTTCTCGCTTTCTTTTATATTAACCAACTTTCTCAGACATTTCGTACACGTCTTTATGCTCTAAAAAAATAAAACAAAAAATCAAAGATCACAATCACTTACAAGCGCGATTTTGTTGCTTTGCTCCCATTTTCCATCAACTGTGTGAGTGCGGGCTTTTACATGACATTTCTTTATCGTTAATATACTTTTAAAGTTTGGCAGCTGTCAAAAATTGTTTATATCGTTCGTATTCGTATGTGTTCCCCTCTACCTCCTCCCTCATGAAGTTGTACTTCAATTTCAATGAGTTTTTGTATTGTTTTTTCTCTTTGGTTTTGCTTTGCTTCCATTTGTGGCGCATTTCTGTTGACTTCGCTGTTGTGATTTTGTGTTTGTTTCGTTTTCTTTGGCTTTTCTTCTGTTGGTCTGGTGTTTTACTGCCGGTTTTTTTGTTTGTTTTTGTATAGGAGACTGGCAGTGGCTGATTTTGCCATGGGGTTTGAACACCATCTCATGTGAGCAATCGAAGATGTTTCACAGTCCAGTTTTATTGATTGAATTTATTCTGAGACTTTGGCCATATCAATCTTAACATTTTTAAACTTCTCGAATATATACAGGGTCCGCCAAATAACTTTTTTTTTGTTTGAAAATTCTATAAAAAAAAACTTTAAAATTTCTTTTTTTATTTGAAACTACCTTCCGGTTAATAATGGAAAATAATTTCATTCAAAGTGGCTGCCTCGGCTGGCCATGCAGTAGCCTAACGACATCAGCTGTGCGGCTGAATATGCGATCTTCAAAAACAGGGCGCAAAACATCGAGTGTTGCTTCGGCTGTTTGGCACGTAGCGCCGTCCTGTTGAAACCAAATGTTGCCAATTTTATTTTTTTTATTTTATTTTATTTCATTTTTTTTATTTTATTTTATTTCATTTCATTTCATTTTATTTTATTTTATTTTATTTTATTTTATTTTATTTTATTTTATTTTATTTTATTTTATTTTATTTTATTTTTTTTATTTTATTTTATTTTATTTTGTTTTGTTTTGTTTTGTTTTATTTTATTTTATTTTATTTTATTTTATTTTATTTTATTTTATTTTATTTTATTTTATTTTATTTTATTTTATTTTATTTTATTTTATTTTATTTTATTTTATTTTATTTTATTTTATTTTATTTTATTTTTTATTTTATTTTATTTTATTTTATTTTATTTTATTTTATTTTTTTTTACAAAAGTTTATTTTTATTTCGGTTTCAAACCCGGGACACTCAACTAATTCTGGTGATACCCCACGGTGCTGAAATCCACTTCATGCTGAAGGGCATTGCAAATTCGCCTTGATCGAGATTTTATTTTCGTTTGTTTTTTATTTTTATTTTTTTATTTTTACTTTTATTTTATTTTATTTTATTTTATTTTATTTTATTTTATTTTATTTTATTTTATTTTATGTTATTTTATTATTTTTTTTTTACAAAAGTTTATTTTTATTTCGGTTTCAAACCCGGGACACTCAACTAATTCTGGTGATACCCCACGGTGCTGAAATCCACTTCATGCTGAAGGGCATTGCAAATTCGCCTTGATCGAGATTTTATTTTCGTTTGTGTGCGATTTCCGTTTTCTTTCTCATGTCAATGTTTTCGTTTTGCTTGACGGAGTTTATCTTTGGCAGTAAATTTGTGTTGTCAAAAAGAAAGAGTCGGTGTTACTTAAAGATACATTTGGTACAATTGTCCGATACGTCTACAGCTAACCCCACCATGAAGTGTATAGGTGTTGCAATATAAGGGATACGTTCGTTTCTCCGCAATTTAAGGAGGTCATATATATTTTTTTTAATTACTTGGAATTTTACAAGCTAGGGGATGAACAGACTGGCTCAGATAAACGAACAGAGAATTCGAAAATAATTTTTAAATAAATCTGTCATTTGGCATTTCACATAAACAAACGCAATTCATATCGAATTTAGGATTTTTTGTTATTTAAAATTTTTATTTTTACGTTATGTTAAAATATTAAATGGCTTAAAAACGCCAAAAGTAGAAATACAATTTTCTTAAATTACTTAGAATTTTATCATCTTTTATTAATAATCGTAGAAATTTTACAAACTGTAGCAATTCAATCAAACGAATCCCAAAATTCCTAAAATTGGAGCGGGATATCCAAAACATTGATTTTGTTTTACTTAATTCGCTCTAGTTTCCCCCAATTCTGTTGGGACGCTGAGGTGATAAGTGAAAATTCTAAAGAAGACATAAAAAATAACAAAATCGGGCAGCGCTTTGGACAGCTTTGCTTTAAGATCATTGTCCATATGAGGAATTGCTTTGAAAATAAAGGACAACTTCGGGGGTTTCTGGTGGAAAAACTATAGGGGGAATTTATTTTTGTCTTTGAAAACATTTTTTTTATGTTCATTAAAAAATAAAATTTAATCAAAAGTATGTTCATAAAATCGCCTATAAAAAAAGTTATCATTGATGATATTGTTCTGATGTCTTTAGAGTGTTTTTAAATAAATCTGTTTTAAAACTAAATATCTTTTTTTGATTAAAATCGAATTTTAAATAGTTATAGACAAAAAACTGAACCGGGGTTGAAAATGCCAATATCTCACGTTCTACGAGGGAAAACCGCAAAGAAAATACACATTTTTATAAATCGTCATTACCAGAATATTAGCCTAATGGATTATAAATAATTACTGCCACAAGGAAGTTTACTTTTTTTTTTTGAGAATTAAGATTGCCATCTTTGACCTTGTAGCTCATTTCTCAATACACCAACTGGGTCCGTCTTACGGATCAACGCTCAAACACATTTCAATTAGGCGTGTGTGATGGTTCAATTAAATCAGGTTTATATTCAATTTATTTTTCGAACTCCCCTACTGTTGTACAGTAGGATGAGTGAACAATTGAAAAGGTGCATTACGAAAATGATTGGTTTTTCAATTTTATGTTTACGGAGTTCTCTCGTGATTGCTGGCATGTGAAGTTCGCCCTTATGTGCCTTTCTGGGATGTTAAATATAATCAGGGGGTATTTCAAGTCGAGTTTCGTTTGGAAACACAATATAAACACACATTTCGAATGGAAATTAATCATCTGCTTAATAACAACTGCAGTCTGTCCCTCGCATTCAGGCTAACACATAAGTTCACGCTTCGCTGATATTTCGATACTCTCTTGCCGCACAGTGTTCTTGAATCCATTTCATTGGGCCAAAAGTCTATAACTTTTGATCTGGCATACATTTTAGAGTTCTGTAAAAAATTGGTTGTAGGAATGGATAGGGGGATTATTGTTAAGGTATGAACATTCAAATTTAGATAATTGGATATATTTGAGAAATTTTTCCAAAATTTAGTACTTCTGGTACTACGATTTTTTTTTTTTTTTTTTTGTTTTTGGAGTTTGAGGGAGGGAGGAGGGTTAACAAATTTTATATTTTGTTGTTTTTAGGGTTTGTCGTTATTGGGGTGGTGAGGAAGGGGAGGGTGAGAGTTAACGAATTTTATAATTTTTTTTTGGGTTTAAATTTCTTAATTGTTCAAATTAATTTTCAAAAAATTAAATACAATTTTTTTATGTCTTGTTTTTATGTTTTCTGTTGTTATTCAATTTATGGCGTATACGAAAATTAATTTTTTTTCATATTAAAACATTTTTTTTAAAATTTCAGTTTTCAAATTCAAAATTTAAGATAATATCATTTGATTTTTCGTTTTATTTTTTTAAATCTCTCAAAAAATATGGGAGGGTTTATATTTTTTGTTTTTAGGGTTTGTCGTTATTGCGAGGGTAGGGGGAAAGTTAAAGAATTTTATGTTTATTGTTCTTCTTTTTTTTGTTTAGATTTCTTAATTGTTCAAATTAATTTCCAAAAAATTAAATAAAATTTTTTTATGTCTTGTTTTTATGTTTTCTGTCAGAAAATTCTTTTTTTTTATATTAAAACATTTTTTTAAAATTTCAGTTTTAAAATTTGAAAAAATATCATTTGATTTTTCGGCTTTTTTTGAAAATCTCTCAAAAATTATAGGTGTGGAGGGGGCAGGGTTAACAAATTTTATATTTTTTGTTTTTAGGGTTTGTCGTTATTGGGAGGGGAGGGGGAGAGTTAAAGAATTTTATATTTATTGTTCTTCTTTTTTTTGGTTAAATTTCTTAATTGTTCAAATTAATTTTCAAAATATTAAATACAATTTTTTTATGTCTTGTTTTTATGTTTTCTGTAGTTATTCAATTTATGGCGTGTAAGAATTTTTTTTTTTTTTTATATTAAAACATTTTTCCCCATCTTTCAGAGTTTTAAAATTTGAAAAAATATCATTTGATTTTTCGCCTTTTTTTGAAAATCTTTCAAAAATTATAGGTGGGGAGGGGGTAGGGTTAACAAATTTTATATTTCTTGTTTTGGGGTTTGATGTTATTGCGAGGGTAGGGGGAAAGTTAAAGAATTTTATATTTATTGTTCTTCTTTTTTTTTTTGTTTAAGGGTTTCTTAATTGTTCAAATTAATTTTCAAAAAATTAAATACAATTTTTCTATGTCTTGTTTTATGTTTTCTGAATGTTTTTTATATTAAAACATTTTTTTAAAATTTCAGTTTTAAAATTTGAAAAAATATCATTTGATTCTTCTGCTTTTTGGAAAATATTTTTCAAATTTGAGGGCAAATAAATTTCGAAAATGACACATTACTTAATGAAATCAGTTCATTTGGATTAATGTCATAAACTATGAAATTATGTGATTCTATAAATATTTCCATTTGAGTGAATAGGTGTTTTTATGTGGACATTTTTAGGTTTTTTTTTCTGCTCTTCTCCAAAGAAGTAGTCAATAAAAATCTTTATTGTCCCTAATTAAGTTTGAGAGCATTTAGAGTGTCAGAGTTCCCACCACGAACAGTTTTTACTACCACAAAGTCTAATTGGTTCGAAGAGTCTCAATATTGTTTTTTTTTATGGAAGCTTTACTTTAAAAACCATTTCAAAATCCCCAAACCACTTTTCCATGGGCACCCCCCATTAAATGTTCAGTAATTGTCCTCTATTTGTGTGTTTTTTTTTCGGTCGTTCTGCTGTCATCGCAGCACACACAACTCCCCACCAATTACGACAACAACAGAAAATAGATCTAGATTACCATAAATAATCGTAAATCACTACAAACCAAAAAAAAAACACACCAGATAGAATAATGAAAAAGAGTACAGAAAATAAAAGAATTAAATACAAATTGATAGATCGCTATTTTATGGCACCAAATTCCTCCCCACCCTCGTCTGCCGCGCCATCGCCACCTAACACTTGGGTGACTCTTCAAGTTTTCAATGGCACCAATTGCCTCAAAGTCATAAAAATGCATTAATAACAACAACAACAACAAGAACAACCAGAACAGCACCAGTGCCATATCAACGCTGGAATATGCACGAGTTGAACTGGCTGCGGAACGCATTGCAGCGGCTGTGTTGCATATTTGAAGTCGCACAAGCTGAGATATGCTGGCGGTGTTTGGTGGCCACAACGAAGACAACGAACGAGGCACTTTGCCGTCAGAGCTGGCGGAGGTGTTGGGGGATGACGGCACGGCACGGCTGGCTGGCTGGTTGCATATGTGGCTGTTGGCTGACTGACGGACTGATGCTTTGATTGTTTGCTTGGCTGCATGGATGAATGGCTGAGTGGATATCTGGTGTTAATATATGCTGCCACTAAATTGCGGCACGTTGTGCATATGATTTCTGTGCCGCACAGCAACAACGATAACAACCATAACGTTCACTTAATATTACACGAGTATTGCAAGACATCAAGCTGAATATGCCAATCATATGTAAAGTGTTGAATGCCACAGAAGGCACAAATGGACGGACCGAAGGACGTTCACAAAAAAAAAAAAAAAAAAAAACTCCAGAGCCATTCTGCTGGCTTTACACTTAAACTTGGAAAGTTAATGCTGTAACCTCCGACAAAGTAGCAGCAGAACTGCTGAGTAAGCAAAACAAGACAACAACAACAACAAAACTGCACAAAATATAATTGCTGACATCAAAATTCTCGCATAATAACATCAATCAAATACCACCATAAAAATAGACTGTTTCATTTAGGTTTTTTGTTGTTTTTGTTTTGTCTTTCAGACAGAATATTTCGTTCATTATTCTCGGCATTCGCCTCAATCATTTGCAATCTAGAAGAAGTTTATCTGATTTTTTCGATTGGGTGTTATATTGGCTGAGAATAGAGAAGGCGGTGGTGGATGGCGGCTTTGCTGGTGACGGGTGATTCATATGAAATCCGTAATAGTAACACCTCAGCACAGTGGGCAACTGTGAGAATTTCGGCTGAATTTAATCAAAGTATTTCTCATTGAAGGATTTTTGAGAATTGAAACAAGTTTCTAGAATCGGCAAGAACATTTTCGGAGAACTGAAGTTTGAACATTTCAACCACCTTCCTCCATCTTAAAAGCATTTCATCCGGCTCCCACCTTTAAAACACTTGGGAATAACAGATTTATTTCCCCCCCACATTTGTGTACTCGCCACCCACTGTGCCCTGTTCCACTCCCAGACATTCGTTTCAGTGGCCCCGGTGTTGTGTTAAACATTTATGTAAATTATATGGTACAAACTTACAAATCGTTCGTCATGTCTAACAAATAGTCATTATTCTAAAACAGAAATACTGTTGTCATACTCAAATACGATGGCTGGCTAAAGTTGTTTGGAGAGAAAGGCGAAGGAAAGAACAAATCCGTTACAAAGAACACCTGATATAGAAGTTCAACGATTTCTTTAAAATCCCTTAAATTATATTAATCATACGACACGATGCGCTCAACACAGATTTTTCATTTAATTTAGGACAAGTATTTTTAATTTTTTGTTTCTTCAAAACTTCCGCATTCTTGTAATTCTTTTAGAAAAAAATACTTATAATAATTTCACGCTTGATTTCCCAATCCCAAGGCAGTTGTTTGCCAAGAGGCGAAAAATATTTCTTGACTTTTTTCCTTATACAAAATGTGAACGATTGCTTGAATGTTTACCATAAATATGTGTTTGTTTCTTTTATTAGGTTTTTCTTGTATTTATTTATTTTCTTTTGAAAACGATTTTAGGGGTACCGTTAAACAACAACAAAATATGCCCGGTATGCGAAGGTTATTTTGGTTAATTTGGTTGTTTCTTTTCTATCTGATCAAAATAAACACATAGTTTTCGAGGAAAAGCAGTCAGAAAGGTTTTTTTTTTGCACATATTTGGAAATTGGGTTAATAAATAAGGAATGCATAGAAATGGAAACAAATAAACGCACAGATGGTTTTTTAAGTAAATATTTGAATAAAATATGAAACAGGTGCATAAATTTGGGAGTTCAGAATGTTTTGTTTGTGTTCGGCTGTGAAGTGCGACTATACATTAATAAAAAAATGCTATTTCCGGTGACATCAAGCCAGCACAATTTTTATTTAAAAAAAAAAAAATGTCATCCATTTTTCTGTCGAAAAATTGATAAATTAGCGATTTTCTTAAATCTGTATTTTTCTAGAATTTTTTCAGCACTGGTTTTTATAGTATTTATAATATTTTTTATAAATATTCTCAGTTTTCGAAATTAATCGCCAAAATTAAAAATTGTGTTTTTTTTTTGTTTATTATAAAAGCTACTAAAAAATTGTAAAAGAAGCGTGGGATGTGTTCAGTGAGAATTGTATTTGTATTTTTGAAAAATTTTGTGTTTTCGATTTGCTAAATTAGCGATTTTCTTAAATCTGGATTTTTCTCAAAATTTGGTGAAGGAAATTTAATGAAAATAAAATATGGGCAACTCGGTTTCACATTTTGAAATTTTCTCAAAGTTTCTTAGTTTTTTTTTTTAAAAATACCCAAAAAGTATGCTAATATTTTCAAAAAAATAATTAAATATTGTTTATCAAGCAAGAAACTGAAAGAAGAACTATTGCTAGATGAGCACTTACAAACTCTTTCTGGAAAAAAAATTGGCGATTTTTTTTAAATATCGCTTCCAGCACATTTTCCATTTTTGAAAAATTTTATTTTTTAAAATTATAAAAGAAATGTTTTTCAGCATAGTCCAGCATTTTTGAAAAAAAATTGTTTTGCAGTTTTTTTATATAAAAATACAGAATAACATTTTTTTAGAATTTTTTTTGTAAAGTGTCACATGAACAGCAAATTAATTTCCCATTTTTAAAAAATTTAGTTTTTTAAAAATATAAAAGAAGTTTTTGTTGGGCTGCAGTCAGCATAATCCAGCATTTTTGAAAAAAAATTGTTTTGCACTTTTTTATTTAAAATTACAGAAAATTGAAGTTCATATTTTTCCCATTTTTAAAAAATTTTGTTTTTTAAAATTATAAAAGAAGTTTTTGTTGGGCATCAGTCAGCATAATCCAGCATTTTCGAAAAAATTGTGTTTTGCCTTTTTTTATATAAAATTACAGAATACATTTTTAGGATTTTTTTTGTAAAGTGTCAAATTGAAGTTCATGTTTTTCCCATTTTTAAAAAAATTTTGTTTTTTAAAATTATAAAAGAAGTTTTTGTTGGGCGTCGTTCAGCATAATCCAGCATTTTCGAAAAAAAAAAATTCGCATTGTTTTATATAAAATTACAGAATTAAAATTTTTTAGATTTTTTTTTTGTAAATTTGTAAATTCTTTTTTTCTCCAAATTAATTTTTTTTTAATTTTTGAAAAAAAGTTGTAATTTTTGTTTAAAACAAGCCTTTTCGTAAATAGATTTTAAAATTCTCAAATAGCGGGTTTATTTTCTGACGTGAAGCACAGTTTTCATTTTTGAAAACTTTTCTGTTTTCGATTTTTTTTTTATCGAAAAATGTACCAAATTGAAATAAGCTTTTTCATAGACATTGCATTTTTTTTAGATTTTTTTTTGACATGGCACAACAATCAACGATAAATTATCTATTGAGCACTATTTTCGATTTTCGACATTGATACTTTTTCGTAATTGGCGATTTTTTTCGAAAATGCCTACTTTTTAGCCTGAAACAATTATTTAAAACCGTAGGTGTTTGGGCTGCCTCGGAACGTGATCGTGAACATTTTGTCTTGTTACCCAGCCATTACACGGGACAGTGCTTTGGCAATTTGTGGTGTAGGGCGACATTGTGTTTATGTTAATTGTTTTCTGAAGTTACTCTTGTAACGACATTTTTCAAATGAACATGCTCGTGACCCTCTGTTTTTTGTTTTCAGATGTTTTTTGATATTTTTTTTTCGCAATATATTAATTGAGCGTGTAATGGAAGGTTAATTCCTAATCAGTTTTTCCCATCTCAAGACCAACATTTCAATGGTCTAAATGAAAATAGGGAACAGGTCAAGATTTGTGTAACAAATTCCAATGACTCGGATAACCCAAATCCTCTTCATTATGAAATAAACATCCGATCATTTATTTAAAAAATTCAATTTTTCTTTGAATACCAAAATAACACCTCTTATTGGAAACGATCTTTAATTTCAAATCAGCCTTTTCCATTTCAATGGTCTAAATGAAAATAGGAAGCAACACAAAATCGGAGTTCAGACTTAATTTAACTTGTTACCTCTCTACTTCCAGATCAACTACGCAATATTCAAATATTAAAATTTTAAAAAAGGACCTACTTTTTGGCATTGAATCAATTGTTGCCAAGATGTTTGGGGTACCCTGAACACTTTGTCTTGTCCAATATTCACTCAGAATTTGTGCCCACTTTTAGGCGTTATAAAGTCTTTTCTGTAATTATGATTTCTTTCGAGACTTTATTAGCCACCACAGATTAATTAACTATTCCTCACCACCAGAATCACATACTAGTGACTTAGATTCATAAATTTTGTGACTGGGGGTGTGGTTTTCCGGGAAGACATCAACTGTCCCATTGGCAACAAATCGTAAAATATTAATATAAAGTATTTATTAGCTAAGTAACACGGCTGCACAATTTGTCCCACCATAAATGCGAAACACAATGAGTAAAGGAACGTAATTACATCGATTTAATGGGGCGTGTTCTGTGCGTTTCATTACAGTATTTATTTCCCCTCAATTACTCCCATTCAGAGATAGACGTTCCGTCATTCATGCATTCATTCCACCACTCACTCGTAGTTCATTCATATGAAATACTTATGACGACTATCACACATGATATAATTTGTACTATTCAATTTGCAAATTGTACAATTTTTCAAAAACATTAAATGTGTAATTTGCTGGCAAAAAAAAAAGTTGTCATTCAAATTCAACGAGCATTCAGTTGGTGCCGTCGTCGATGCAGCCCAGTCTCTATCATGGGTATTTAATTGTGGTACATTGTAATAAAAATAAAATTTATCGCAATTTTACAATCAAATTTCAATAAATCGATTAATTAACAGCAATGTTTCTACAACTTCTTAGTGCATGTGTGTGTGTGGCTGCGTAATATGCGAAAATGTTATTTTCAGCGACGCTGAGATATGCAAGGCTGCCTTCGTATGAAAACATTTTCAATAAATAAGAACGACAATTATGGGTATTTATGGAAAATACAAGCCATGGACATGTTTTACAAAATTGA
Source organism: Hydrotaea cyrtoneurina (assembly GCA_958296145.1). Taxonomy (NCBI): domain Eukaryota; kingdom Metazoa; phylum Arthropoda; class Insecta; order Diptera; family Muscidae; genus Hydrotaea; species Hydrotaea cyrtoneurina. The sequence goes on from OY282515.1 coordinate 77,663,196, forward strand.
GACCTATCGGAAAATATCAATTTGACAATCTTTTAATAATAAAAAAACCAAAGGTTTTTTTATTTAAAAATATTCTTTTAGCCTATCATAGGTTGTTATGAACCAGATAATTAGTTTAGTTTAACTAATTCCCACTTAAAAGGAACGCAAAAGTCATATTCAGTGGCCAGAATTATAAAACCGTGCCATATTTACTTAAGACCCTAAGTTTGATTAAAAGATGGCCAAATTCCCATAATTCATTTTTTATCCCATTTCCAAAAGAACAATTTCAGCAGTTTTTGCAATTTGTTTTATATGATTCGCATAATGAAAGTTGATGTTTCTCTGAAATATGTTTTGTCGTTTGGATTTCCAAGTGTTTTTTTGTTTTGCCTAATACCTCCCCCAGAAATATACTCAACTTCGTGACATTCAAAACGGATGAGTTTATTTTATTGAAAAAAATAAATGCTGAAAACACGACGTGGCTCAACCAATTTTAGAAAATAATTCAGCCCAACACAATCTAAGGTATTTTACATTACAATACAAAAACAAATATATTTTTATATTTTTATGTTTTTATTTTTTTATATTTTTATATTTTTATATTTTTATATTTTTATATTTTTTTTATTTTTTTATTTTTTTATATTTTTATATTTTTATATTTTTATATTTAGCTTTAGATTTAGCTTTAGCTTTAGCTTTAGCTTTAGCTTTAGCTTTAGCTTTAGCTTTAGCTTTAGCTTTAGCTTTAGCTTTAGCTTTAGCTTTAGCTTTAGCTTTAGCTTTAGCTTTAGCTTTAGCTTTAGCTTTAGCTTTAGCTTTAGCTTTAGCTTTAGCTTTAGCTTTAGCTTTAGCTTTAGCTTTAGCTTTAGCTTTAGCTTTAGCTTTAGCTTTAGCTTTAGCTTTAGCTTTAGCTTTAGCTTTAGCTTTAGCTTTAGCTTTAGCTTTAGCTTTAGCTTTAGCTTTAGCTTTAGCTTTAGCTTTAGCTTTAGCTTTAGCTTTAGCTTTAGCTTTAGCTTTAGCTTTATCTTTAGCTTTAGCTTTAGCTTTAGCTTTAGCTTTAGCTTTAGCTTTAGCTTTAGCTTTAGCTTTAGCTTTAGCTTTAGCTTTAGCTTTAGCTTTAGCTTTAGCTTTAGCTTTAGCTTTAGCTTTAGCTTTAGCTTTAGCTTTAGCTTTAGCTTTAGCTTTAGCTTTAGCTTTAGCTTTAGCTTTAGCTTTAGCTTTAGCTTTAGCTTTAGCTTTAGCTTTAGCTTTAGCTTTAGCTTTAGCTTTAGCTTTAGCTTTAGCTTTAGCTTTAGCTTTAGCTTTAGCTTTAGCTTTAGCTTTAGCTTTAGCTTTAGCTTTAGCTTTAGCTTTAGCTTTAGCTTTAGCTTTAGCTTTAGCTTTAGCTTTAGCTTTAGCTTTAGCTTTAGCTTTAGCTTTAGCTTTAGCTTTAGCTTTACTTGGCATATTTCAAATATATTTTGCTTTAGTTTTAGCTTTGGAATTTCACAAATTTTTATTAATAATATATTTTTCTTTGCGTTTATTTTCAGGTAAGGACTCACTTTCATCTAAACAAATATAAATTTTATTTGAAACTCTGCTAAATGTCAGTCAAATTTTGCAGGGGTAAGTTGCAGTATACAATTTTATTTTGACCTTGTGGTTTTTGGAGGCCTTGGTGTGTTAGTTATTGTGGGCCACTACCACATAGCAAACTAAGGTTCCTATTCTGATAAGAAAATCGAACATTTCTGAGGTGGTCATTCCCTCCTTGTAAATTCCGGTGTTTCTACGAGCCTGGGAGCAAACTCTAAGCCGTGCAAAATTTCTCTCGAAGAAATAGCCCACTAATATCTTCGTGGATATTTTTTTAAAAAATTCCGTAAATTAGTTCATTTGAATGTTTTAAAAAATATTATAATCTTTAAATAGACTAGACATGGTAACCTTTTGCTACACTTGAAGTTCCTTTTTATCATATGTTTTTATTTAGATTAACAACTTTTTGATTTATTTCCATGGAACAGAGGTTAATGAATTCATATTTGATACACGTGTGAATGGAAAAAACTGCAAATAATATTCATTTGTTAAGGCACATTATTGACTTGGCATATTTATCATATATTTGCTAGCACATTTATTTTTATTGGGCTTTCTTGTTTTTGTTTTTACATACTTGTTATCACTTTATTTTATTTCACACGCCTATAAATTATGGTGTCAAACCATAACTCTGCCCGTCCAGACACTCGGTGCCGATACAGCACACATTTCATTTAACACATGCCAGTTGTTTTTGGCAGAAATTCACGCCTTCTCTAACAAAAAAAAAAATGCGAAAAAAAAATGAAACATTCTAATAAACCAATGATTGTGAAAGAACACAATCAACAGCAGCAGCAGCAGTAAGTCATATTTCACAAACAAAATAATCAGAAAATAAATGGAAGAAACCCCACTGTCAAATATTCAGAAATCAACGAACTCAACTGACCTAAGACAATAAATAAAATTCGCATTAAAACTCAGAAATTCCAGCGTGAATGGAGAAAATATGCCAGGAATTTCGAAAGGCAAAATAAGTTAGGCTCCAACATGTACGAGATATTTGAAATTGAAGGAGTTGAGGTCTATCCAACACATGCTGTGAGGATTTAAGGTGAGACCCCTAAGCATATTCCACATTCAAGAAGATGTCAACGCTACAACCAAACAGCCAAAAAAGTAAAACGTTTGGAACTCATGCAATTTCACTTACTCCAACACATTTTGTGTTTGCATGTGGCCTTTGTTTGAAATTACTTTGTTCGGGCAACTTTTTTCTTGGTCCTCAATTTGTTGGCTGTTATTTGTACATTATTCGCAAGCCTTTTTCTGCTTTAGTCCGTTCATTATTGTTTTCTCCTCTTTAGGCGAAATTGCATATTTGTTTATGAATTATTGCCACGGGAATAATTAGCGTACATTTGCCGGCCGCCCACTCTTCTGGTGAGTTTAGTTTTCCATAATCCAAAAAAAAGTGTGCATAAATTTCGAGTAACTGCTGCTAAGTACACTCGAGTACATTAAATCAAATAAGCTTTTAGTCCTCTACTCCTACAGCTTAAGTGTTTCGATGATATATTGTTATACAATAGTGGAGTATTAGGTTCTTTTGGCGCTGCATCGCATTTTACTGGATTGGAAAGTTAGCCTTAACTTTTGAATCGGCAGAAACTAGAAAAGGTTTCGGTTATTATTTGGGAGTTCTTCAAGACCCGCAATTATAATATTCTCTTCGCAGCATTTATTTTTATTTCAATTTAATTATGTTCCCATCTCTAAAGTAGGCAGCGAAATATTTTTCTTTCAAAGCCTGTAATTAGGCAACACTTTCAGATTTTTAATCTTTAAACATATCTCGGTATCGAACAAAATCTAAATTATTCTGACTTTTGCAACAACATTTTTTTTAAATTTTAAAAAAAATATCTAGTTATTTTGAAAATGAGAAAAAGGACCAGGAAAGCTTGTTTTTTTTTTAAAAAAAGTGCTAAGTGTGTACATTAGGGTGGAGTGAAATTCAAAAAAAAAAAGTTAACCTCGGAAAGAGATGTAGTCTGGGGTCCTAATGAGGGGAAAAATAAAGAAAAAAAATTTTAAAAAATTTTAGGGGTCGCGCCACTCCCTCGAAATTTGGAAATTATCGCTATTTTGGCGTTGATTTTAGAAAAATCCTAAAAAGTTTTATGTCAATAAATGTTTGCAATAGCGTAAACAATGAAATAAGGGCATGAAAAAATTTAAAAAAAATATTCTCATTGTTCAAAAATTTCAAAAAGTAAAATAAGTCAAATCGTCCCTTCTTCAGAAAATTGACTGAACAATGAAATCGCCACCAAAGCTACAAATATTAGACGATTATCCTCATATTTGCCTCAAATACTTTTGTTTGGGCACTGAACAAGCTCAAACTTTTAAATTTCGAATAAGTTAAGTCGTTAATTTTTAGGATTTTTCTAAAATCAACGCCAAAATAGCGATAATTTCCAAATTTCGAGGGAGTGGCGCGACCCCTAAAAATTTTTTAAAATTTTTTTCTTTATTTTTCCCCTCATTAGGACCCCAGACTACATCTCTTTCCGAGGTTAACTTTTTCAAATTAAAAAAAAAACATGTTTTCACTCCACCCTAGTGTACATGATTGTACAAATTACGCAAAAAGTTCTATTTGTAGCCGTTTTCGGAAAGAAAATCGCCAATTTCAGACAAAACGGCAGCTGCTCCGCCACTTAAAAAAAAAAATAGAAAACTTAAATTTTTTCAAAAATTAAAATTTTTTTAAAACTGAAATTTTTCAAAAATTACTGATTTTCAAAAAAAAAACTTTTCAAAATTTTAAATTTTTTAAAAAATAAATTTTCTCAAAAATAATTTTTTTTTAAAAAATTAAATTTTCTCAAATATTAATTTTTCAAATACTGCAATTTTTCAAACCCAAACAATGCCTCACTTACTATTTTCGTGCAGCTTTCACAGATGTGTATTTTAATTTGAATTTAAACCGGAACCATGTTCATGAAACACCCTGTTCGATGAAATTCATTCCGTTGCATCCACTGAATATTATTTGATATACGTCTATAATGTTCCCGGTTCGTGTTGCATATGTGCATGCATACATATATATGTGTGTGTGTATGTGTGTAACTACATACAAACGCATTTTGCCTATTAAATGAAAATGTAGCAGCAATTAAAAATTGTCATTACATTTATGATGACACAGGCAGTCGCCAACAGCGCCGCAGCACTGTTCCACTTAAACAAGTTGAAAGCATAAAATTAAACGGAAAACGCCATAGCCATGTTTGGCGAAGGCGTCACGGTTGGCGGGGAACGCTCTCTGAGTTTGAAGCTGGAGCATGGAATGGTTAGATTTGTTCGAGGTTGCCTGCCACTCGACACGAAATATGGAACAGAATCCCATCGCGGTGGCTGGCAACGTAATAAACCAAGAAACATAACACTCTCCTCCACCCACCCGGCAGCAAATATATTTGTGTTCATGTGTATGTGATTTGAGAACATGCAAAATAATTGACACAAATGTTTAATAGTTGTAAACAACAACAGCAACAACATTATACGACAAACAGCATATGACTTAATACGATTCCCGTTGACGACGATGGCTCTCAATAAAAATGGTGTAACTGCCGACTGCCATTTGGCTGTTGACAACGCCAGTGGGTATACAGTGGGAACTCATTATAAAATACGGGAAAAGTGAAAAATTTAACTTTGTATTACAAAGAACAAGAAATATTGTCCAGAGAGTGAAAAAGAAATGAGCCAGTGAAAGTTTTTAACTGAAAAAGGTTAAAACTCCCTTCCAACTCGAAGGTCAGGGACAAAAGTCTGAAGGGTTCCTGGGTAACCATCGTTACAATTTGTCCAACTGTTGCCGACCCACTGACGAATTTGAATCTTTTTCAATATTTTTCCTTACCTCGTCAGCAGTTGTACGAAGCACTGTGGTCCAGCATCCAATTCCATCGGCCACTAGTCTGTAACTTGTGATCTGGTAAACAGATTATATTCTGTAAAAAAATCGATTGTAGACAAGGAGAAAACGATTATTTTATTCATTTAAGATTAAAAATAGCATAATTGGTTATATTTCAGAAATATTTCGAAAGTTTACGAGTTCTTGCATTTTTTTATTTTACTTATGTCCCTTAATATACGATGTAGGAACAGACTTTTCTCGTTTTTTTTTTTTTATTTTAGCCAAGGGCACATCGATTATTTAAAGCTATGAACATTCATAATGGAACAATTGGACATATTTAAGACATATTTCTAAAGTTGACTACTCTTCGTATATTTTTTTTTGATTGGATTTTTAATTATTATAAAAATTCCATAACTTTTTTTGATTTTACTTATTTCCCGTAACATTCCATGTAGGAACAGACAGTGAACTTCTCTCTCTCATTTTGGATTTAAGAAAGGGAGAAATCGATTATTTTTATAATTGGACACATTTTAGACATATTTCCAAACTGGTCGACTTTTCGTGTATTTTCTTTTTATAGGTTTTTTTACACACAAAATAGTACATTTAATTTTCATATAATAAAAATTATTTTTTTTGTTCATATAAAAAAAAATATTTATGATGAAATGTTTATATGAAAAAAAAAGAAATTTTATATAAAAAAAAAAAATTTTTTATATAAAAAAAAAATTATTTTTTTATATGAAAAAAATTATTTTTTTATATGAAAAAAATATTTTTTTTAATGTAAGCAATCGAGCAATTTTATATAAAAAAAAGTATTTTGTATTTTAAAGCAATCGAGCATTTTTTTTCATATAAAATAAATTATTTTTTTTTCGTATAAAATTATTAAAAAAATTTTTGTTTTCACATTAAATATTTTTTTTTAATTTTTTCATAAAAAAAAATTATTTTTTTTTCCTATGAAAAAAATTATTTTTTTATAAAAAAAATTATTTTTTTTCATATCAAAAAAAATTTTTTTTTTCATATTAAAAAAAAAAAAAATTTAAATTAATTTTTTTTTTATATAAAAAATTTCCGTTTTCTTATAAAAAAAATAATTTCATATTAAAAAATTTATTTTTTTTCATATAAAAATTTCAATCTTCATTGGATTTTGAAATTTAAAAAAAAAATTATTTAATTTTTAAAAGCTTCCTTTTTTTATTATGTAATGCGGTTTCTTATCTTTGGTATGCCGTCAACGCTTTATTTGTACAAAATTTAGTTTGGTTGTAGTAAATAAATAGCTCGACTCCGAATCAGTTTGTCAATAACAAAATTTCGAAAATTGAATTTCCATCCATTATTCCTATACTTCATATAATACTGATAGATAAAAATGTTCATATATGTTAAATGTTAAAGATAAAAATGTTCAAATAACCGAAAATATTTCAAATTTTAAAAAATATTATCGGATTAACCCATTCATTGCCAGCGATACACAGAGAAAAGGACTTCGTAAAGTTATAAATGTTAACCTATTCGAATTCAGGATCTCTTCTTTATTAAATATAAATTTTTTTTTTTAAAAATGTCTTGGTCATGAATGGGAATGTAAGTCAATAAACTCAAAGTACTGCGACTCCAGACTGCGACTGCGACTCCGACTACACAGCCCGGCTAAATAAACACAACCACAATTTTGACACATTTTTCCAAACAAAGGTTTATCAATCTGTTTTAAATTTTTTCGGCATACGGGGGTTAACACCGTTCAAGAAACATTGGCCAACCCGGTTAGGTTCAACGTCTTCAACACCGTTGCGCGTCACCCATTGCGCGTATGTCTTTCTCATATTCACATCTTCATTTAAATTATAATAAAAAGCGCTGCGTTGAGATACTGACACACTCGGCCACCGACTCTGCTTCCATTAATCGATAGTCCAACATAATTTCAACGATTTTATGCAAGATTTCGAACTTTTATTCGATAATATTATTTATTATTAATTCCTGAAAGTGCTGATTGTGTTTTTTAAGCGGTGCTTTTGTTTTGCATGCAGAAAATATGGTGCGGGGGGAGGGTGGTGAGCAGTCGCGGCATCCAATCCGCATATAACTTTTTGATAACCAAATATTCAATCCTGCAGCCTCCGACACCTCAAGCACTTTCATTATTCTGTTGTCATTATCCGGTCGTCCAAAATCTTTTCACATATTTTATGAATGATTTCTGAATTGCCCCCCCAATAAGTCATTGGTACTGGCGTTGGTACAAACACAAAACACTTTATAACCGAAACATAACATCTCTTTACAAATTGTTGCTGTACGTTATTTTACAAAATGACATCACACAATCAATAACTTTAATTAAAACTATACGGCGGAAAAATGGCTCTGATTAATACGTGCCATAGACAATGAGTTCAGTAATTTGTTTTGTTCTGTTCTGGTCGGCTTTTTTTTGTCGGTTGTTGTTTTTGCTGTTGTCTGTTTGTGAGATATTCGGTGAAATTTATGAGTTTTTAAATGGCCAATTGTTTTTCCTTCTCCTGGCTTAATTTTGTTTTCTGTTTCTGGTTTAATATTTTTTTATTTTTTTTATTTGTTCTGTGTCGTCCCCACGTCATCTTTTACACATGAAACCGCTTGAGTCCACATGTGACACAGTAACATATTTAATTACAGTGAGAGAGAGAGAGTGGGTGAGGGAGGGAGAGAGGCAGAGAGACTGTTGACTATACATTGTGCCATTATTTACCCTTACGGAATGAGGAACAATGCGAGATTGTAATTATTTCTGGTGTATGTTCTTTTTTCGCCTGGTTTTTTTGTTGTTGTCGTCTCCGCCACCTCCTCCTGCTTGGACTGTGTTTATGTTAATAATTTTGTTTATGTTCAGAAAAATGCAGCTGCAATTAAAATTTACTTTGTTGCAGCGTCATTGCAAAAATGGAATTGTTGACTGTAATGTGGTTTGCTTCTTCTTTTTTGGGGATGGCGCGTGTGGGCGAATTTCTGGTCCGTGATTGACCAGCCCAAAAATATGTGAAAAAAAAAACATTTCTGATCATGACTCAGTTTAAGGAATAAGTACTGCAATAATACGAAGCATGAGGTCAGTAGCCAATGTCAAATACTTGTCAAATGTCCATGAATAAAAGTTTCAAAAGTGCCAGCTACAGCAATACCGGTCGATTCATAATAACGCCTCTAGTTGGGAAACCCTTTTTTTGCCAAACGTACACAGAAAAAAATACGGGCCAAAAATATTCAATTACTGTCGTAATTGAAATTAAGCTTAGATATCAATTAATGTTGTAATTGAACTTAGAAATTCTTGGTGAAATCAATGTAAAAAATAGTAAAAAAAATCTATTACTTATTTAAAATTTGAGTAATTGAATTCACAACTTTTGTAATTGGAAGAAAATCAATTAAAAAAGTAATTGAATTGACGAATTCCATACAAACTTCGTAATTGATTTCAAAAATATGTTTTTTCTGTGTAGGGGTCTCGCTTTTACCTTTTTCTTTATATCTTCTGTCGTTACAGTCAGAGCTTAAAGTGTGTTACATCGATGTTTTTGTCTCAAAGAGACAAATTTTTCTTACCTCATGTAGCCGCTTGTGGTACTTCACCATCATGTCTCAGTTGCTACTGCTTTAACACACCACCCTAATGTCAGAAAATAAATCCTTAAACTCTGGCTAATGTCAAGACTTCAAAAGAAGAAGACTTGATCTCTTTGAGACAAAAAAAATCAATGTATCACACCATAAGATGGCAATCTCTAATGATCATGCTGCTCCTTTCATTCCTCATCCTGCGGCCCCGAAAAAAAAGGTTCGCTTGTAATAAACAACACCAGAAAAACAATTTCACCAAACAACTTCACTTCATCTCACACGTTCTCGTTCAGTGAAAGCCTGAATCAAAGCACTCACGAAAATCGTAATTAAGATTTAATGTGACTTTTTTTTTCTGTTTATTAATGAATTTATGATAGCCAAAAATGGGCAATATTAAAAATTGGAATGTTAGTGCCCTCCATATGGTCATGTGGTCATAAATACAAATGTAATTTCATTGGTGACATTTTCAACCAAATTTGCTTTTATGGTCAATTTCAATAAGAATATATTTTATTATTTTTGTGGATTTGTGGACTTGCTGTACCTTTATTTGGAACTGGAACATTAACTGAAACATTCGCAAAGGAGCTTGGTCAAGGGAGAAGAGAAGGACATTTTAATAATTTCAAATTTTTTTTTTTTTTGATTAACACTCAGGGTTTGCCTCTATAAATGCAATGCAATGTGTTAGCGATAGCAAAGTAGGGTATTGGAGGAAGGAACGAGGCATAGGCGTAGGAACGGGGGTGCTGGGGTGGGCTAAGCCCCCCCCAGAATTTTTATATAACGTCCAAGTGAAATTTGTGCGTCTGTAAATAACCAAATATGAAACGGTGATGGCAACAATTAATACATTTAAAGATTACAGATACAAATTTAATAAAATTTGGAAAGATATTGAAAATTTTGCAAGCGAAAATGAAATTTCATTAGAACCTATAAGCCGTTCAAAAAGAAGAAAATCATCCACATTGCATAAAGATTTTTTGGTAGATGCAACAGTCGGTAAAAGTACATTTATTGATTTGCCTGACAACACGACTGCATCTGAATACTGGAAAATAAACATCTACTATCCGATAATTATAATCGACAACATTACGGCAAATTTGGAGTACAGATTTGAAAGTCTTCCATTAGCTAAAGCAGTGAATTACTTTGGAAGGCTTGATTTGAAAGGAGCTTCTGAGTTCATTGAAAATTACAAAAAAATCCTTCGGATTGCTGTACATTCACTTTCAGCCGAAACTATCGTGTTAAAAAATCTTTTAAAAGTTCAATATAAAAATAATCCCATCAATTTGGATATGCTGAAAGAAAAGTTGACAAAAATATATACCCAAATATATTCAAACTTCTACAAGTGGCCTTAAGTCTCCCAATAAGCTCTGCTGGCTGTGAGAGAAGCTTTTCTGCAATGCGTCGAATAAAAACGTGGCTAAGATCAACGATGCACCAAGACCGATTTTCAAACTTAGCTATCTTAAATATTGAAAATGAAATAGTAAAATTTTCTATAACTGCCGATGATATTCTTGAAATTTTTTCAAAAAAGAGACGAAGAACCAGCATTTTATGCTGTCATGATTTATTTATTTTTTAATACAATTATTATTTTTTATTTTTAATAGAAGTCTGAACTTTATTTATTTTATTTAATTAAATTTTTTTAAAGACAAAACTTTTTTCTATTAATATCATTATAATTTAGTCTGTTATTGAATTCATTGTTTAAGTTTCGTTTCTTTCATAAATAAATAACTAAAATCCAAATCTAGACATTATTTTTGAATTTATACATTTTGAAATTCAGTGAGTTGAGTGGGGCTATAGCCCCCCCAGAAAAAATCCATTCCTACGCCAATGGAACGAGGGAGTAGTGTTTGCCTTGAATTTAATAATGTCATAGCAGGCAGGAAAAACACTTGTTGGAAGATTAAGATTATTATACGATGCTGGATCAGTGGAACGTTTGTGTGACAACAAACAGCACTGGGTATTTTGAGCATTAAAATCTACTCTATTCATTTGGCCCCACTCACAAATCGCGGTTAAGTTAGTCTTTCATCGTTCGCCTTTTATCCTCGACCTCCAGAGGACCTGGCCGATGATCAAATGAGTACGAATGACAGAGATTGCTGTCATCCGCAAAGGAGTAGATCGGGTTCACAGTCTGACCCAACAGGTCGTCAATGAAAATAAGAAATAGAGAAGGAGAGAGGACAAAGCATTGTGGCACCCCTGCGCTCCACCTATGCTCATTGGATGAGACCCCCCATCTATAACAACTCGTAAAGAGCGATCCCTGAGAAAACTCGATATAAACAGAGAGAAGGTATGACCAACACCAAATGCAATAAGTTTTGATATGAGTGCGAAAATTGAAAGTAAATTTTTGCCTACTAAAAAAGTGAAGAATTTTGTGTTAACCTGATAGATTTCCTCAGGTCCTCAGGATCCAGGCATTAAAGGATTTCAATAGCGGCCATAATTTACAACAATCTTGCATTAAATTATTTTTTCTGGAATTTCCGCCTACAGTAAACATAAGTTATATCCTACCCCCCCACTTATACCCCAATATGCATTTAATGTTCTCACCCAAGTTCCGCCATACTGCCTTACATGTTCTTCCATTTATTTTCATTACATTCGTTCCATTTTCTTGTGCTCACATTTTTCATTTGCCCATTACTTTTTAGTCTCTTCGAGAGACTGTTTGTTTTAATAAACATATTAATTTTAATTGTTATGATTTTCGTTTTCTTGTTTACGACCGGCAATCTTCGTACTCTTTTTAGTGTCCACTTCTTCTACTTTTGTTTTTGTTTATTTTCTTATTTTCATTACAATCATTATCGTCCCATTCATTGAAGGCCATTGCGTGTTCAGTGACATTTTCCATATTCCATTTTCTATGAACGTTTTATGTTTGCTTTCCAGGCCACTGGCCTGCCAAATGTAAACGTTTTAATGTTGCCCACCCTACAATTTGTGGAGAGGGTGGGGGAGGGCGGGCCAGAATGCAGCCATCAAAAGATTGTAGCAGAAAATTATAGGCTATAATTTTCAAACAATATTTACATCAGTAATCGTAAAAGATGTTATTTCTGTTATTTCGTACATGATTTATGAGCAGCTGTTCTTGTTTTCTAGTCAACACCTTGAAGTATGCCATGTTAGGCGAGTTCACCACACGCCTTAACGTAGGCAACGATTTTTGCTGTTTGCAATTGAGGAGAGGACAATGTCGAAGATTTTTTTTCACTCTCTCAGTTTAGCGAAAGGGATCTTTTACTGTAGATATGTAAAGTATTGCATGTTTTGTGTGTTAATGTTAACCCCTCAAGAAGGCAACACTTTGTCCCATGCATCCATGAGATGGGGTTAATGGAGTGCTTTTCCAATTTTCATTTGTTTTATGGTTTATTTTCAGCGAAAGATTAATTTGCTTACGGGAGACTTTTTATTACACTGTGCGACAACAAATTAACAACGATATTTATCAATTTTAACATTTAACAAAATTTATTAATTTTTGAGATTTCCCTTTGCGAATTTGATTTTCCGTGCCCATCACTTGCATATTACAATGTAAGATCACAGAGAGCTTTTTCCTGGCTTTGACCCACAGTTTATGCGAAAATACCAAAATGTCATTCATTGGAAAGATACTATCCATGGAGAATGGAAAAAGTACGAAAGTCTGTCTAATGTGAGACATTAAAACAGTCTATTCGATCTGGGATAGATTGCATATAAGTGCAGGCCTAACTGACGACATCGCCACCAAAATAAACTTTGAGAAGACCTTTAAAGTCATTTTAACCACTGCGATTAAAATATACAAATCCATGTGATTTTCTAGGAAAATATAATTTCTACAACAGATTTTCTTTAAGTAGAAATGTTCTGAACATAATTTTAAAAATTTCTCTAAACAAAAATGTTAAAAATTTCTGTAAACAAAAATTTTAGAAAAATAAGTAAGCAAAAATTTTAGAAAATTTCTGTAAGCAAAAATTTTAGAAAATTTCTGTAAGCAAAAATTTTAGAAAATTTCTGAAAGCAAAAATTTTAGAAAATTTCTGTAAGCAAAAATTTTAAAAATTTCTCTAAACAACAATTTTAAAAATTTCTGTAAACAAAAATTTTAAGAATTTTAAAAATTTCTGTAAACAAAAATTTTAAGAATTTTAAAAATTTCTGTAATCAAAAATTTTAAGAATTTTAAAAATTTCTGTAAAAAAAAATTTTGAGAATTTTAAAAATTTCTGTAAACAAAAATTTTAAGAATTTTAAAAATTTCTGTAAAAAAAAATTCTGTAAGCAAAAATTTTAAAAATATCTGTAAAAATTTTTTAAAAATTTCTGAAAACAAAAATTTTAAAAATTCCTGTAACCAAAAAAAAAAAAATTCTGTAAACAAAATTTTTAAAAATGTCTGTAAACAAAATTATTCTCAAAATTTTCTTAAAAAAAATATATTCGAATATAATAATTTTCTAATTCCTTCCAAAACAATTTTGAAAATGGAATTGAAATTTTCAAATTTTTTTATGACAATTTTATAAAAAAAATTCGAATTCCGACCAAAAAAATATTGAAGTTTTTTATGACAATTTTACAACAAAATTTTCGAAATCCGACCAAAACAATTTTAAAAATGGAATTGCGTACGTTTGAAAATTTTAAGAATTTTAAAAATTTTTGTAAACAAAAATTTTAAGAATTTTAAAAACTTCTGTAAATAAAAATTTTAAGAATTTTAAAAATTTCTGTAAAAAAAAATTTTGAGAATTTTAAAAATTTTTGTAAACAAAAATTTTAAGAATTTTAAAAATTTCTGTAAACAAAAATTTAAAAAAAAATTCTGTAAGCAAAAATTTTAAAAATATCTGTAAAAAAATTTTTAAAAATTTCTGAAAACAAAAATTTTAAAAATTCCTTAACCAAAAAAAAAAAAAAAACAAAAATCTGTAAACAACATTTTTAAAAATGTCTGTAAACAAAATTATTCTCAAAATTTTCTTAAAAAAATATATTCGAATATAATAATTTTCTAATTCCTTCCAAAACAATTTTGAAAATGGAATTGAAATTTTCAATTTTTTTTATGACAATTTTATAAAAAAAATTCGAATTCCGACCAAAAAAATATTGAAGTTTTTTATGACAATTTTATAACAAAATTTTCGAAATCCGACCAAAAAATTTTAAAAATGGAATTGCGTACTTTTGAAATATCTGGTAAAAACCACTAATTCTGTTTAGAATAGTATTCTGATTAAATTACAGATGATTGCCAAGCTATTCTCTTGTAGGCTCCCTCTGTCGTTATATTAAGAGACTATTTGAATTGCTATTAAAGGTTCAGATCAAAATAATGTCGAAGCCTCTGAAACATCTGAGTTCGAGGGTTCGTTTTCTAAAAAAAAATAGAAATTCAACGAAATTTTTCATTAAAAAACTAATGTACAAAAATTCTAATATTCAATAAAAATTTTTTTTTATAAAAATGTTATAAAAAAATTTGACAATATTTTCTGGAAAAAAATAATGAACAACAAATTTTCTAAAAAAAAAATTCGAAAACTTATAAAAATTTATCATCAAACTATCAAAACTTGTCAGTATTCAAAATCGAACTAAAAAAATATTTATTAGCCTTAACCCTTATTTCCCCACTTTTTTGGGGCACACTCTACTCTCATGTCTTTTTAATGGAATTCCCATGAAATTCATTATATCCCATTCTCATGCTGGCGTGCTGTGGTTGTCCTATTAAAGAGTCTTCTCAGAAAGATCTTAATAATTATTTAAAGAATGCTTTGCCTAAAAACACTTTGAAGAGAATCATAGAGATTTTTGTTCTAAGAATCTCCATGAAGTTCATACTTAACTCCGGATACATTCACTATGTCGGTTAAGACGAAGGTAATGGAGCTGCTGGTGACGATGATGAAGGTAATGGTTGGTGTGAATACATTTTCGTTTTATAGTCGCAATCGCAACCATAGCCGGGGCAAGCGTTTCGTTTCGTTATTTTTTTTTTATTGTTTTCTCAACCTAGAAACAAAAGATTTGCCGTACTGAGAATTTATGAGTTCTTGGCAAATATTTGAAATACTTGAGTTTTAAGCGAGGCACACCAAAAAAAAAAAACCGAAACGCCAACTCTTAAATTTAAGAAGAATGCGACGAATCGTCATTTCATAGACAGACACAAAAATAACCCAAACAAAACAGAAGTGTTTAAAAATTTAACATAAATACCGAAACATGACAAAAAAAAAATGTCTTAAAATATGTACACATGACATAACACAAGATATTCGGAGAAGGCATTTAGCAAATGTTTGCCAAGAACAAAGTCATGCTCACAGTCTGAACCAAAACAAAAAAGAAAAGACTTTAAACCTAAAGGCTAATTAGTAAAGGTATTGCAAATGAAATTACCGTGAAATTTGAGTTGGTTTTTAACAACGAAAAACTTAACAAACTAATGGATGTAAGAGATCTAAAGGATCATCGCTCCGTCCGAAGACCCTAGCGACGATGATAGACCGAGTCGCTAATTTACAGACACGGCCCACCTTAGTTTGATCACATAGAGAAATCTATTCACCAGATGGAATACTCTCTCATTACCTTTAGAGACACACACACACACACCTTTCGACTGTCGATCAGTTTCTATTCTCTTTGCAATACATGTATCTCATGATGTTTGAAAAATTAAAACAAACAATTGCAAACAAAGTAACAACCATAAACTTCTTGACTTTCAGGCATTTTTATTTTGTTTATTTGATTTTTATTTTTTCTTTTCGCCAAGATAATGTTTATTTAATTACATTCACTTTTATGTTTATACGATTTCTTTGCCCATTAAATCTCCTCCAGCCAAAAATGAAACAGAAAAAGTCTCAAAACGATGGAATCATTGCTAAAAATATATGCTACATTTTGTTGTTGTTGTTCGAGTTGGTTTGACAACAGCATCACGACAAAAACATTTTGATTAGAGAGCAACCCGTGCCAGAGATAATTTTTGCAAATATAAAAGTCCAAAAAAGAAAATAAAGATTGCCAGACAAATGCTTGATTAAAGAGTTGATAGAACGACATTTTGTTATTTACAAATGTAGCGCAACTGATAAGGTTGGCAATGAATGCAGGGGAGGAAGGGCGATGGGATTTTTTTTCTTTTTTTGGGGTGGGGGAATGAAATTGAGCACCACGAAAATAATTACTTCCCAAATTGAAAATGATATTTGGCCCTAACAATTATTCGACAATTTTTTTGTTTTATTTTATATTTTCGTTATAAAATTAGACCCCTAATGGTATTAAAAAAGTATTTTGGTTTTTTGCGGCCCCAAAAACGAAAAGTAAATAAAGCCCTTAAATTGGGGCTTTAGTTCATTACGAAACAAAGTCCCAATTTCAAAGACAAAAAGAAGCCAGACTGAAATTAAAAACAACAAAAAAATATTGAATCTTTTCCCGTAAAAGAGCACTGGTTTCTTTGCTTGTGTGGCACGTAGCGCGGTCTCGTGAAGGTAAACGTTGACCTGACTAGCCCTAGACTTTTGAAACCACGAAATGGATAAACCTACATAAAAGTATGCTTTTTTATACTCCATTAAAATTTTATTTAAAAAAAAAGATTATTAATAAAAAATAAAGTGTATAATTTGTTTGTATAGCCTATTCTACATGTTCTTTAACAAAAAAAAAACATTAAATGTCTTTCACTGCTCCAAAAATGTATTTTTTTTTTGCTCTCCTGAAAAATCAGATTTCACGACTTATGCAATTGCAGGTTCCCAACTCTTCTTCCTGCCCCACCTGTAACAAAATCACTGGTCATTTCTTATTTTTACGGTGCTTGTGGGCAGGGTTTTCATACTCAATGGTTATGCGTTTTTAAACAACTTTTAATGTAAGGCCAATTCTTCCGACAACAAATATTTCATGCTCTTTTACAGTAGCAGCACCCCTAACCCCCTTCACAAACCACTTTCCCCTTTATAAAAATCAATTATCAATTAAAGATTTTCACTTTTAATTATTTATCATATTTATCAATTTACAGCGGCAATCAATTTAATTTACGACTATTAAATTATTTTCATTTTTCTCTCAAACCAACAACAAACATTTATTAATTTCCCCTTGTATCGCTGAACTCATTTCTCTCCCTCTCTGTCTCTCTCTCTCTGTTTATTTGCAGACTCGTGCCATCATTGAAATTAGTTGGCGCTCCGGGGGGAATACAAAGTGCACTGGCAGAAATAATTGAAAAAGTAATTCGCTAAATTTATAATAAAGTTAAATTTCTGTGAAAGTCCTCGGAACCCCGACCGGCAAACGATATCATGAAATGAAATGAAATACAATTTAACAATCAATTAATTGTTTTAAATTAAAACGCCCAAGAATTCCACAACCCCAAGAAACAAGTCCCACAAATCACTCAAGCAGAAAGAAATCTCGGTAAATAATAAAAAAAAAAAAAACGAAAAAAAGTAAAATATCATCATCATTCTCTTCTTCTGTTTCAACAAACCACACACACACAAAACAACACGAAAGAAACCAAAAAACAAGGTCATTTCAATAAATCTCAACACTCCACAAAAGAAATGTGGGAATTGTGAAAAATTGTTAAAACAAATTGTTTAAATTAATTTATTATTGATAAAAAAATAATATAACAAAAAAAAAATTAATTGTCTGTATGTTTTTCAGTATTGATTATTCATTTAGAGTCAGATAGACAAAGTGTTTTGTTTTGACAACCAAAAAAAAAAAAACGAAAAGCAAAGAAAAAACGTATCTTTTGGTGACAAGTGCAATTTGTTTCAGAAACGTTAATTAGAAAAATCACCACAACATCGTCAGGATGACGGCAAGCGTCATGGGCACACATGTCCTGCACGCTCTATGGCTGATGGCATTGTCGCTGTCCATGGGAACTGGCTACATCAATGAAGGTAAGTGGACGATTTAGTTTAATTTTGTTTTATTTTTCCTGCTGCTGTCCGGGATTCCTTGAAGTAGATATTAAAGCTGCAAACGATTATTTGAATATGTGATCTTGTGAAACAAATTGAGAAATCCAGATCTTTGTTTGACAACCTCTGTCCGAGTAAGGAGGCCAAATCGGACCATATGTCCATACAGTCTAGAAAAAACAAACGAAACGAATAACATTTATAATAACTAATTCATATTAATAATCAAATTTTTTTTATAAAAATTTCATCCATGAGCTCTTTTCAAAATGATGTTGCGAGAAAAATCAAATATCGGAAAATAATTGAGGCTGCCGCATAAATGCGAGTTCAAATCTGAAATTCAAAAATTTAAAATCAAATACATTTTTAAAATCGTTTTTTACAAAATATTCAGCATGCCGCGATCATTGGCAACATTTTTGGGAAATAGTTTGTGAAGCACTTCTCAGCTGACTGAAGTCAGCCGTTTACAAGTCATAACAGCCTAAGTATGGTTCTCTAAATATTCACCGGTGAACAGTTCAAAATTTAAAGTCTTTTTGTGGAAAATCTGGATTTGATTTTTGTTTGTGGTTCGACGTTTTTTCGCTATTCTAGGGAAACCTTTTGAGACTCTAAAAAAAGAACAGCATAGCCTCAAAAAAAAAAAAAATCACATGCAATTCCTTTACCCTTTATGAAAGTTACCCCAAAAAAAGGGGGATTTTTCCTGAGAGTACACTATTGTGGTTTAATATTAATTAAATGATTAAAATATTTCTTCTGAAAAACACTGAAGAGACTCATTGACAGTCAGACCGCAATGCAGGGATTTGTCTAATGCGACAGCCCTACATGACTGGGTCGGCATGTTTGGAAGTTCACGAGGCATCTGAGAATACCATGGCTGCCTTTCTAGACACCTAGGCCAGCAATTCGGCCTGTTAAGGTCAATAACCTACTGGCCTATTTCATAAACTTGAATAGTTTTACGAGGCTTCCATATAACGAAGAAAATTCTGTAATCTTAGGAGGCTGTGTGCCGATAAGATCATTTAAAACAAAAATTAAAAAAATCACATCGTAAATGGCGATGAATTTTCAAAAAAGCAAATATTGTCTAAGCCTTGTCAAGCTTCTCTAGAAATCTCATGAGGTCAGTGGGTAGAAAAAGTTATATCATAAACCATCTCCATCTATTACTTCATAGAATTTTACGTGATTAATTTATGGAGTTTCGGACAAGGGTCATCGAGGTTGTAATAATATTTCAGGTGACAAATACTTTTACAGACCTTTTAATGAAGGATTGCCCCATCTGTTCCTTAATTATTAAGGGATTTTCTATGGACTTTAGGGCAAAGATTTTCGAGGTTTTAATAATATTTTAAATCATAAAATTATTCTAAATCTTTTAATGAAGGAGATCCCTATGTGTTACTTAATAGAATGTTAAGGGATTTCTCTATGGTCTTCAGGGCAAAGATTTTCGAGGTTTTACGAATATTTCAAATTACAAAATTCTTCCAAACCTTTTAATGAAGGATTGACCCATCTGTTCCTTAATACAATGTTAAGGGATTTCTCTATGGACTTCAGGCCAATGATTTTCGAGGTTTTAAAAATATTTCATATGACTTTCTTTTGTTTGAGAAACTTTTGTTAACTTTCTATTTTAGAATATTTGTTTGTTTAATGCCTTAAAATTAAAATAAAATTATGGAACAGTTTATCTTTTTCAATAATTTAAAATAAAAATTGTATTCAAAGACAATTTAAAAAAGAAAACTGCCGCCATTCGTTCATCCGTTGTGACTAATGCAATTTTCATAAATTTCCAAATCTTTCAAAAAAAAAGAAAAGAATTCTCCCACACGAACAAAACATTAACGCCCCAGTTCATTTTCCCCACACACAATCTGCCATAATTTTCTTAATTTAACCTTCGCCGTAGATGTGGCGTAAATCTTAGCAGATAATTCGGCAAAAATCTTCTTAATCTCATGTACGTCATAAATGACACAAACGAAAAGATGGAAAATCTAAATAAATTTCAAATAAACACGGGTGAGGCAGAGGAGGAAAATCAGAATTTTGAAATATTAAAAAAAACACACAAAAAAAATTGATGAAGATTTTTATCAAAGACAGAAATTGTTGGTACAATAAATTAAAAACATTTAAGAAAAGTCTTGGGAGTTTTTTTTTAAAAAAAAAAAGTAATAATTGTGGCGTGTCTGAGAGACACTAAAATTAAATTAAATTATTTTTAAAATGAACAAACACAAATTTAGGTTAAATTTGCAATATATTTTCTTTTTCATAGTGAATAAATATATTTACATATAATAATTTTATGGGTCAATAAACATTTGTTTCACTTTTAGTGAATGCCAAAACAAATTAACATACAAAAAAAAAAAATAGAAACATAAACCTCAAAAATCCCACATGTGTGATGAACAAACAAAAAATCCTACCCGAAAAAAATGGCAACATTTCCATACAACCAAATACCATAACAAAATCTGTGGAAATTCCAAATGTTTGAAAAACAAAAAAAAAAACTGCCAACCCCGAAAAAAATAACCAGAAAAAAGGAAACATTTTAATAATGTGCAAATATAAACAACAAAAATGCCAGATGTGATGGCAGGTGTTTTTTGCCGGCTCGCACTCGAGTTCGCTAATGGAAAACACAAAGAGCATGAAAACGCTTATATGATTTTTTTATTCAAAAAAACACCAGTGCATATATTTAATTGGGTCATTTTGCTGAGTCAAACAATTTATTTTCAGAAAATTGTATCGATTTGTTTGTGTATGATGCGCCCACACCACATCATCTACATCGCTCATCGTTCTGCCTTCAAAAATGCAATTCTCAAGTATTTTTCTGAGAACAAAACAATGAAAAACGCATAAGAGTTTCTGCGAATATTTCTGCAAAAATATTTTAAATTTTTCAGATGACCAAAAAAACTGAATCACTTGAAATTTTATTGTCTGGCTATTGTGGGGCTGATGAATTTTCCGGCAGCAGAATTTTCGTGTAAAAAGTGCAATGTCCGGTCAATTTCAAGTGTGGAGACGTTTTTTCATGTTTTGTAATGGGCAATTTTGCCGCAAAAACAAATCAAGTGATCCAAACAAAATGTAAAAGCACTTGAGATTTTTCCAAAAATTTAATCAAAATATTTGGGGAAAGAATTCAATTTAATGATGACCCATATTGTACAGGGTGGACCATACGATATGGTCGGTATTTGAATATTAAATAATGGGAGATTCCGGAATCTGGTAATAACGATAGCTCTTGGCACGAATGTTTCCAATGAGCTCGTCCATGACCTGACTTTTTTAAATCTGGATCGGGCTGACACTAACCTGTCATTGCCTGTCCGGCATCAGACGTTCGGAGCAGCATCAGCCTTGTGTGATTTGTTCCGTGGCACTATCTTCTGAAAACCAGTTTACTGTTGGCAAAAAAAAAACTATATATAAAAATTCATAAATAAAAGAATCCCACTTTGGAGATTTTTTTCCCCACTCTGGGAATTGTGGCATTCCTTTTATAGAAATAAAGTTTCTTTTTCATTCAACTACAGAAAAATAATGAAAAAAAAGAATCCCACTTAGGGGATTTTTCCCCCCACTTTGGGAATTGTGGCATTCCTTTTATAAAAAAATTTTCTTTTTCATTCAACTACAGAAAAATAATGAAAAAAAAGAATCCCACTTAGGGGATTTTTTCCCCCACTTTGGGAATTGTGGTATTCCTTTTATAGAAATAAACATTCTTTTTCATTCAACTACAGAAAAATAATGAAAAAAAAGAATCCCACTTAGGGGATTTTTTTCCCCACTTTGGGAATTGTGGTATTTATTCAACTACAGAAAAATAATAAAAAAAAAGAATCCCACTTAGGGGATTTTTTTCCCCACTTTGGGAATTGTGGTATTCCTTTTCTTATTATTTTTTTGATTTTCTAATTTTAAACCGCAATGTAATCTCAATTATGAGAAATGTTTGGGATTTTTTTTAAATCCATTTTTTTTTGTGAAAGCTACAGAAAAAGTGTGTAAATTTTGAGATTTTTTCTACACTTTAGGAAATGTGAGATTCCTGTTAAAAAAAAGCAATTATAAACCGCAATTTTATCCCAATTTTGAGAAAATTTTCATCCAATCCAGGAATTGTTTTATGCCAATTTTTTAGTTTAAACGGCAATTTAATCCCAAATTTGAGTTTTTTTCCACATTAGGAATTCTTCGATTTTTTTTATAGAAATCTATTTTTACACAAAAGTAATCCAAATTTTGGGATTTCTTTCTGTCACTAAAGAAATTGTGAAATTCATTTATTAAAAATACAATTTCGTTTACATTTTTTTGATTTAAAAAAAACTGTAGTTTACCACCAAAGAAATCAAATTTATATTTCATTTTTTGATTTCCTAATTTGAAACGGCAATTTAATCATAATTTTTCCGAATAGAATAGAAATTGAAGAAAAAAAACATTTTCATTTTTAGATTTTTCCCAAGAACTATTTGTATTCATTAGCCCAGCATACGTTTTTTTAGTCATAATTATTGTCATGCATTTTTTTTTAAATTGTTCTCCGGCAAAGAACTGCTGCGCCCCAAAAAATCCCATTTTCTTATTTTTTATTTAAAAAAAAATTTCAGACATAAACCTTGTTAATGCGTACCTGTTTTCTGTGTGCGTTTTTTTTTTTTCCATTTTGCCTGATGGCCAACTTAACGCAGGCCCCCATGACAGACGGACTATCCTTTGCCAGCCAGCCAACAGACTCACCGTTTGGGAGTTCGCTCAATCATCGAAACACACCTTGCCCGTGTGATACGAGTTTGTTTTGGCCATTGATTGGTTTGGCTGTGAACTTTTGACCATGGCCTATTTATTTACATTTTTTGCATGTTTTGTTTATTTCTGATAAATATCAGCATTGTTGTTAAGACTTCTTCTGCGAAATTCATGGCTGGGAATTACGAAGTATTTATTGGGAGTGTGAGGTTTACAGCTGTGGCATGGAGACCATATTGTTGGGTGTTTTCTTTTTTAGGGGGGTAAGAAGTAAGTTTTTGTTTAAGGGAAATTAGTAAAAAAAAAAAACAGAGTGAACACAGAAAACGGGTCTTGAAAGAAAATATACACAGTGCTGAGGGCGTACAGGGAACATAGTGATTACACCCATGGAATATGATGACTTCCAACAAAATGTGGGCATACCAAGAGGTGGTACAAACCCGTCAGTAATTAATTACACATGGGCTTGCCAAACTCTCCAGGCAAAAAGGCATTGGGCTATAAGTATCACGGTGAAGATTTTGTTTATATTTTTTAAACATTTTTAAATAAATTTTGTGATTTATTCCTCCTTTAGGAATTGTGGGATTTTAAATTACAATTTCTTAATTTTTTTGATTTTCTGATTTTCTTCCAGTTGGAGACCATCACACGCTGAGATTCCAACACCAATGCAAAGTACAGGAAATTGCAATTTCTTTTTCTTGTTCCCCCAGTGCGTATGATTGATATCAATTATGAGTTGATATATTGGAAGGCCCATAACTCTAGAAGTTTATGGTCGATTTTAATCATGCCACAGTCAAATGAATCCATAAATTACTGGCTTTTCAGAAATATATTTATATTTTAAACTTAGCAAATGATTAGCCTGAAATGTATACCTTTTAAGATGGCTGTCTAAAAAAATATTCTAAAACTTTTGGTGGACCATAGTAGGTACGATTGAAATTCATTATGGTTTCAGGGAGTGAAGGACTATAACTCTGGATGTACAAGGCCAACTTCAACAAACTATTCTTCCTCTTTCCTAATTCCAATACCATCATTTCCTATTGCAAACATCCCCTGAGTTTTAAGACCCAACAAAATTATTTAAAATATTTTCTGAGAAAATTTCATTTTCTTTTTCTCATCCCATAGACTTTGTTTAGCCTTCCTTCCTGGGGTATCAGTTTGTGGCTAAAACCTTTAAAAAAACGTGCATGGTCTTACAGGTTGCCTTGAACCCTTTTGCATTATCAGCCATGAACTGCAAGTCCATCTCCGAACGAAAAAGAAACAAAAATCCACGAAAGGGGAAGTTGGCATTAGCAGCCCTCACTGTTATCGATGCCAGCTTGAAGCGGCGACCCGCAGTATTACTTTACTGACGCCTTTTTGTAATACAATTTTTTTCTCTTTCTTTCATTTCAAAAGAATGACGTTAACGTCCGCTTTTAGGTATGAGATTTCGCTGGTATTTTTTTTTTTTTTTGTTTAATTTTTTTTTGTCTTTTCAAATAAATTGTATTCATATCCCACACTTGACCATGTTTTCTGGTTGTCATGGATATTTTTTTTTGTGTTTGCCTCCATTCAATTTTGTTGTTGTAGCTATAGCATGTGCAGCTTATTTTTTTTTTTTTTTTAAAGCCGCCATCGATGTGGCCGTTTGCGGATTGCCGCCGTCAGTCGCAGACTGGTCGTATCTGTTTCTAGGAATGATTGATTGTTTTTGAACTTGTCATGGTTTTTGTTTCTTGTACACGTTTCACGACGTACCACAACACGTTGTCTCTGCTTAAAATAACAGAAAAAAAACTACAAAAAAAAAAAACAAAAACTATAGACAGACTAACGAAAAAAAAAAATGTTTTCTTAAGGTTTACACTTTGTTTGTCTTTTCAAAAGCGATTTCAGTTGAGGTTTTTTTTTTGCTTGTCCCATGTCTGGCTTGTTTTCTGAACGGATTACATAGATTTTTGGGGGTGATTTCAAATGATTTTCAATGGTATTTCTTTCACGTTTTTTTTATGTCTTTCTTTCTTTTCTTTCTTTTTTTGGGACAAGAGGCGACAAGGTGTGCTACGAAAAGAAGTAGTAAGAGGCGGGTGGTTTTTTATTTATTGTTTTTTTCGCTGGCAAAGGAAATCTTTGAAAGCTGTGAATGAAAGGTCGGATAGACCAAGATCTGCCAATGTAGGGTCAAAGTTGATTTAGGATAAATGCAGCAGTTTACATTATGCTACTAGGAATCACAACAAAACTTACTAGGCGACGTAATTGGTTTCGTAGCAGTAAAACAGCCAATATCAGTAGAAGATCTGGACATGGGCACAAGCAGTCCAACTCCGGGGATCAAACAGGCGAATCCTGTTGCTGAGTTTCGCCGTATGGAAAATTATCCATATGTCACAGACCACTCGTCATTTCTAAAAGTTAAGAGAATCCTTCATAAGGAAATTCAAAATGTACACCCTACTACTTGTTCAAAAGACAGACATGGAAATATTCAGTGTATAATGGGGGTGAGATTTTTTCAAGAAAAAAGAAAGGTGTTTTATCGGTTAGAAAGGGCTCTTATAAGAAAAAAAGACAACGTCTGAGATTTTTCTAAAAAAAAAACGCAAACAGATGATTTTATAATATTTAATATGAATGTGGTCAATGAGTGAGTCGTTCACAAGGAAATTCAAAACGATCGACATTAGTGTAGGGTATCCAAAAAAAAAATATTTTTTGATTTTGATAAGTTATGGTGTAAAGTATTTTTAAATTTTCTTTTTTAGATTTTTTGGAAAAATTTACATTTGCCCAAAAACGGGTTTTTGCAAAAAATTCGGGTTTTCTGAGTGTCCAAAAAAAATTTTTTTTTATCCTGATTTTGATAGCTTATGGGGAAAAGTATTTTTGAGATTTTTTCTAATTTTTTTTTTTTGAAAAACTTTAAAGGTGTCACAAACCGGTTTTTTCTGAGTTCTACAAAAAAAAAAATTTAATTCATCCTGAAAGTATTTTTGAGAATTTTTTGGAAAATGTTTAGAGGTGTCACAAACCTTTTTTTTTTGCGAAAAATTCGGGTTTTCTGAGTGACCAAAAGTCGGGTTTTCTGAGTGTCAAAAAAAAAATATATTATTTTTATCCTGATTTTGATAGCTTATGGTAAAAAGTATTTTTGAGAATTTTTTCTAATTTTTTTTTTGGAAAAGCTTTAGAGGTGCCACAAACCGGTTTTTTTTGCAAAAATTCGGGTTTTCGAGTGTCCAAAAAAAAAATATTTTTTTGGCCTGATTTTGATAGCTTATGGTGAAAAGAATTTTTTTTATTTTTTTTTTTTTTGGAAAAGCTTTAGAGGTGTCACTAACCAGTTTTTTTTTGCAAAAATAATTGAGCGTATTATTAATATTAATTACTTAATCATTTGTATTTAAGGCCATAACTCTGAAAGTTTCAATGGGATGCCATTTTAAAAACTATTCGAATTGCCATATCCTCTTTGTGGAACTACTGATTAATATTAATTACTTAACAAAATAAATTTTACAAACTATTCGAATTGGCGTTTCCTCTTTGTGGGACTACTGAGCGTATGATTACTATTAATTACTTAACAATTTGTAGCAAATTTGATTTTAAAACTATTCGAATTGTCATATCCTCTTTGTGGAACCACTGAGCGTATGATTAATATTAATTTGTTAATAATTTGTATTTCAGCCATAACTCTGAAAGTTTTAACGGCATTGGATTTTAAAAACTATTCGAATTGGCATTTCCTCTTTGGGGAACTACTGAGCGTATGATTAATATTAATTACTTATAATTTTGTTAGATAACCCATAACTCTGAACGTTTTAACGACATTCCCATTAGCCAGGCGTCAAGCAAACGCCCAAATTCTTAACTACTCTCTTGTTTTGGCAAACCGTTTACTATGTTGGCTGACCAGTTTCTGGCCAATAAATTATAAGCTTTAAATCGACAGTTTGGCATTTACGTTAAGCACTTTCAATTATAAAAGACGATAACTCTTAAGAGATTTATTAACTTCTGTTAGAGCGTTAGTGTTCAATTCGCACTCAACAACAGAACAGCAGAAGTATCTGCAAGACAATAGCAAACATTTAAATGTTTGCAATTAATGTCAGAGCAAAACAGAAATAACAAGTTGCCAGTTATCGAGACATTTCAACGATGGCCAAAAACCTGTTAGCAGCTAATATAGTTTATAACTTAACGACTGATTTATTGACAAGCGACAATAAATCTCTCTTACTCTCTCAAAAACCCGATTTCCTTTTTGATATTTTTCCAATTTGCCAAAAAAAAAAGAAGAGAATTAGTTAAATGTGTAAAAATCTGAAACACAGACAGAGACGTTGTTATGCATAAATTAGCAGATGCTTTTGCAAAAAAATAAAAACGATTTATGGAAATTGTTGGCACCAACAAAAAAAAATAAGCATAAGAAATAAAAATTGATGGGCTTAATTAAAAAAAAAAAAAAACTACATCTTGAAGCTAATGTGTTAATGATGTCGATGAGGCGAATGCCGTTGCCTTTGCCGCTGCCGATGAAGATAATGATTTGTGTGTGGGTCTGTGTGTGTGTTGTCATGTTAATCATGGCCAATTGGTCTTAACAACAAAATTCCAGTAGCCACAAACCTAAGATAGACGCCTTAATGGCGTAGATGCGATAACATTTACATAGCTCGCATGGAAATATTTACAAACCGCACAAGTTCAAGCCAAAGTCTGTGCCGCATGTGCTTTTTTTGTGTATGTTTGGTTCAGACAACAAAAAAAAAAACCAAAAAAAAAAACATGGTCAAGTTGTCGTCACATTTGCTCATGACATCCCTGGAAAATATTTAACAAAATTTCTGGCATTTTATCTTTTTTAACACCACAAATATTTCGTGCTTTCGTCACTAGATATGATTTTTTTGTCGGGCATAATTAATTTCTTTTCAGATTAAAAGACGTGGGTTTTCTCCGTTCCTCTGTTTCAGTTTTTTTTATGAGTCTGTGCTACTATTTTAAACAAATTCGAGCAAAATATCCTAAAAAAAAAACGAAGAAGCTTCGGTATGCTGTGTGTTTTATGTCTTTATGTTTCACATACGTGATGTTATAAATTCAAAGTCAGCCGTGGCCATGTATGAGAGCTTCGACACACAGCCGAGCGTTTTTTTTTGTTTGCTTGTGGTCGTCGACGACAACGTCACCGTTTTCTAGTTTGCCATTTTTATGGCAGCGACTGTAGTTTTAACATGTATTCATTCTAATGAACTTAAACTTGCCCGCTGTTTGTGTGCGCGCCTACATTATGTACGGCCGTCTGTCCGTCGGTCCATTTGCCATCGGTCCATTTGTTTACGAGGGTGTCTGAAATTATAAACACAACTAATGTTGATACAGTTCGGATATTAAATGTAAGGCCAACCCCAGCAAACGGTCACAGCTTTAATGTTTATACACATTTTTTTTTTACAAAAATTTAGAAATGGAACATTTTGTGTGTGTGCGAAAAAAAAACAGCAAAAATTTTAGCCAAAATTGAAGGCAACGTAAACTACGGCCAGCTCACTGATAATTGTTTGAATGAAAGATCTTGAAATTTTGTATTGAAAGTAAATCGCTGGTAATGGAAATAGAAAGGCCATGTAGAATACAAGATAATTGTTTGTAGTCCTGATCTGGAAATTTCATCGATAACACAAGTTAACAAACTAGAAAAAATTGTAAAGGCTAAAAAAACCACCATACAATGTTGATGTATTGTGATTCCAGTAATAGAAATATGATTCAAATTTTAAAATTTTTTTTTTAAAAAAATTTTAAATAAAATTATAATTTTTCTCCCCATCATTGATGATAACTCAAAAAAGGTTGTCAATAAAATCTTAGATAATTTTAAATTCAATTAACCTTTAATACGTTTATATGTTGCATTTCTGTCCACTCAGTAGTTTCTGAAATTTATAAAAAAAAAATTGAGGCAAAAATTTTTTTTTATCTGAAAATAGCAAAAAAAATTTTAATTAAAAAAAAAATATGAAAAATCGAAAATTTGAAAAATTGTTCCAATTTCTTTTTAAATGAAATTCAATGAAAAAATAAAAAAAATTTTTAAAAAATAAATAATAAAAAAAAATTTTTGTATATGCATGAAAAAATAAATTTAAAAAAAAAAAATTCTGTCGTCTCAGTAGATTATGAATTTTATTAAAAAAAATTTAATCAAAAAATATTTTTTTATATGAAAATAGCAAATTTTTTTGTTTAAAAAAAAATTATGAAAAATCGAAAATTTTAAAAATTGTTCCAGTTTCTTTTTAAATGAAATGAAAAAATAAAAAAAAAAAATTTAAAAAAACGTTTTTTTTGTATATGCATGAAAAAATAAATTAAAATTTTTTTTTTAAATAATTGAAAAATAAAAATTTTAAAATTTTTTTTTTAATTTTTATTGATTTTCCAAACTGACGTCCCATCAAACAATGCTGAATACAGCATACAATACAGAGCAGAGGGCAAAAAACTCTAAATAATTGAAAATATTTTCCTATTTTTTAAAAAGGGTTATCTATTTTGCTTTTTAAAGTAAACGTTAATGAAACACATATAAAATATTTTTTTTCATGATATTTCTTTTTTATTATAAAGTTTTAATATTGACATTATGTGTGAAACGCTACATCATTTAAATGACCACCACGCGAAGTGTTGCAAGTATTGATTCTTTTGCGGTAAATTTTAAAAATTGTTCCAATTTCTTGCATTACCGCAAAGCCACACGTAATAGCCACCAACTGACATATCGATCATAAAAATCGATTGATTCGTTTCGCTTTTATTCACAATTAAGTGAATTCGCTTATTTTCAGAATTCCAAAAAAAAACATAAGTCATTTCAAAAACACCGTACAACGAATACACACCATTTTAAATATTTTCGAAAAATATTTCCGTCATAAAGAGAGCCCTGTTCTCTTGAAGTTTATTTTAAAATTCCCCATAATCCTTGGGGGCAGTCCAAAGTTATGGCCTAATTAGTAAATGAAGTTATATTTAATATTGCTTATACGCACCACGGCACCAGCTCCCGTTTTTCTTGGCGCTTCATAAACATCAAAGAAATACTAAAGCACAACTACACATTTAAACTTAAACAACGATGCTGGCAGCCAAAATATTTATTTAATTAACCAAAACAAATTCCTTGGAGAACCCAGAGCTACAAATGAATGGTTTTCTGCGAATCAAATAGATACCGGGAAATGAGTACTACTCCGTGGAGCTTAAAATAAACATCTCAATGTAATCGGAGACGTGAAAGTGCCGCTGTTTTGTTGTGGTTTTCTGCAAAACAAGGACAACGGAAATTCTGCAGTCTTCATTTTGCTATTACATTACAATACGGCCCATGCTACGGCTATGTATTTCTTTGTAGAACACTATTGTCGGCCTCAAAATCAGTACCTACAGGAACGTCAATACCAACTTATTTTCTTCAATAGGATACGGTTCGAAAATAAAGTAAAAAGAGTAACATTTCTTTTTAAATGAAAAAAAAAAAATTTTAAAAAATAAATAAAAAAAGCATGAAAAAATAAAAATAAATTTTAAATAAAAATTTTAATTTTTTTTTAAAAAATTTCAAAAATAATTGAAAAAACATTTTTGTTGTATATACATGAAAAAATAAAAACAAATTAAAAAAAAAAATTTTAAAAAATTTCTAAAATAAAATAAAAATTGTGCTTATGGTTATGAAGCACATTTCTCACTGGGTGGACGTGTTCTGAAGTAACCAAAGGAATTAATAGATGTTGAGTCAGTTCCTTTAACAGCTCCCGTGTGCCACTGTTGCTATTTTTGGCCATGATTCACCGCAGTGCATACGTGCAGCAGTCACGGCACGGATGATAACGCTGATGATATCACAAGTATCTTTAATAACCACCCAGTGCATTTAGAACGCTTCCCCACACCCTAGGCACCACAAGACCGGCTAGTTTTAAATAGATTGCATTTATAAAATCATCAACATCATGTGTGTACAAACTAAGTTTGTATTTTATTATTTTATTATTTGCATAATAAAGACTCATTAAGCTTTTTATGGCCTATTAATTATTTACGTTTTTATTTCTTCAACGCTGTCCGTCCATCCGTTCGTTCGTTGGTCTGTCTGGCCCGTTTGATATGGAAAAATCACAACTTGACAAATTTGAAACAATTTTTATGACTTCGTTCGGTCGGCATTTCGGCATTGTTTCGTTTCTTCTTCTTGGCTATTTTCGTCTCAATAGAAAAGTCATGCATGCGCCTTTAACGGTCGGCGAGCGTGGCCGTGTGCTTAGACTAGTGAAAGATTTCCATAAAATTATGGGCCATAACTAATTTGTGGCTTTTTATGGTCATAAAAGAGTAACCGCTAACAAAACGTCTACAGTGGTACCAACAACAACAACAATAGCTACAATCATTTGATCGTCGTCATAGAAGAAGAGTTCTTGGTAGGCAGACGACGCCTGCGTAAATGTGCGGATAATGAACGTAACGTGACGGTGTGACTGGCGTTGAGGCTGGCCAAGCTTCGCAATTTATGCTATGCCAGTATGTGCGTCCATTCAATTTGTTAGTTGTTTGTTTTTGATTTTATTGGTTTGTCGTGGTTGTTTTATTTGAATTGACCGTAAAACCGGCACGATTTGTCGTCCTCTCTCTTTCTGGCGCGTTGTTCTTCTCTGTTCCAAATGCTTTTCAAATGCAAATTAGATCGTTGGTTGGCTTTTTTTTTTTTTTTGAATAATTCTAAGAGTGTTTTTTTAAATGTTTATATTTATGCAATAACTATTCGAAATAAATTGTTGGCTTTATTTCGTTTCGCTTTTATTTCGGTATTTTCGGTTTTTTTTTTTGTTTTGTTTCTGTTGTGAGTATTTACGAGTCATTGAATTCATTTATTGTTTATTGTATGGGAATGGGAATGTGAAGAATCGGAAACCGGTAAGATTAGTCTGCGAATGTGTATTAAGGTCTATGAATCATATGAAGAACTTTGGATTATGAATGCAAATTTATTTTCATATTGGAATTTGACTAAGTCGATTTTTTTTTGGATAGAAACAAGAGCATTTTGAATTTAATGTTATCGTCTTACGGAAGTCAGAGATGGCTTACCCTGGGTCTGTACATAAACTTGTGAAGTCGTGCACATATTTTTGGAGGCCTGCCTCTTTGAGGCGTATAATTACACTGTCTCAATTCTAAATGTTGTATTTTACACCAAAAAGACAATTTTTGCCGAACAGTGTTATTATTTATTGCCGAATATTTGATAAAAGAAAAGCCTATAAACTGCTTCGTAGGAAAAGTTATTTGGGAGATTTTGTAAAATACAATTAAAGAATTAATTTTTGATTAACCTGAAACCTAAAAAGAAATTCAAGGAACAGCCACTAAGAAAGAAGAAAGCTGGGAAGAATGCCCAATTATTTTTAATGTTTTTTTTTTGATTGTATAAAGCCGCTTTCCTTGCGTTTTTATTGTGCTCCCAAATTTCATATTTTCCCCTTTCCTTCAGCTGTGCCATTGTTCTAAATTCTTAATGACTCGAAACGATTTTTGTTATTTTTCCGCAAATCCCCAAACAAAACATTATAATTTTTGGCCAGCGCCAAAAGGAAAAATTTCTTTATTCTAAATTCGCAATCACATTCAATTTCTTCTACATCGCATTCAACTGAATTTCAGAATTTCTACATTCTCACATGAAATTCACACAATTCGCTGGCTGGTTTCGTTTGGTTTTTTTTTCTTCGCCTCTTTTGTGTGATACAAATTTATTTGTGTGTTAACATGAAATTATAGAAATTTATTATGGCCATTTGTGTTTGTTTTAAAAGTATTAAGGAAATTATACAAAGAATCGTTTTTAAGATGAATTGTGACCGTTCGTTATAGTCAGAGAGAGAGAGAGAACTGCGCAAAATTTGTTTGGAAAGTTAAGGAAGAGGAAACATCAGTCTTGTAAAATATTTCGTGTATATTAATTTATGACTTCATGATTGCCCGAGGGTTGGGGCCGGAGAGGGAGAAAGATCATCTGTATGGTTTTACTTTGCAGGCGAATAATACCGGAATCATTTGACGTCACATTGTGTGCGATCGTTTGCCATGAACTGCTAACATTCGTTGAGACAGAGAGACTTTCCAGATGTCGACCATAGACGTCATGGCCTAGAAAACTTGCGAAATGTTGGGTTACGATGGAGAGTATGCTTGTTGGCAAGATTAGACCAAATTCCATCATATAACAAATAAAACATCGGTGAGAACGTGTTGAATCAGCTGACCTGAGACCACCAAGTGTCTCAGCTAATCTGAGACCACCAAGTGTCTCAGCTAATCTGAGACCACAAAGTGTCTCAGCTAACCTGAGACCACAAAGTGTCTCAGCTAACTTGAGACCACAAAGTGTCTCAGCTAACCCGAGACCACAAAGTGTCTCAGCTAACCCCGAGGCCACAAATTGTCTCAGCTAACCCCGAGACCACAAAGTGTCTCAGCTAACCCCGAGACCACAAAGTGTCTCAGCTAGCCCGAGACCACAAAGTGTCTCAGCTAACCCCGAGACCACAAAGTGTCTCAGCTAACCTGAGACCACAAAGTGTCTCAGCTAACCCCGAGACCACAAAGTGTCTCAGCTAACCCCGAGACCACAAAGTGTCTCAGCTAATCCCGAGACCACAAAGTGTCTCAGCTAACCTGAGACCACAGATTGTGATACAAGGGGTGCCTCTGACCACGATGTGTATACGCTAAGCTGATATAGAAATTCTGTGGAAACAGCTTATCTGAAACAAAATCATTGATCAGTAAAACTGTGACCAGTCGACAAATTTCCATAAAGCGTAT
Source organism: Hydrotaea cyrtoneurina (assembly GCA_958296145.1). Classification (NCBI taxonomy): domain Eukaryota; kingdom Metazoa; phylum Arthropoda; class Insecta; order Diptera; family Muscidae; genus Hydrotaea; species Hydrotaea cyrtoneurina. The sequence goes on from OY282515.1 coordinate 77,697,063, forward strand.
GTTTATTCAATGGCACATTTTTTTTCAACGACAGTAATTCCTAACGCGATTTCACATGCAATTCATTCATATTCAATCAAAATTCCCTGCAGTATTAAGGCCACATGGTGTGCATTTCATTATCATCAGCAATGCAGTTTTTTTTTTTTTTTTGTTTATACAAACAAAAAATTGTTTTAATTGAATTATTGTTGAGTGAAAAATTGTGTTTTTTCCCCCTCCTAATTAGATTCACTTCAATTGAAAAATGAAAATTTCCGCAAATACAAATTTAGTGTCGTGCAATGCAAAAATACAACAAAAAAAAAAAAACAAAATCAAAAAAATCCGCATAACATTAAATATATTTCCACCACAGAAAATTTGCTAATGTTTTTTTTGTCTGTTTGAAGCCAATAAACAAAACTTTATTAGCGCACAAAGCTACCGAATTAAGCAAAATATCGACTGGCACACTCACAAAAAAAAACAAATGATAAAATTAAATTAAAAATAAAAAAATATAAAAAGAGGCCATAAAACCCCCCCAATGATGAACATGAAAAGCCACTTAAAACTAATGGCATGTTGTTAAATAATTTGTATCAAAATTGTCTTCTGCGACAATTTTTATGATTTCGAAAACCAGTTTCCAATACGAATTAACTGACATTTTTTTGCAGGGGTGTTGCGTTTTTTTCTGCGATTTTGTTTCCAACATCTGATCTGATCTAAACTGCAAAACGGGCGGTTTATTAATCGCCTCTCGTGTCCAACTGCATGACTACTCGCCATATTGAAGTGTTTCAAATTTGACTCAACAAATTCGTTAATTTGTTATTAGATAAACGATTATGTTATGCGACGAACAAACAAACAAACAAACAGAAAAACACAAAATATAATCAAAATGTGGTTGTTGTTGTTAGTTTTGTTGACACTCTAGTTTGGGTCATTCATTTCGTTAGATTCCATTTTAAATTGGCGCCATAATTAAAGCATATTTCATTTGCCGTCTGTCTAACATAAAAAAATAAATAAATAAAAAACACGATATTATTGAGGGCGTTTACGGGTGTGAGATTTCATTTTGCGGTCTTCGGCCAAGTAGCCATCGTACGCAAACACAACAAATTATAAACTTATTTGTGGCAATTAATTGGGGATTAATCACAATAATAGAATGCATCTGGTGCTAAATTTCCGACAAATGATGTGAAGCGAATTGACAAGCCGAAGACAATGACTCAAGTGAAACAAGCAGCTGTTTTGCATAGACTGAATAAGCTCGCATAGAAAATGCGAACAAGGCAGGCCAAGACATTTGTATAGGCGTAACGAATAGAAATGGAAGAACATTAAACAAATTGGGGGACCCATGCAATAAGGTCAGCAAAAGAGGGTGACCGAATACAAAAGAATAGCCTTGAAAATTGGTAAAACGATAGGACGAAGCTAAGACACTCAAAACATTTTGCGGATGCATATATAAACCAGCTAAGTCAAATAAGGGTTTTCTCTCTCTCTCTGTATAGCTGAGACTTCTGTGTTTCTAGTAAAGTAGAACATATCTCAGTAAATGAGACTTTTTCTAGATTTAAAAAAATTTAATTTCATACAGAATTAGGATAGCTAACCATATTTTTGACATACTAGTAATTTAGAGGACAGATTGTTTGATTTTACAGGTCGATTTTTCCACAAGACTTAGGACTTGTTTCAGGTTAGCTGAGACACTCGGTGGTCTCAGGTTAGCTGAGACACTCGGTGGTCTCAGGTTAGCTGAGACACTCGGTGGTCTCAGGTTAGCTGAGACACTCGGTGGTCTCAGGTTAGCTGAGACACTCGGTGGTCTCAGGTTAGCTGAGACACTCGGTGGTCTCAGGTTAGCTGAGACACTCGGTGGTCTCAGGTTAGCTGAGACACTCGGTGGTCTCAGGTTAGCTGAGACACTCGGTGGTCTCAGGTTAGCTGAGACACTCGGTGGTCTCAGGTTAGCTGAGACACTCGGTGGTCTCAGGTTAGCTGAGACACTCGGTGGTCTCAGGTTAGCTGAGACACTCGGTGGTCTCAGGTTAGCTGAGACACTCGGTGGTCTCAGGTTAGCTGAGACACTCTGTGGTCTCAGGTTAGCTGAGACACTCGGTGGTCTCAGGTTAGCTGAGACACTCTGTGGTCTCAGGTTAGCTGAGACACTCTGTGGTCTCAGGTTAGCTGATAGAGATTTTGATAAACATCATCAAGTAGATAAATATCGACATTCAATGACCCGAATAAAAGTTATGATACGGGAATGATAGGAAACTAGTACTCGATCTACACAAACTTAAAAGGAATAATTCTCAGGTTACTTCATAATTAGTTGCCTTAACATTCAATGAAGGATCAGTCGGACTGTTATGAGACATAATTTGAGTACTCACTGACCGGGACCTGTTTACTTCACAAATATTAAATCAAAATGTACCGTTTCCACAATCTACATAAAGTGTAGTATCAGGACATGTGGTATCTGGGTCATCAAAAAAAAAAAAACAGTTGTCCCCATGCTGAGACCAAACAGTGACTCGGATGAACTAAGATAACAGAGTACTTTGGTTCACTTCACATAATAGGGTGGGTCGCTTAAATTTAGTGGTTTATTGCAGGCCTGCTCTGACACGTTTGGTAAAGTCTTTTGCTATAGCTTGATGTGCGCATAAGAACTTCTCAAATTCTTAAGCTATCTAGATTGTCGTTGGTGTACGTAAACTATTGACGCCATTTGTTCTACAAGCTTTTAATTACTATTCACGTTATATATTTATTGAATATAATTTACTTAACAATTAATGAAATGTCACTTGAAACTACTTTTAAAATGGTTATTTATGCTATTCGCCCCTATTTCTTTTTTTTCTAGTCATCACACCTGACTCTTGGTTGGATTACGTTATCCATGAAATCATTATCTCCCAGTCTGGGTTTCTTATTACACTATGAAATATTAGTTTATCAACAAACACACTTCAAGCATTTTGATTGTAAATTCCCCAGTCTTTGCTTGACTTTGCATACTCGATTGTATACACACACACACAGGCTTACAAAAACCAAACACCCTCCTCTGCATTAAACTTGGCATCTGATTTGAAATATTTGCGGTTTTAATGGATTTTATATGTTCAGTAATTTTTTTTCTGATTTCTGTCTGTCGCATGTTTTTTTTTTTTTTTTTTAAATATTTAGCTTAGCTTTCATTTGACTTATGCTAATTTACATTTTTTTCCTCCATCAAATTCATTAACATATTAGGGCAACTCACGATCTCAGGGAAATAGCCCGAGGAAAGTGGAAAAGGAAAATATTGGAGGAAATTTTGCAATTACAAAAACAAAATACACACGGTTGCTTTTCCCCAAGATGGGAAAATTTACATCACCAAAAATCAGAGGAAAGTTTCCACCGGCGCTTGGGGAAATCAGTCAGCTGTCACCACCAGAGTTTTGAGACGAAATTATACTGTCGGCGCCGTGGCCGCCTTTATTAGCTCGAATTAAACATCATCAACAATGGTTAAATATTGTGCTTGAATGTTTTTTACATTGTTGTCGGTAAATGTCTTAATTTTAAAGTTATTCATCCATCCACATTTATTCGATAATAAGAGATTTTGTTTATTTATTTATTGCCGCGAAAGCCGGTTGCGCGGCGGCCACCTAAATTTTAAAAACAATTGAGGCGCGGCGCTTCATGTCGGCTCTATACTCTGGTCAACACATCAAAAAAATAAAACGTAAACAAAGTGAAGGTTTTTCGTTTTTCTTTGGCATATTGAAGCAATTTCTTGTATTTTCTTTGCAAAAGTCTCAAATACTTCATTTATTGTTTATTAAATTGCTTTGACTTTTTTTAAACATCAGCTGATTATCAACAGTGTTGGAAAAAAAACAATCAAGTGCGCTCACAATCGGGTGCAAGTTTTACATTTCCTTTTTCTTTTCCACAAGATAGTGAGTTCCGCTATTGTATTTTTTCACACAACAAAAAAGTGCGGCAAGTAATAATAAAAACGCATACAAAATTGTTACAAAAAAAAAAAGTGTATTTTCTAGAAAACAGCACAGTTTGCTGCACAAAACACTATAAATTCATTAAATATTTGCCCAGCTGAGAGAGAGCCGTAGAAACCCAACAACACCAAGTGTGTTTTGCAGTATGACAATTGTCTGTTTGACAGTTCAGCGGCAGGGCAGTCGAGAATATGTTCACATATTTTATTGCCTTTTGTTCAATTTTTTATTTTTTGTATTTCCTAAATTAATGTATTTTTTAACACTTTTATTTAATTCGATACGAATTTACATACAATCGTTTAGCATTGACAGAAACCTTCATGAGTGTTCAAACAAAACAATCAAAACAAACACAAACAAAGAAAAAAATAGACGCTTCAATGGTTGTAGTCTATGTAAAGTAGTTTAGCTATCGTTATACGATCTTTAGACCAGTGACGGTGAATTGCATTTAGATATGTGTTGTGAGTTGTTGAAAAAATATTTTACTATATTAATTTGTGATTAACTTAACTTATTAGTAAGTCTGGGCTAAACAGAAATACTAAAGCAGTAGTGGAGATGTACGACTACCGGAAGTTAGCTAAGCTACCCTGTGTTTGTGATACAGCTGAGACACACTAGGCTTGTCGACTCTGGTTAGAAGGGACACCTTGATGTTTCAATCCACTCTATCTGGCTGCTTCTCCCACTCTCTCTCTCTCTCACTCTACTTAATGCAGTGACTATAAAATTATAATACACTTACCCATTTCCCTTAACATTGCTTGAGGAAACAGACATGGATCTTCTCTCAAACCATGTTAACTACTTGAGCGACATAATTTACTTGAGAATTATGTGAGGTGAATGTCTTGGTAAACATGAAATGCAAATAAATAAACTGTTACTCTCAACTATCTAAAATCTAACAGCTGCAGGGGAAAAAATGAATAAAAAGTGAAAAACAATTTTAAGTTTTTTTTATTAAAATCCTTTTATTTAATGAGTTAAGAAAACGCCAGGAAAACAATGGTTCACCTGTACTCTGTTTTTGGGCGTTAATGGGTTAAATTAAGGGTGTACTTCAAATACAGGGTGTATATCAAAATACAGGGTGTATATCAAAATACAGGGTGTATATCAAAATACAGGGTGTATATCAAAATACAGGATGTACTTCAAATACAGGGTGTACTTAAACTACAGGGTGTACTTAGAATACATGGTGTAATTAAAATACAGGGTGTACTTAGAATACATGGTGTACTTAAAATACAGGGTGTAGTTAAAATACAGGGTGTACTTAAAATACAGGGTGTACTTAAACTACAGGGTGTACTTCGAATACAGCGTGTACTTGAACTAAAGGCTGTACTTCAAATACAGGGTGTAATTAAAATACAGGGTGTATATCAAAATACAGGATGTTCTTCAAATACTGGGTGTACTTCAAATACAGGGTGGACTTAAAAGACAGGGTCCACCTATAATAATGGGTGTACTTAAACTACAGGGTGTACTTCGAATACAGCGTGTTCTTGAACCACAGGCTGTACTTAAAATACAGGGTGTACTGAAAATACAGGGTGTACTTAAAATACATGGTGTAATTAAAATACAGGGTGTACTTCAAATACAGGGCCTACCTAAAATACTGGGTGTACTTCAAATACAGGGTATACTTAAACTACAGGGTGTACTTCAACTACAGGGTGTACTTAAAATACAGGGTGCACATGTTATACAGGGTGTACTTAAAATACAGACTGTACTGAAAATACAGAGTATACTTAAAATACAGGATGTCCCGAATATACATGACATATTTAATATCCGAGGCGCATTTGATATACCGTGAGTACTTGATTTAAAGGGTGTACTGACTTAATAATCTGGGTGTATTTGATACTCAATGTGTATTTGATATACCCGATTCGTTTAATACTTCAAATGCAGAGTATATACAGGGATTACCTTATACACCGGGTGTAGTTTACACACCAGGTGTACCTTATACTCGGAAGGCCCAATTCAGCTTCCTCATACCCCCTCCCCCTTTTGGTATATGTTCAATTATTTTTTTTTTAGTTTCTCTGAGTCGGATTATCTCATCGTTTCACAAGTCTTTTAATTTTCATTCATCTTTGGGTTTGTCTTCTTCTTGGCGCCGATGTTTCACTTTGTGTTTCTAGAGACTCCAGGCTGACGTTAACCGTAGACATCTCCAAATGTGACTGACTGCATGTCAGTCAATCCAATCACCAAGAGCGTTATATTTGGCGTTACAAACATATGTCAAATAAAAACTATATTCACTGGCCACCCAGAGTTCCCGCCCTGACCCCTACGGACTTGTTTATGTGGTGTTATTTAAAAAGCAAAGATCAGACCATATTATTGATATTGTGTTCAAAAAGTAGTCCAAATAAATTCCAAAGAAAAATTAAATAAGAATATCAAATGTAAAGATCTAGATAGCTTCCTACCAAGTTATTCAAAATCCACATGCCGCCATAATCGATGGCGAAACCTCTTCAGGTAAGGCGAAGCTGCCAGCAATGTCTTCGGTAATTGACAATATTCCACAATCACTTTTCACCGACTTCGACAACTTTGAAAGCACAAATCCATTAAACAGAGTCAACTGACTGAAGCTAAAAAATATAATTTAATAAAACAAATATTTCCCGGAAATCTTTATTTATAAACGTGTTAAATAGAATGTTTTTTTTTTCTTTTGACTCAAGTCACATTTATACCAACAACAAATTTTCCGGTCTGTTTACCGAATAAATTTGTAGGCGCATGCAAAGAAATTTCTCTGCGTGCGTGTGTGAGGGAATAAATTCTCTCGTTCATTATTGTTCATGGCGTCAATATTTATTTAGAATTTAACACCTCATTTTCGGTTAACGAAATTATTTGTAAAAGTAATTATACATTTGTTTACAACAGACAGAGAGAGAGAGAGAGAGAGACAGTGGCAAAGCAAACACAACCAATTCGAATGAGGCCATAATACAACAGTGCACATTATGCAAACGACCGTCGTTGTGTGACGAGCATCAGTGGCGGCACCGACACCGGCACTCGGCACCTTATGTCAAGTAATCATAATTGCTGTTGTTGTGGATTTATAGGCATGTAGAAAGTGAGGACCAAGTGTATGTGTGTGTGTGTGGTGCTGCAATGACTCGTTGCTTAAGTCTTGGGTAGTGTCATTCTTTTCTAATCTGCTCCCAATTCGGTGTCTTTGTTTTGCTGTTTGTTTGATTATTACCACATTTCTTGTTGTCGATGTTGAGGCTTTTGTCGATGCTTTGTTTGTGGTTTTTGTTGTCTTTGATAAGACAGCAAATGTTCGCTGTCATGTTTAATTTATAAAGGCCTTTGCTGTTGTTGGACTGGTGGCCAGCATGATTTTCGGTGAGTGGTCTAAGCGTTCAGTCGTCTGTCCGTCCCTCTACACGTTCTTTGGGCTTAGTTTGCTGTTGTGGTGATTGTCACTCTATCTGTCCGCCGGTCTTTCTTCTGCTGTTTTTTTTTTTATTTACTTTTCCATTCCGTTTTACTATTTCTTTTGTTTGTTTTGTTTATTTCATCTATGTTCATCGTATTCCTCTGGTTTTCAGGATGATTGACATTTTAATTGTTTGTTATGTCAGTAAATTGTTGTAGTGTTTCTGTTTTTTTGTTTTTTACTTCTGTTGTCATACCTTGTGAGCAGTGTCGGTCTTCAAAGTGAAAAATGAACGTGATTGAAGGCAAAGTGCAAATTTTAGAAGAACTTGCCAATTAATCATCGAAACAAACAAATATCGATTTAGGGCTGCGCAATGGGAGGGAGGGGAAGGGGATATATTAAACACAAAATTATGGTAATTTCACACCGTTTTGGACAGCGGAAAAATGAATATCACGGATAAAACAAAACATCATGTCTGTTAGAGATTTTCAGAATTAGCCATTTCGCAAACATTATTTTTTTTAACTTCACAGTCTGTGTTTAGGTTTATGCCAGTTTGATTGCTGATTAATCTCCTAACTATGAAAAGCAATGGAAGTAAATTGATCTTAAGACAGAGTGGAGAATTTAAACCTTCAAGGAATATATTTGGTTTTTCAAGTGAATGAATTATGTATTTGGATAGACATGAATTAACCTTTTTAAAGATTATTTCCTGCAAATTTTATCACCACTTTTTTTTCAATTTCGTCAGCTATAATGTGATGTCTGCCAAGGCAGTAATCGTGGATGATGTCTCTCTCTAGAGAGAAAGAGCGAGACTTCACCTGTGCCTCTAAAACATGTCTAGTGGGGTCAAATATCACGAAAGAGGCTGCCCATTGCCAGTGCCAAAACCTGATCCATATTTTTAAAATTTAAAATTTTAAGAAAAATGTTTTTTTTAAATTCGAAAATTTCCAAAAAAATTTTTTTGAAAATTTCAAATTTTCAAAAAATATTTTTTTTTCGATTTGAAGTTTTCAGGAAAATATTTTTTTTTTAATTTTTACTTAGACAATTTCCAAAAAATATATATATTTTTTAAAATGTTCAATTTGTCTAATATCCATCCAATTTCTATTTTCTGACTGTTTTGCTTTCTCTCTGAAATAGAAAGTGAATTTTGAATTGTGACACTATTCAAGTAAATGAACGGTATGTGCCTATTTCAGGAGTGTATTCATCTATTGTAAAAACAATATAAACAATTTCCAAAAAATATTTTTTTTTTAAATTTTAAATAGAAAAAGTCCAAAAAATATTTATTTTTAAATCTGAGTATGTCCAAAAAATATTTTTTTTTCTTAAATTTTTACCTTGACAATTTCAAAAAAAATATTTCTTTAAAATATAAATAAGTGTATTCACCTATTGAATAAACAATATAAAATTGACAATTGCCCAAAAATATTTTTTTTTTAAATTTTTAATTTGAAAATGTCCAATAAATATATTTTTTTTAAATTTGAAAATTTCCAAAAAATATTTTTTTTTTAAATTTGAAAATTTCCAAAAAAAAAATTTTTAAAATTTTAAAATTTCCGAAAAATATATTTTTTTAAATTTTTAATTTGAAAATTTCCAAAAAAATATTTTTTTTTTAAATTTGAAAATTTCCAAAAAATATATATTTTTTTTAAATTTGAAAATTTCCAAAAAATATATTTTTTTACATTTTTAATTTGAAAATTTCCAAAAAACTATATATTTTTTTAAATTTTTTTGATTTCCATCCAAATTATATTTTGTGACTGTTTGCCTACCACTCTGGCTTCTCTACCCCCTTTGCCAACAATAGTCGAACGGTGAATCGAGTTTATTCCCAACACCAACTGAACAGATTTTACTTTGACACATGTCACGAATCACGAAAATACATAACGCCACAATAAAATCATTGGATCATAACAAAAACCGAACAACTTTAAATCAAACTTTAGTTGTATGTGAATTTTAGCGAACCTCCAGTGAGAGATTTTGGTGTGATTGATTTGATGTGGTCCCCTTTTCACAAACCAGAATAAAACTAAACAAATTCGTCAACCAACGGAAAGACAATGGGCGTCTGCACAACGGCCACCACCACCAAGACCATATGACTTAACAAACATTTTCATAACTTCACAGATGAAGCCAAACACTGTTGTAAAATCTAAACACTCTGCTTGTTACGTCGTTTAGGAATTCGCCTATAAAATTTTAAATTTTTGGCTATTGAAATGTAAAACTTTATTTGAGGCTATTTTACAAGAATCCTTCAAATCCATTGGGTTTTTCGATTATTGGTCGTTTCAGGTGAAGATTTATACAAAGACTCTGAGTCCAGAGTTACAGATTTTGTCCTGACTGATCTCTTAAAAATTGCAAAAAGTCTCAAACTATGGCCACCTTTTTTTAAGTCAAGTACCCAGAATTCCCACTGGCACTGGCTCCAAGGAAATACACACCGCAACTGCATCCACGAGAAAGACAACAAGCGCCTACGCACATATCACCCCTACCTAACTTAAGTTAGAAATTTTGATCGTGATCGATCTATTTAACATGTTATAAAGTCTTAATGAACCGATAGTCTTAGCTGATATTAAATCTTGAAAATAGTTTCGTAAGATTAAAACAAATAAAGAAATAAATCATAATAAAGTCTTAGACTATGGTCACCCTCATGCATCCCAAAAACAAAAGAAAGTTGCCAGGCAACTGACAGACAATGCGCGCCATCATCATTAAAACAATATATGTATGAGGTATCTGCGATCTTTATTAACCCGTTCATAGCCGGCGATGCCACAGGGTACAAAAACAAACGATTTCGTAAAGTTAACAATATCAACGGATTCGAACTCAGGAGCCATTTTTATAAAACGTTTGTGGGTTAAGAGGTGTGGTCGTGACTGATCTCTTTAAAAATTGAATTAGTACAAATTATGGCCACCCTGTTTCAATTCTATTACTTATTGGTGCTGGCTTCGCAAAAACCCAAACAAGAAAATTGTTAACCACCACCAAGGCAAATTATGAGATCTATGAGATCACCAGATTTTGTCGTGTCTGATCTCTTTAAAATTTCAAAATGTCTTAAACTAGGGTCACCCTTTTTTCACTTCAAGTACTCGATACAGCCCACTGGCACTGGAAAAATCACAAAATAAAAATCACCAGCCAATTGAAAAACAATGCTCGCCTGCGCAACTGCCACCACCAGTAGTACAAAAAAAACACACACGCACACACATCATGATTCGGCAAAAATAAAAGTTTATGGAACTTTTGTCTGTGATCTGTACCAAAAAAACAGAATAACAAAAAAAACAACACAAATTCAAAAAAACAGATCATTATTCATTACTAAACAACAACAAACAAACAAAAAAAAACCATACAACAAAATAGGCCTAAAACTCAAGCATTCGCTTTTGAATTTTGAGCACTAAAAACTCAAGACCTTGATCCAAAAAGGTGAAACTATTCACAGCAAATCAAAAGACAGACAACTCAAACAACAACAACAACAAGACATTTCGCATTGTGTGCAATAAATATATGACGAGTTTGCAGCACCACCCGTTGCCGTTCGTGGCGACGTTGCTATTTTTCTTTTTCTTCTTACGTTTTTGGTCTTTTGATAAATGATTTCAAATCTCTGCGAGTGACATAAAACACACACAATATTCATGTACAATTGAAAACTACCACACAGCAGACAATAACGAATAGACAACAAAACTGTGGAAAGAAAAATACAAAATTGCGAGAAGAAGAAAAATGCGAAAGCAAAAATCCAAATTAATTTATGAATAATTTAAATTGATTTCAGCTGCTGCCAAAGTCGCTGCTGCAGCAGTCGGTCGGCATTGCCTCTCAAAACAATTGATTTATGATTTAATACGCAAAAGAAACAGAAAACGAATCAAGCATAAATTTCACACACCGATAAGATTGAATCTCTGTACACACACACATACACGCATCGTATGTGCTCTGTGTTAAAGGAATGTATTGGACATAATCGCCATAGCCCTGTTGGGACATGTGTAAACTTGCCTGGCATCCGTTTTCTTTCAATGGAACATTTCTCCCATTTCCCTTTACATTTACGGGGCCTTTTCTATTTCCTTTGCTAAAGATTAAAAAACACGATTACAAAAGTTTTATTTTAATTAATTACTACTGGCAGGGCTAACCCCCAGGGGGGGAGTGGTGGCTTCTAGAAAGGGCGAACAGGGGGAAAGGGGTTAAAAGGTCCTCATACGAATGTGCAGAAGCACAGGAATATTTGAAATGTTCTACTGGTGGCTGGCACAGTGTTTAGTGTTCGTTTTAGTTAGACAATCAGATGAATCCCAACCGAGTAAGGCGAATAGCAAAGTCCAACACTGGAAGCGTTGATCATAAGAAAGGTAAAAGATTTCTTTAAAATGCCAAAAAATATATATATCAAGTAATCGGCCCTGTCTCAGTGGAAAAGCATAGAAAACGAAAGAAAATCGCCAGCTCAATGAAAGACAAAGTGCGCCTGCGCAACTGCCACCACCGCATAGACAATTCTCGAGTTCTATGACATCTCCATTTAAAGACTTTATTGTGACTGATATTTTTAACATTTCACTAAGTCTCAAACTATGGCCACTAGGGTGGAGTGAAATTCAAAAAAAAAAAGTTAAAGTTAACCTCGCATTTTCTATTTTTTTTTCTTTGGAACTCGTGTCCGTGGGCAGTCCAGGGTACTTGAAGTGAAAAAGCAGGGTGGCCATTAGGGTGGAGTGAAAACATGCTTTTTTTTAATTTGAAAAAGTTAACCACGGAAAGAGATGTAGTCTGGGGTCCTAATGAGGGGAAAAATAAAGAAAAAAAAATTAAAAAAATTTTAGGGGTCGCGCCACTCCCTCGAAATTTGGAAATTATCGCTATTTTGGCGTTGATTTTAGAAAAATCCTAAAAAGTTGTATGTCAATAAATGTTTGCAATAGCGTAAACAATGAAATAAGGGCATGAGCAAATTTAAAAAAAATTTTCTCATTGTTCAAAAATTTCAAAAAGTAAAATAAGTCAAATCGTCCTTTCTTCAGAAAATTGACTGAGCAATGAAATCGCCACCAAAGCAACAAATATTAGTCGATTATCCTCATATTTGCCTCAAATACTTTTGTTTGGGCACTGAACAAGCTCAAACTTTTAAATTTCCAATAAGTTAAGTCGTTAATTTTTAGGATTTTTCTAAAATCAACGCCAAAATAGCGATAATTTCCAAATTTCGAGGGAGTGGCGCGACCCCTAAAATTTTTTTAACATTTTTTTCTTTATTTTTCCCCTCATTAGGACCCCAGACAACATCTCTTTCCGAGGTTAACTTTTTCAAATTAAAAAAAAAGCATGTTTTCACTCCACTCTAATAAACAGTGTTGATAATAAATGATCTCAAAACGGAATTGGTATTATTTAATATTTTTTTTTCTGCTTTAATTAAAAGCAAAATATTTACGCTTTACGAAATAGAAGTATCATCTTTAAAAATAGCTGCAAATATTTAGAACTATGGAGAACCACAAAAGATTTCCCTCTCCAGAGTCACTAACAAATTGTTGATCATAAATTTTGAAATTTGTTCCGACACAACATCTGATTTCCTGCCCCTGAATTAAAGTGTCACTGTCCCCCTGAAAACAGAAGCTGTCTAATTCTGTTTTTGTTTTTGTCTTCAAATTATCACAATAATTTATGTGAATAGAGATTAGAAAATTATGGGCAAAGTTCAACATGGAATCAACTGTGGATTTGTCAATCGGTTTTATGTGGGTCTCTTACATGTTTCAATTAGATTGGAAATTTATTGCCAGCGGAAGATGTTCAAACGTGTATTTGTAAAAAAAAAAAACAGACAGCAACACACGATGACGGATGTTTCGGTCTTGTCCATTTGACAAACAGTTGGATGGTCTGAGTTATAGGCAGAAAAATATGTCCGTAAGTCTGAGTTTATTATAAACACAGAGACATTTCTGAAAAGTCTTCGGAAACTAAACTAAAGTCTTCGGAATGAAAAATGCCCTTAAAACAGAAGAATTCGCCAAAATAATTTAACCCTTTCGCCCCCAAAGTTGCTTATAAGCAACTGACATAAAAGTCTTTAAGCTGTTGATCAAGTGAAGTCCAAAGAACAAAAAAATAACAATAATATAACGGTTGCATCATTAGCAAGTAAACCGCGTGGAAATTTGCGACGTGTAGTCTAGTTATTCGCGTGTGCTCTAATTTTAGTGCAAAATCAAAAAAAATTAAATAAAATATTAAAACAACAGAAATCACAAAAATAAATACGTAGTTGAACGCATATATAGTGATATAAAAATAACAAATTAAAACATTTGGTAAATATATCATTGTTATAACGCTATTATTTTTTGCTTATGGAAGTTGCTTATAAGCAACTTTGGGCAACGGAGGTAACAAAAAAAATTAAATTGCAGATATGGATAAAGGGCTGTGTGATGCTGATATACAGAAGATTTTGATGAAGAGTGTGAAGTTGACGAATCCGAACTTGTGGAGAATGGTGTAAAAGAAAATTTAGAAAAGGGTGAGGAAATCCATATAGAGGAAAGTGAAGAGAGTCCAGAAAGCTCTAATTATTTCGTTGTTGAAAAAGTGGACCTGTCTAAGTTAAAATGGAGAAAGAGACCATGTGATTCAAAGGATGTGACGTGGAAGGGGTCTGTGGAGAACGTGGATATGGTAAATAAACCAATACAATATTTCAACTCGTTATTTGATGATGCAGTGATCGAATTGATTGTAAGGGAAACCAACATGTATGCACTTCAAGAGTCCGGTTGTGAACTTAATTGTTCTAAAGAAGATATTCGCAGATACCTTGGGATTTTGTTATATTTGGGTGTAGTCAAGCTGCGTAATTTCAAAATGGCATGGTCCCAAGAGCTGAAATTGGCTGCCGTAACCGATTCCATGCCGCGTATTAAATTTGAAAAAATCAAAAAGTTCCTCCACAGCCTTCTAAAACCGATGCGAATTATGACAAATTATATAAAATACGTCCGCTGTTATCAATAATAACCATCGCTCTAATAAATGGTACATGAGGATATTTTACTGGGTTTTGGGAACAGTGGTGACAAATTCTTGGCTTCTTGACATCGTAGACATCACAAAATTGTTGACCCAAACGTGAAACATATGCCTCTCATAAAATTCCAGATGGAAATAGCAAATGAGCTACTACATGCTACGCCTTCGTTTGCAAGTTCTGTTCAAAAGAAAAGAGGACGGCCTAGGGGAAATGATTTGCAAAACGCGGACATAGATACACCTATGTTGCAATACACATACGAATTGTTTTCTATCGTATCACACGTAAGATATTAAAAAATTACATTTGAACCATAAACAATGCCTTAATTACACACATTTCGTTGCGTATTTTTTACACTCAAAATACACCCTTAACGGCCCAAAGTTGCTTATAAGCAACATTCTATATCTAGTGATTGGAACAATCTGGAAAGTTAAAACCTCCCAGAATAGTTTATTACGGTCCACTAAGTCAGGAAATGAGGTAAACAAAATTTTGTGCCGGGTGGTTTAGGTGCGGGGTCGAAAGGGTTAATGTAAAATCCCCCAAATATTATGAAAAATACCCCCACCTTATAAAAAAAAATCTATGATTGACTTTTGTTATGAAAATATCCCAAAAAAAAAACAACAACAAATTCGCCAAAAATAAAAAAATTTGGGAATTTTTCATTATCTATTTTTAGGGGCATTTTATATATGAAAACAAAAAATTAAATGTTGCCTAAAAAATATGAAATAAAATAAATTCGATCCGATCTACAGATGGAATGTTCTTCCAGAGCTATAGTACGGTGGAGGATGTACGGCCCCTTATATATGACCAGAATACTGGTAGAATGACAGAGGACTCAGTCCGTAGGTCGAAAAACGAAAGAAGTCCTCTCTAAATCAACGGAAGCCTCGGTAGACCGTCCATATTATCGACTAGATCAAACACCTGCCTTTCTGTACATTAGACAGAGACGACCGTGCGTCTTCAGAGATGACCATATGTTTTCCTATATATTAGACAGAGACAACCATGCGCGTGTAGTATAGACAGAACCGTCCAACAATCTGTTGATTCCGTAGAAAGAAAGCTCAGCCAGTTTGTCAGTTCTATACACAGTTACCTTAGTCGATCTGTCTGACAGAGGCCTCCATTATATTTGTACGCCTAGACAGAGGATTCCTTATTGAGCGACGAGTACAATAGCTAAAAAAAAAAGGCTAAGCTTGTCCGTCAGCACTCTAGTCAGAGATAAACACCTGCTTTTATGTTGCTATTCGTCGCTCCCAATCACAGTTAAGATGTCGAAAGGGTCTTTTGCGGAACTCCTCGACTATGTGCAGTAGTGAAATTCAAAAAAAAAAAGTTAACCTCGGAAAGAGATGTAGTCTGGGGTCCTAATGAGGGGAAAAATAAAGAAAAAAATTTTAAAAAAATTTTAGGGGTCGCGCCACTCCCTCGATATTTGGAAATTATCGCTATTTTGGCGTTGATTTTAGAAAAATCCTAAAAAGTTGTATGTCAATAAATGTTTGCAATAGCGTAAACAATGAAATAAGGGCATGAAAAAATTTAAAAAAAATTTTCTCATTGTTCAAAAATTTCAAAAAGTAAAATAAGTCAAATCGTCCCTTCTTCAGAAAATTGACTGAACAATGAAATCGCCACCAAAGCTACAAATATTAGTCGATTATCCTCATATTTGCCTCAAATACTTTTGTTTGGGCACTGAACAAGCTCAAACTTTTAAATTTCGAATAAGTTAAGTCGTTAATTTTTAGGATTTTTCTAAAATCAACGCCAAAATAGCGATAATTTCCAAATTTCAAGGGAGTGGCGCGACCCCTAAAATGTTTTTAAAATTTTTTTCTTTATTTTTCACCTCATTAGGACCCCAGACTACATCTCTTTCCGAGGTTAACTTTTTCAAATTAAAAAAAAGCATGTTTTCACTCCACCCTAATGTGCAGCATCTCGGTAACTTCTTTAATAAAATCCCTAACTCCCAGACCGGAGATGCATTTCCGACACGAGCTGATTGTTTTGTACACGTATAGGCCTTGTTTCGTTTCGCCCAGGTACTTAATAGCCTCAGATGAGACTACTGCGCTGCTGCCTACTTGAGCCTTCATCCAATCCAGTCGTCTGTCCATATGCGTTCGATAAAACAGACAAACGTCTGTCCATATTTCTCATACAAATCCATCCCTCAGTCCCAACCAATGCATCTCCGACTATAATTTACAATTGCAAGTCCTATCTAAAGAAACATAAGAACCCGCTTAACATGTTCTCATTATCTTCTCGAAGAACTTGTAGCGACAAGTCAGCTATATTAATGTACCTAAGTAAGTAAGTCTTTCAATTTTTATTACCAAACTGGTAGTAAATAAAGTCAGCAGCAACAGCGACTACGAAACAACAACAACAAGAAAACACCCAGCAGCGGCAGTAGCTTCACCGACAAACACCGGCAGTCAGAATGCCAATAAATAAACACCTTTCAGCTTGCCCGATAATATAAGGAAAACGGCAACAAGAAAAATACAAACACACACACAAATAAAACGAAAATATCTCTTTAAAATTAACAAATACTACAAATGTTGGCTATAAAATTTCATTCATTCCATTTTCCATTTCCTTTCTTTACAGGTTTGTATTACAATTCTGCCATCCGAACATTCCGGCAGACGCTGTCTGCAATCTGAAACCAAAACAATAACAACAACACACACAAACAAAAAGACGATCTCACACTGGCACAGCAAGAAGTTGGGGGGGGGGCGCGAGGGGGGAATGAAAAGCTGGAGCAAGCAAAGATCTCGTCGTAGATGAGGTGGTGTGGCAACGAATACAAGAAGTATTACTTCTTAAGCTCATTTAATTACAGTTTTATCGCGCTTAATTACGAGTTTTTGATTACAGTTCACTTCTTTGCGTGTTTTGTGTAAAAAGGTTTTTTCTTTTCTTTTTTTTTTGGCTTTGCCCGGTCTTTCGTGGAATACGGTGACAGTGGGTTGGAGAGGGAAATGTGGTGGGATAAACCCGGGGGGGATCGCCTGCGGCCGGCACTAGAAACTGATGGACGG
Source organism: Hydrotaea cyrtoneurina (assembly GCA_958296145.1). NCBI lineage: Eukaryota > Metazoa > Arthropoda > Insecta > Diptera > Muscidae > Hydrotaea > Hydrotaea cyrtoneurina. The sequence goes on from OY282515.1 coordinate 77,714,757, forward strand.
ACGCTTGTAATGTAGACAGATTTCTGGCTTCAAAGACAGAGAGTCTTCTGAGACAGACAGATTTCTGTTTGAAGAGAGAGACAGATTTATGTCTGTCATAGATCGAATATTTTTTTTTTCAGTCCGATTGAGAGACCGACAGGTTTTTGTCTTCGGAGACCGACAGATTTCTGTCTTCGGAGATCGACAGAATTCTGAATTCTGACTGTTTGAAGACACAGACTGATGTCTGTTTGAAGAGACAGACAGATTTCTGTCTTCAGATACCTGTCTGCTTACTTCAGAGACCAACAGATTTATTTCTTCGGAGACCGACAGATTTCTGTCTTCAGAGACAGACAGATTGCGGTAGGTCTACTTCAGAGATCGACAAAGTTTGTTTCTGTCTGATTCAGAGACCTACAGATTTCTGTCTTCAGAGACCTGTCTGTTTACTTCAGAGACCCACAGATTTTTTTCTTCAGAGACCGACAGATTTCTGTCTTCAGAAACAGACAGACATCTACGGATTACTCTCTTCAGATACCTGTATGTTTACTTCAGAGACCGAAAGGTTTCTTTCTTCAGAGACCGACTGGTTTCTGTCTTCGGAGACAGACAGATTTCTGTAGGTCTATGTCAGAGACCGACAGATTTTGTTTCTGTCTGATTCAGAGATTGTCAGATTTCTGTCTTCAGAGACCGACTTGTTTCTGTCTTCAGAGACAGACAGATTTCTGTAGGTCTGCTTTATAGATCGACAGTTTTTTTTCTGTCTGATTCAGAGATCGTCAGATTTCTGTCTTCAGAGACTTTTCTGTTTCTGTCTTCAGAGACTGACAGATTTCTGTAGGTCTACTTCAGAGACCCACAGATTTTTTTCTTCAGAGACCGACAGATTACTGTCTTCAGAAACAGACATATTTGTTTCTGTCTGGTTCAGAGACAGACAGAGATCTACGGATTACTGTATTCAGATACCTGTCTGTTTTCTTCAGAGACCGACTGGTTTCTGTTTTCAGAGACAGACAGATTTCTGTAGGTCTACGTCAGAGATAGACAGATTTTGTTTCTGTCTGATTAAAAGATGGACAGATTTCTGTCTTCAGAGACCGACTTGTGTCTGTCTTCAGAGACCTTTCTGTTTCTGTCTTCAGAGACCTTTCTGTTTCTGTCTTCAGAGACAGACAGATTTTGTTTCTGTCTGATTCAGAGATCGTCAGATTTCTGCCTTCAGAGACCATTCTGTTTCTGTCTTCAGAGACAGACAGATTTCTGAAGGGTCTACTTTAGAGATCGACAGATTTTGTTTATGTCTGATTCAGAGATCGTCAGATTTCTGTCTTCAGAGTTCGACATATTTCTGTTTTGTTTCTTTCAGAGACCTATAGATTTCTTTATGTCTGCTGAGACAGATCTCTGTACGTTTGCTTCGGAGCTTTTCTGTCTGCTTTCTGCTACCACAAACTTTCTCCTGATCTAACCACTGTTGGACGACTTTGTTTGACTTCTTTATTATATTTTTTTTTTTTGGGCCAACATAAAAACGGCTCATAGCTTAACACTATCAATTGCATTTAAAATGAAATTTATTTTTTTTTCACATTTTTCCCCATCCTGCGGTTTTCTGCGAACAGCACCACAGTATGCAACTCCGTGTTTGTTGCACCGTGCGGCAAGGTTTCATGTTACCGCATGCAATACTTCTACTCTCTCTCTGTCTCTCCCGAGCTGGCTGTTTGTCGTCTTTTGCTTTGCAATTCTCAGATGTTTTTTCTTATACTTTTTGGTTGAAAATCATTAAATTTATTATAAGATGGAAACAAGCTTCCTCGCTGGGGCCAGTTGAGATGGGAAAATTAAATGTAAGACGATACTGTGTAATGTTCACAGCATTGGCGGCGACTGCTACCACTACCTTGTTCACCTATTTACCCGTCGACCTCTGCACCATGGAAGTCTCCCCGCCGCTGCTGGGGTTTGGCTACGTTAAAGTTTTCCGTTGGAGCAATTGATGGTTAACCTAAACGCCGTTTTAAGTTTCATAGCGTTGGCCAACGTGAATGAATGGGAAGATGTAGATGAAGACGACGACGAAGCCGACGAAGGTAGCATGGCAAACGCACAAGAAGAAGAAGAAGAAGAGGCGGTACCATAAGGTTTTCCTTGAGATAACTTACAATTACTAAATTGGTTTAAGCTCGATTGTGTACTACATACGGATGCAGGCATACACACACATACAAACATAGCAATGGCACATTTACCCAACCCTTGCATTTGTTGCAGTCGCGCTGCTGGATGGCGACGGCGGCTGCATCAGCTTTGGGAGTTGCTGCGAACAGGATTCATATCTCATGGTGTTGTGTTGCCACCAGTCGGAGAGCGGTGAGCTTTATCTCAGTGTTACGTTGTCGCTGTGTGTGTACGTTTGTACTACTCGCTGTAATTTAAGCATTGTGTGTCTTGGTAAATTACTAAACATCACCATAAGTTATCAATTTTAATGGTAATTTACTCTGCCCAGCCTCCTCATCTATACTGCCCGTCCCCTGACAAACAGACAGATAGTGAGGCATCAACGAAACCCAACGACGGGTATGTCGGTATGTATTCTGGCAACCATGGGAGAATTAAGTTAAGGGGTTTTTGCGAAATAAATTCAATAACTGTCAGATGATAGTTATGGGAACGAAAATTTCTCTTCTCAGATCTTTAAGTAATTTTCGGTAATTTGATATGATGTATGATTTTGGTGGGGCAAATGATATGTTTAAAGTCTGGCCATAGATAACGCATCCATCAATTAGAGAGCATGGATGAATGGTATCACGATCTTGGAGGGGAAGTAGAAAATGTTGATTATAATGTTTTTATGTTTGTTTTTTTTTTCATAGCCAAAGTCTCACGACTTTGGTCTTTAGTCTAATTCAGGCAATAAGCACTAGTTGAAAAAAATCACGTTAGATGGAGGACCCTTTATAAATAAATCAATGGTCTCGAACTCTAACAACAGAAACGAAAAAAAAACTGTAATTTAAGTAAAGAGTGATTTGTTAAGAGCTTGATAACTTTTTTTTTAAAAAAAACGCATAAAATTTGCAAAATCTCATCGGTTCTTTATTTGAAACGTTAGATTGGTCCATGACATTTACTTTTTGAAGATAATTTCATTTAAATGTTGACCGCGGCTGCGGCTTAGGTGGTCCATTCGGAAAGTCCAATTTTGGGCAACTTTTTCGAGCATTTCGGCCGGAATAGCCCGAATTTCTTCGGAAATGTTGTCTTCCAAAGCTGGAATAGTTGCTGGCTTATTTCTGTAGACTTTAGACTTGACGTAGCCCCACAAAAAATAGTCTAAAGGCGTCAAATCGCATGATCTTGGTGGCCAACTTACCGGTCCATTTCTTGAGATGAATTGTTCTCCGAAGTTTTCCCTCAAAATGGCCATAGAATCGCGAGCTGTGTGGCATGTAGCGCCATCTTGTTGAAACCACATGTCAACCAAGTTCAGTTCTTCCATTTTTGGCAACAAAAAGTTTGTTAGCATCGAACGATAGCGATCGCCATTCACCGTAACGTTGCGTCCAACAGCATCTTTGAAAAAATACGGTCCAATGATTCCACCAGCGTACAAACCACACCAAACAGTGCATTTTTCGGGATGCATGGGCAGTTCTTGAACGGCTTCTGGTTGCTCTTCACTCCAAATGCGGCAATTTTGCTTATTTACGTAGCCATTCAACCAGAAATGAGCCTCATCGCTGAACAAAATTTGTCGATAAAAAAGCGGATTTTCTGCCAACTTTTCTAGGGCCCATTCACTGAAAATTCACTGAAATGCTCGTTAGTAAGTCTATTCATGATGAAATGTCAAAGCATACTGAGCATCTTTCTCTTTGACACCATGTCTGAAATCCCACGTGATCTGTCAAAAACTAATGCATGAAAATCCTAACCTCAAAAAAATCACCCTTTATATTAAAAAAAAATTAAATAAACAAACTCTTTGTAATAGTCAATTAAAATTTTGGTTAATACGAAAAATGCTTCAATCAATTTTTTTTTAAATATTTTGTGAGTTTTTTTCCCAACTCTTCAAAGCTGCAACTTAGGGAGATATCTGATAATCGTAGCCTTTCTTTAAACACAATTTCACGCCATTCCCATGTCAAACAACAACAACACCAAAGTTAACTTGAAATCCAACAAAAAAAACAACCAAATATCCTCTAACACGATTTAACATTAGTCTTCATTTGAAATCCTTTTACCATTTGACAATAATTGTTGCCACTACTGTGCCATTGTTGCCTTTCATAATGAATTGCATTGGCTGAGATCATTTATTTAATTTTGGTTTTGACCATTTCGAATTGAATTGAAACGACAAAGAACGACGAATCTGAACGACACCAGGGCGTGGGTGGGCTGCTGGCGCTTGTATGAAAATCGACTAAAGTGCGAAAAATCATTTTTCACTTTGAAACTCTTCGCAAAGTCTTCTCCACAACTACACTGATAGTCCTGTCATTCTACGGTTAAAGGACACCGAGTGGTGGGGCTTCTTCTGCAGTGTTTAAACGACAGTTGAAGTTTTCTCTGTGCTGGCATTTTAATGGAAGTTTCATATCAAAAAAAAAATAAGTGGAAGACGATAAAGTAAAACCCGGAGAAAAATTATATAAATGGTCGTTTTCATTTTAACCGAAATGTGAAGCAAAGCTTTTGTAATTAAAATTTATTACATTTTATAGTTTGCACCGAAGCTTCCACAAAGATGTCCTGCTGCCTTTAAGGGTTATTGAGCTGTGTTGAGGGAAAAGAAAGAATTAGTTATTTGCACAAGATGACGAAAGCATAGTTGTGTAATAGGAATGATTAAGTTTCTTTAAATTTTTTCAATTAAGTTTAAGGTGTCGGTTTAATTGGATTCATAATGTCCACCTCCATGTTCCATTTGGATAAGGACCTAGTTTTTTTTATAATTAGCTTGCAATTTTTAATTATAAGTTAATTTTGTTAAATAAATAAGTGATGGGAAATCCAAACTAACCACAAGATGGCGCTTTAAAATTTGTTTAAACCTCATTCAAACCGAAATGAACCTAAATCAGAGGTTTTTGAGAAAACAAACTTTCCTATGAATTTATATCCATAAAAAAGGGATAAAAAAGGGACCAAAAAGGGGGGGAGGGGTAAAAAAAAGGGGGATAAAAAAGGACTAAAAAGGGGGAAAATAAAAAAACACAGTAACAAATTTTTGGGAACAACATGTGAAAATGAGTCAGAGATCCAACGAAAATGGTGCCAAAACGGGATAAAAAAACGGGCCTAAAGGGGGTAAATAAAAAAACGGGATAAAAAGAGAATAAAAAAGGGGGAAATAAAAAAGGCTGTAAAAATTTTTTGGCAACAACATGTGAAAATGAGTCAGAGTTCGAACGAAAATGGTGTCAAAATGGGATAAAAAGAGGAAAAAAGTAAAGAAGGGTTAAATGAGTTACATATGGGACATATGGGACGATAAAAAGAGGGGAAAAAAATAGAAAAGGGTAAAGCTAATTTTTGGCAACAACAGGTGGAAATTGTTAGATATGGGAGGCAAAAAGTGCCAAAACGCGATAAAAAGCTCCCAAAACGGGGAAAAATTAAAAAATCGGGATAAAAAAAGAACAAAAAGGGGGAATACATAAAAAGAGGCTGTCAAAAATGTTTAGCAACAACAGGTGGAAATGAGATAGATATGGGAGGCAAAAAGTGCCTGAACGGGATAAAAAGGGACCAAAACGGGGAAAAATAAAAAAAGCGGGATAAAAAAAGAACAAACAAAAATGTTTCCCAACAACAGGTGGAAATGAGTTAGCGATCCAACGAAAATGGTGCCAAAACTGGATACAAAAAAGAAAAAATAAAAATAGGTGAAACAAAATTTTGGCGACAACAAGTGGATTATATAATCAAATGGGATAAAAAAGGGGAACAAATAAAAAAAGGTGAAACAGCAAGTTGATAACAGTTGGGAAAGGGACGAAAAAGCGGCCAACACGTACCAAAACGGGATACAAAAAGGTACAAAGGGGGAAAAACAAAAATGTGTGAAACAAATGTAATCGACAGGAATGAATGGAAAAATGGGGACAACAAATCGGTGTCAACCCGGTGAAATATATAAATGAAAAATAATTTAAAATTTGGGGAAACCAAAAAGGTTTAGGATTCGGAAAAGACAAGACAAAATGGTCCCAGACGGGTAAAGTGTAGAGGTTGTGGGAAAACGTTTTAAAAATAATCATAAAGGGTGAGAAGTTGAAAGGAAATAAATGTTCCGGTATTGATAAAAAGTAGGAAAAGAGGTCAATATGGGGAAAATTCAAAAAAACAGGGTGAGCATATTTTTCAAATTACGCGCCCCGTTAGGCGTGTTGGTAGCGTGTTTTTTTTTTTTTAAGGCCAACACTCAGGATATGCCCCCTATAAATTCAAAGCATTATCTTAGCGGAAGGAAAATAGGCTATCGGTAGGAGGGAGTAGTGTTTGTTGACATTTGTTGGGAATTTCAGAATGTCACAACTGGCAGGAAAACACATTTGCTGAAAGAATATTCCACATACGAACGGTTCGGCTGAAGAACGAATTTTCTCTATGGAGCGTCGTCCAATCAACCGGCTACTTTACAACAAACGGATGAGAGTCTCTTGAAAGCCTCGTATTCCGGCTAAATGTTCTAACATCAGGGACAAGACGACGGATATCTGAACATCCCACATTCCGGCGATGCTGAAGGGAGACAATAGAGTTGGATACCATACCCCCATTGATATCTACACCAACTATACAGATTGACGACGATGATGGACCACTCCAATGATTGTGTGACAACAAACAGCACTGGGTCTTTTGTGCATTAAAATCTACTCTGTTCATTTGGCCCCACTCACAAATCGTCGCCAAATCGCGTTTAAGTGAGTCGTTCTTCGTTCGCCTTTTGTCCTCGACCTCCAGAGGACCTGGCCGATGATCAAATGAGAATGAATGACAGAGGTTGTTTTCATGCGCCAAAGAGGAGATCGAATTCACAGTCTGACCAGGTCGTCAATGAAATTGTGAAATAGAGAAGGAGAGAGGACAGAACCTCCTGCGGTCAACCCATGCTTGTTGCTTTACTGGAAAGGGAAATTTACGCTTACATATTCAAAAATCTACACAACAGATGGCGCTCTGCCAATATTGTCATAGTGTTCTTCTGAATTGAATAAAATAGCAACCAAGCATTACACGACCTATGTCTGCCGTATGCAATTATCATCCACAATTTAATAAATAATTTCAAAGCCACGCCCATTTTATTTTTATAAATTGTTCTGCTGTAGCTGACTTTGAATATTTCAATCAATACGTTTCTGCTCTGCCATATAAATTCCACTCCATGGTGCTGTGGTTGTGGCTTTGCCACACCACTCACCAGATCGCATGTGAAACGTACGTATAATTGCTTTTTAATGATTTCATTAATGAGCTATTGTTGCTTAATGTACTACGATTGACGGGTTGCCCGCCTGCCACTACGTCCTCAGTCCCGGGGACTCTCCACCAGCGCCTTGTCGTATCGTGAGTGTCAATATCTGTCGTGAGTTTATGTATGGTTACTATTCACGCGTTTAGCTCAAATAAAAAAAAATTCACATTTTCAACTTTGGAATGCGGAATTTTCAGCCGACGCACTTACATCTACGTTCATGCGATTCCAATTTGAATTGCTCGCACCATCAACGAACGACGACAAAATGTATATTTCAATTGTTTGTTTGCGCACTTTTTTTTTTCTCACTCTTTCTCATGTGTTGGATTTTTGCAAATTGTTGATCATATCAATTTACATATAAATGTGCAAGTATATAGACGTATATTTATTTATTTGTACTTATGTGTACAATGTACATATGTACATAAAATACTACCAATCGATGTACTTGCGTTGTAAGTACATATGCAAATATCCAAATTTGCATACACACACACACAGTTACACATTTTGTACGCATTGCATTAAATCATTTCAATACACGACACACACACACAATTGTGTTCACTCGAATATTCCATGCGAAAATCTCTACGTGCGCATAATGAAACCTGGGGTGGCGAGCCGAGGGTGACACAAGTCCACTTATAATTGAAAACAAGCACTTCATCAGCTCGGACATACGGCAATGTGGCCGATACGTGAATACTGTAAATGTTTGAGTTTCACAGCAACTATTCAAATAATTAATTGTTGATTAAGTGTCAAAACCAAAAAGTCATAAAATGACTGAGTGTTACGCCAATATATACACACTACCCTACATACTTATAGTCTATATATGCGAGGTCTGGAGGAATAGTGCACAGTACTGTGTATCAATATCAACATCGTTGTCAAATAATCCGTGAAACTGTAAACCGTGATTCTGCATTAGTGATCACTGGCCCATAATAATTCGTAATCAAACTGCTAATCGGCTGTCATTGATCAATCAATAACTGATCAATTAATAACACCGTGTTACACACATTCTGTCCTATGAACCAAATTTACTTTTTCGGAAAGGGTATAAAAAATAAAAATACGCGTGTATCGGCGATTTTCATGTACACGTCAGAATTTTTTTTTTTTTTAAGTTTGAAGTATAAAGCTCGTAGTGGCCTGTGTGAAAGCCTTTGGACCGATTTTTAACCCTTTTTCAGTGATCCAATCGAGCTGATTTTTTGCAGGCAGACTCGGGGAAATGTCTGTATTACGTCAATTTTTTTAAAAAAAAGATTTTTATCAAAATCGCCGTTACACGTGTATTTTTATTTTTCCACTCTTTCCGAATATGTGCATTTGGTTCATAGGACAGAAAAAAAATCTAGTTTTTGTAACACGGTGTAATGTATAAACTGTCGTCGATAACCAAATTGACATTGAAAAAAATCATTATTTTTATCAAATGCCTGTTATGGAAATAGTAGGATACGACTATCGTATATAACTATTATCGAAATAGTCGCATATAACTAATATTGAAATAGTCGCAGATAACTGTTATCGAAATAGTCGCTCTAACTATTATCGAAATAGTCGTATATAACTATTATCGAAATAGTCGTAAATTAGTATTATTGAAATAGTCGTATATAACTAATATCGAAATAATTGTATATAACTATTATTGCAATAGTTGTATATAACTATTGTCGAAATAGTCGTGTATTAGTATTATCGAAATAGTTGTATATAACTATTATCGAAATGGTTGTACATAACTATTATCGAAATAGTCGTACTATTATCCAAATAGTTATATAAAACTATAATCCAAATAGTTGTATACAGTGTACTCTCTCATAAGCGGACACCTAACGGACTGAGAATTTTGTGCACTTATGAGCTAAGTAGACAAGATGACTGAAGCGGATTGGTACTGAAACAAGTGTCCGATTATGAGAGATGACCGCTTATGAGAGGTGTCCCCAAGGAGATAGTACACTTCAATAGATGTATATTAGGGTGGAGTGAAATTCAAAAAAAAAGTTAACCTCGGAAAGAGATGTAGTATGGGGTCCTAATGAGGGGAAAAATAAAGAAAAAAATTTTAAAAATTTTTTAGGGGTCGCCCAATTTGGAAATTATCGCTATTTTGGCGTTGATTTTAGAAAAATCCTAATTTTTTCTTTATTTTTCCCCTCATTAGGACCCCAGACTACATCTCTTTCCGAGGTTAACTTTTTCAAATTAAAAAAAAAACATGTTTTCACTCCACCCTAATGTATATAACAAACATGACTAAGATCATCATTGTCCGAGATTGACTTCTACAGAACATTATAATAGTCAGTCAGTTATAACCATTTCAAACGCAACATATAATTGACAATATTTCCAAAGTAGTATTTCCATTTTAGTTGTGTTCAATATTTTCAAATCTATAATATAGTCAGATATAACTATTTAAAGAATGTACTTACAATATTACGATATAACTATACCCATATAAAGGAGATTATATTTTCGAATATACAGCTTTTTTATATAATAAAATATAGTCGAATACAAAGCGCCCCGGTAGGCGAGTTGGTAGCGTGTTTGCCTATCAACGATTTCCACAAAAGGCTTTGGTCAATCGCTGGAAAAAGACTAGCCCTATGGTCTGTGTCAACCGGTTTATACTTGGACCCAAAATTAAAGTATAAACTTTGTATTGTAATTAAATAAAAAGTAACAAATTGTCGACTGTCTTTTTAGGTGTGAGACACCGTATGAAGTAGTCAAATATGACTATTATCGAAAATATTTTTTTGTCGACCTTGTAGTCGAACATAAATATCGTCACTCAGATTACGTGCAGTATTGTTTTCGATAATTTAATATAATATCGTCAGATATATCTATTTTAAAGAACATCTTGACAGTATTTCGAAGTAATCATACTCCTGGATATAATCAACAATTGTATCTAGCAGGGCTAAAGAGTGGAGCCAAAAATTTCTGGAGTCCGAGTAGGAGTAGCTCGACTCCGACTTTAGCTGTTCTATAAAAATGTGTTTCGAAAATTATATTTCCATCACCGATTCCTATACTCCAGTGGTTCCTAAACTATTTTCGTCGTGGAAACGCAAAAATGTTGACAATGATTGAGGAACACTGATTTTTTTAAAAAAAAAAACGATTTGAATATGGATTATAAATTATATGAACACGCCTTGCGAACCACTCTACACTATCTTACACTGTCATGCGTTTGTATCCAATAAAATACATAGTTCATATATTCCAAAATACTTAATAGCACTTGGATTCTATCATTCCATGAGGTGATACATCATTTAATCAACCATTTAGTCTGTAAAACTTGCACACCACACCTCGTGGATTTTCATGACAACATTGCTAACAAGCCCGCAGAAGTTGATGATTTTTATTTTTTCATCCAGCCGGGCATGTAATGCTGACATTCCTTCGTGCCTTCACTCAGTTGGTAGTCAGTCAGGTCCAAGCCCTTCATTCATTCATCATTACTCAAAGTCAAATGTACGCATGACCCCGTGCCATCGACAAATGCTTTATGACATCCCATGGAGAATCAGTTGCATATAAATGCAATGCTTTTTCCGTTGTTGTTGTCGTTGTCGTTGTTATTGTGGAATGCTGAAAATGTAGTCAAAATGTCATAAATTGTAAAGCATCTGTCATCTCAGAGTTAAGCCTGTTTCTGTGTTTGTTTGTTTTTTTGTCGCTCCAGATTTCTGTAAAGAAGATTGGTTATTGATTGCCGTTGACCGTCGGCGGGCTATCCGCGATAGCATTACATGCAATTTTCCATTCATTCATTCATTTATTCGCTCATGTGTGCGTGTGTCCAGAAATGGTGTCATCAATTATTTATTGGCAATGCTGTGCGACTGAAGTAACGGCGACTTATAAAGTCTACAATTATTATTGAAAGATGTCTTTCTTATAGACGCCGCCGACATTTTTCAATTACTACCGCTAAATGACTGTAAGAGATTCGCAATTATAATTTATGTCGGTATATTGAGCAGCAATGGGAAGAATGAAAAAGTGATTTCATTTCAATTTCACGGAAATATAAGATTGACAATAGTGTCGGTGTACACAGACACAGTAGTACTGGTGGTTGAGTGAAAAGGAAATATCAATTTGTTTTCACATAACTGAAACAAACACTTTTGAGATGAGGTTGCATGTCCCCATGTCGCAAGGTTTTCTTTTTTCTTTTTTAATTGAGATTCAAGAAAACTGTAAACAATTTATGCGTTTCAATGGAATGGAATTTGTAGTCCGGCCATTATTCATAGCTTATCAGTAAAATGGCTATTGCTATTGCGTTTTTCTTTTCAATCGTTTTCAGAAGTGACAACATAGTTCCGATCGATACAAGTATTGATTGGAAAAGTTGCATTATTAATTGAAATTGAAATCTTTAGAAGTTGAGGAATTCCAAAATGAGGAGCTGGAAATATCTCTTAGCTGCAAAAGTATGCGAACTTTCTCAGTAAACGTTTTTTTTCTGGTGGAGTTCTTAATGATATAGTCAACGATTACTTCGATCTTGCCCAGCGGATAATTGCCTTGACCATAAAAGCAATGATATATTCGTTTAGTCAGGGTCGACACTGATTCACTGAAATTTTTTTTTTCCACAAAAATTTTTTTTTTTCCACAAACATTTTTTTTTCAGCAAAATTTTTTTTTTCAAAAAAAAAAATTTTTTTCAACAAAAATTTTTTTTTTTCAAAAATATTTTTTTTTTAAAAAAAATTTTTTTTCAACAAAATTTTTTTTCAACAACATTTTTTTTTTCAACAAAATTTTTTTTTCAACTAAATTTTTTTTTTCAACAAAAATTTGTTTTTTCAAATAAAATTTGTTTTTCAACAAAACATTTTTTTCCACACATATTTCAACGGGCGCCATAGGCGCATTACAATTTACTAGTATTCAATATTTTCTGAATTTTTTCAGACTATAGTGGTTTATGACAATTCTCAATAATATTCTCATCCGAAGTTTCGAAAATATTGTCGGAAATGACTATTCTCAACCATATAGTCAAAAAATGTTCTCTATAATTTTGTGGCTCCATCGTAAATGACTATTGTGTAGTCGTAAATGACTATTAAGTAGTCGTAAATGACTATTTTGTAGTCGCAAATGACCATTATGTAGTCGAAAATAACTCTTATGTGTAGTCGGAAATCACCATTGTGTAGTCGTAAATGACTACTATGTAGTCGGAAATTACTATTGTCCAAAACGGATACTATGCAGTCGGAAATAATTATAGTGTAGTCGGAAACGACGATTATGTACCGGAAATGACTATTGTGTAGCCGAAAATTAATATTGTATAGTCGGAAATTTCTATTGTTTAGTCGGAAACGACTACTGCGTATTCGGAAAAGACTATAATGTAGTCGGAAATAACTATTGTGTAGTCAAAAATTACTATTCTGTAGTTGGAAATGACTATTGTCTAGTCGGAATCGTGTTTTATCGAAATTTGTATCACCCCTTTAGTCTATAGGACTTTTGATCATATACTAAATTAAATAGTCGGATATTAGTTGTCCTTGGCATTTTTCCCATAATCACTTTTTAATGAAATTCGATAGAAAATCGTCCAATCCCAAAGTATTACGACTTAAAAATTAATATTTACAAAGATATAGCCAATTCAATCGAATGCGCCATACATCAGTTTGTTTCGCCACAATAAAAATCCTCTACTGTACTATTTTTTTTGGCATTTGCGTATTTTTCGCGGTTACGGGTCGATTAGTTAATTTGAGCATTTAATGTAGTTAGTCGGAAATAAATATGGACGTTCGATCATATAGCCCATACATTTGTAGACTATATATCGGAGATGGTTATCGACTGCCAAGGCGGCTATCACAATCACTACATTGTCGATCATAGTCGGAAATGACTATTAATGCAACTACAGTTGACCAAATTGTATAATATTCTCTCGTCATTGTAACTCGACCATATTTTCGAACATATAGACGGATATCACTATTGTTGAGCATATAGTTGGAGATGACTGTTATTAATAGTCATTTCATAGTCGGAAATGACTATTAATGAACCTATATTTGACTAAATCGTATAATATTCTTTCGTCATTGTAACTCGACCATATTTTCGAACATATACAGTGTACTCTCTCATAAGCGGACACCTAAGGGACTGAGAATTTTGTCCGCTTATGAGAGAAGTATACACGAGTATTGAAGTGTACGTTTATGAGTGGTGTCCGGTTAAGAGAGATGAATATGACTGTAGTCGAATATGACTATGGTTGAGCATATAGTTGGAGATGACTGTTATACGACAATATTTCTGATAGTGTTGGTGTTCTCGATTTTTGTGATGGAAAATAGTTGAATATGACTATTGTCGCCAATATTCATAGTTGGATATGATCATTATAAAAAATATTTGAATTTTTTCGATATTCTTGTTTATGTGCTTGAAAATAGTCGTTTTCCAACAATATGGTTAAAAATAGTCATTGTCGAAAAAGCGTAAAATAAGCTAGGCTTTTAAAATTTGTTTCAGTTTAAACCAGGGACCGTAACAGTTACGACTTTTTTCAAAAAAGTCAAAATATAATAGTTACTTTTTGACTTTTATTCTTTCGGTCAGAAATAAAAGTTAAAATCTGACTTTTATTTTTTCGGTCAAAAATAAAAGTTAAAATTTGACTTTTATTTTTTAAGTCAAAAATAAAAGTTAAAATCTGACTTTTATTTTTTAAGTCAAAAATAAAAGTTAAAATTTGACTTTTATTTTTTAAGTCAAAAATAAAAGTTAAAATTTGACTTTTATTTTTTAAGTCAGAAACAAAAAAATTGATTATGCCATAATAACAAGAATGTAATGGAAATATAAGAAAAATAAAAAAAAAAATTTAAAGGCAATTTAATATTGAAATAAAGGAAATTAAATATAATTTGTATTTTCAGAGCAAAATATGCAAAACACCAACTCCTTAACTTTCTAATACAAATACAACATGTACTTATAATTTTAAAAATAAAAACTGTGTTAATATTTAATTAAAATTTTATTTAACTTTTTTAACATCTGCTTTCAATAGGAACAAAATTCAAATTGTAACTTTAATTTTTGACTTAAAAAATAAAAGTCAAATTTTAACTTATATTTTTTACTTAAAACATAAAAGTCATATTTTAACTTTTATTTTTGACTTAAAAAATAAAAGTCATATTTTAACTTTTCTTTTTTACTTAAAAAATAAAAGTCAAATTTTAACTTTTATTTTTGACCAAAAAAAAATCGGTCAAAAAATAATTATTATAAAGTGATAATAAATAATAATAAAGTGAATAATTATCATAAAAGTCAAAAAAATTAAAGTCTTTTAAGTTTATTATTCCTTAGCATAACAGCATCAATATGCTGTATTCAAATATCTGATAGACAAATTATATCCAACTGACTTTTAGATTTAAAATTTTAAAAATAACTGTTATTTTCGGTCCCTGGTTTAAACACACAATTTACCAAAAAAAAAAGATTGCAAGTTTTACCTTTAGAAGAAAATCTCTTGATAATTATTTGTCCCCAGAGGATAAACTACAAAGTGTCCATAAAGTAGGGAATAAATTCTAGTTAAATCGGATGTAAACAGAAATAAGTATATATTTATTTCCGTCATTACAAAATGAAGCACACGGCCATTTGGTGTAAAAAGATGTCTATAAGTAAATCTACTGTAAGCGTCTTCGATTAATGTCTTTGCTTCTCAGCTAGCGCTGACAGACGTTTTCTTAATCAGGCTAATTGCTTTACGACATTTAGCAATGACTTGACGAGTTCAAAAATCCCAAATTACTTAGGTTATAAGAGAATATTTTTACAATCAATAAATCATATTCTATACTATAGGCAGCTGTGTGCCAACAGATGGCGTTCTTAGACGTTTAAGGTCTCCTCAGTAGACAGATGTACATTTTAAGAAGGTACTTTGTGCAATGTCACTTCAGAATGACACAATGCAAATTGCAAATATCCATCATAATGAATTTAAAATTTTTAATAATTAACCAATCTCTGACTTTTGTTGAGATATTTTCATAAAGTACCAAAAACAATGCATTGTGTGGCCACTTGAAGAATTTACAGTCAACCGACCAGCCAACACATTACGTCAATTTTATGATAATTGCTTTTTAAACAACGAAATATGATTTAAGCAATTAATGTCATAATTTGTCAAAAATATGACAAAACATATTCAAATTATTTGAAACAACAGGCGCATATGCCGGATGATCCATTATTTAATCACTTCTCTGCCTTGTGTACCCGCGCCACGCGCTGCCAGCATTCGTTGGAAGAGGCAGATAGAACAAATCGTTTGTTGTTAATTCAATTACATCGGAGAATTATGAACAATGACTTAACAATGCGGGGTGGGGAGAGAGTGAGGGGGGGTAGTGAGATTTAAAAATAAAATGAGAAAATGTACTATGACAATACATTTGACAACTGTACAGGGTTATTAAATTAGTGCTTGATGTTTAGGAAGAATATCAAAAGATACCAATAGCTGAAATGGCTGTAAGAAATGGATCCTCGTCCATCATATAATTTTTTATTTAAAAAAAAATTCTAAAAACTCAGAGAAAACCAAGTCCAGGCTAATGGATAGCCCAGCCAATTGGAACATGGTCCCGACTCACACTAGGCAATTTTAGTTGCCGCAATTCTCAGTTTGTAGGAAAGTAAAATTTCCTAGTGTGAATCGGGAAATGGTAAACCACCCAGTTAAATCGAACTTGCCTACAATATTGACCATCGAGACTGGATTTTGTGTGGAATAGTTGTTTACCAATTAACTAATCAACTAGTTGAATAGTCGAATATGACTATTGTCATACTCAGCCTGCAAAAGCAGCCAACAACAATACAACAAGACAGGAAATTAGATTGAGCGAAATCGTTGTCCAGTTCGAGTTGCTTTTCACCCCTCAGCTTTTTATTAAATCTTTTCGGTTTATTTCAATTTTGACGGCAAATATTGTTATAAGGATAATATCTAAGATGTTGGGGATACATGATATAAGAACCTTCGTTGGGACCTATGATCCCAGTAGGGGCGAAAGGGTTAAGGCACAAACATAGAAGGCGATGGTCGTGTGCCTTCAACTGTTGAGTCGACTGGACTTTGAAAGCGATGAATGCGAGGTCTTAGTGCAATATTTACTTCAGGCTGGCACATGATAGGAGGTTGGATTGTCGATGTCAAGTGCATGTTCCGGTAACTTTTGATCTTGTAAATATTTTTGAAATCTATAAAAAATTGATTTTAGACAAGGAGTGGCCAAATGTCAATCGTATACTTTTTTATTTAACAAAAATTCTAAAAACTTAGACAAGGAGTGGCCAATTTTTTTATACTGCTAACATATAAAATTGTATAATTGGATATTTTAGTTCCGGTAACTTTTGATCATGTAAATATTTTTGAAATCTATAAAAAATTGATTTTAGACAAGGAGTGGCCAATTTTTTTTATACTGCTAACATATGAAATTGTAAAATTGGATATATTTTAGAAATATTTCCAAAGTTGACTCCTATTCGAATTTTTCCATTTTAGGGGCAAAAGAATGAGGGAATATTTTGGGTCACAGCGCCGGCAAATGAACACCGATTGGTATACAATTTGGTATTGAAAAAATTTATTTATCGGCATGCCTAGTTTTCAAAAGTAATGAAGAAACATAATTGATGTGCATTTTGGAAGAAAACAAATTTGACTTTTTGCATTTGGTACAGTATCTTCCAAGTGAAAGTTCGGGCAGTATCTTCCAAGTGAAAAAATCAGTGTCTCTCAGGTTAATCTATACCACGCCTCCGATAACCCTTTCTTAGGCAAATAGACATACACATGGAAATATATGAATGAAAGTAATTTGCTGACAATATTTCTCATTTCATTATAAAACAAAAGCCAAATTCATTAAAGACATTGCTCCCATGGACACAGATGAACAATTCCACAAAAAAAAAAGAGGCCAATACACTCCACTCCACTCGACAACAACTACAACAATAGCCACAGCAATCACAACAACAATGCTATTAACATCGACAGTCATAATGAGTGCTCAGTACTTGAGCAATCATCATCACTGTCAGCATATAATCGTCGGCTATGTCAGCGTCTTCAACCGGCACCGGCACCGCCGATGCCGCCCTCGTCATCAGCAGACAAACCTCAGAGTCACAACAGCAGCTTTAGGGCGATGGCAGCTCTGTCACAATAATAGCGCCCCGAACAAATATGACAATGACAGGAGACAGCGACAGCGCCAACAACAATAGTGAAATAGAAAAGCAAAGGAAAGGAAAAACTATCAAAGAGCCATAAATGAGGCGCCTCTTTTTCTACCCTTTTGCTTTATTTTCCATTCCATTCAATTTCTTTATCCCTCATTGTACGCCATACAATACCAACCAGCCAACCGAATATCCAGTGCCCTCATGACAATGAGCAAAATGTCAACCCAACTAATGACAACCACAACAACAAGGAAACCATCCAAACATTGGTAACAACATAAACAGTTAACAAAACAAATTGTATTGCGACCACGTTCACAAACAACAACAACAACCACAACAAACATTAGAAAGGGCCGCACGGAAAGTTGCTGTAATGCAGGCATGCCAGCATAAATACTCCATTGCGAACATCACTCATCCAAAGTGAATGTCTTGGCAAAAGACTATGGCAGCATAGACTCAGTGACAGACAGACTGCCGCTTGCTTCGGTGAGTGTTTGAAAGTTAAACTTGCATTTAACATGAAATTGGCCTTTCCACCGCGAAACGGCAAACAAACGGAAAGAAATGACAAGAAAATCGCTGTCTTCATAAAACACATACATATGCATATTTGCGATAAGCGCTGGAAAAAAAGCAACTTTACTACCTAAGAAGAAGAAGAAGAAGAAGAAAAAATGTTAACGCATTTAAGAATGGACAATAGGGAACTAAAAACGTGTGTTAGACTTTTGAGCCATTCAGGCTTTCTTTATAAAACTACTCCGAGAGTGTAAAGAAACAAAGATGGCACAATATTCCCTAGTCAACTTCAACTCATGGTACAATAAACAAGGTAAGGCCAAGCAATCAGCTGATTTACAATTTTTTCTCGCAGCACTCTAAATTGTCAAAGTTGACATTCGATGTTTTTGTTTACATTCAGGCAACTGTTGAAATTTCAAAAAACGTTTATTCAAATTATTGAAATTATTATTGTACCATGATATTTTGTATCAAATATTTACAACAATAACAAAAATTAACTGTCAGTAACTTTATTTTATATTCTTGACATATACAACTTTGACAATATAGAGTACCAGAGTTGTATCTGATTATTTGTTGTTGGGCTAATGACCTTACCTTGTTTATTGTACCATGCTTCAACTATTCTATAGAAATAAGTTTGAAAAAGACTGCATAGAACGTAGGGGACAACATTTCTAGGGGAAGAACCGCAAGAGCCCTGCCAAACATATCGAGTCCTTAACGCGAAAACAAGAAACGTAAGCGCCATTTTTTTTCGAAACTCACCTTTTAATGAAATGCGATAGAAAATTGTCCAATGCCCATAATATCAAAATATTAAAAATTAAAAAATTATATTTACAAGGATATAATAAATTCAATTGTATCGTAAGCATCGCAAGCCTTTATGCATGTTTTCTTTTTGGAGTTTACTGGAGGCACATTTTAAAAGCTGTTGGCTGGTTGCTTTACCTGGCCGCTCCATTGGCAAGGAGTGTGTGAATTTTATATATTTTACCACCACTCATTTCCAGTTCGTCAAATTGAGGAATTTAATAAGGCCACTCAGATCGATATTCAATAATTGGGTGATATCATCCAGCAACCAAGAGCGAACTGAATTAAACTATCGGGTTACCAGAGCAGGACCACCGCAGAGTTCCACTGTCCGCATTGCGGAATCTTGACTTGAAGTCAGTTTCGTCCCTTAGGGATATTGTTGGGAGAGTTTGTAATTTCCTTCCTTAGGAAAATTGTTGGGAGAGTTTGTAATTTAAACGGCAAATCAAACTACTTCTACAGCCAACGAATTGAGTCTTCTGTCCTCTGTAGGATATTTTCTCCATACATTCTGTCTGAAATTCTGCTGGAATGAATAACGGGCTGAAAGAGATCTTCATTCCTGAACAACTGAGAATATTGCGGCTGTAGCACAAAGTGTTGAAGAAAAGCCAGGTTTGTCAATTCCTCGTCGTTCTTTGGAATTTATCATTTATCTCAAAAAATTTCATTGTTCTTGGAATACCAAAATAACACCTCTTGTTGGAGAACCCTGTTCATTACACCGTGTTACACACATTCTGTCCTATGAACCAAATTTACTTTTTCGGAAAGGGGATAAAAAATAAAAATACACGTGTATCGGCGATTTTCATGTACACGTCAGAATTTTTTTTAAAAAAATTTAATAAAAATTGGGGAAAATCTGAGAATTGATAATAATTGTTTTTAAAAAATTTGACGTGATACAGAAATTTCCACGAGTCTGCCTGCCAAAAATCAGCTCGATTGGATCACTGAAAAAGAGTTAAAAATCGGTCGAAAGGCTTTCACACAGGCCACTACAAGCCTTATAATTCAAACTTAAAAAAAAAAAATTCTGACGTGTACATGAAAATCGCCGATACACGTGTATTTTTATTTTTTCCCCTCTTTCCGAATATGTGCATTTGGTTCATAGGACAGAAAAAAATCTATTTTTTGTAACATGGTGTTAATAGTATTTATTCGTACTTTGCCTTCACACATAAAGTGTCAAAATATCTTAAACGTCTTCCCTTTTTTTATTGTCAAATATTAAAATATCCCAAACAAAAAACTAAAAATTCCCGAAAATTACCAAAATTGGGGTTTTTATCGTTACATTTATGGAGCAGTTTTCATATGAAAAAATTAATGATCTCTCAAATTTTTGTTTGGAATTTTAATCGTTCACCGATTGCTTCTCGATTTTAGAAAAATCCCCATTTACATTGCGTTTTATTTCTGACGGTGTCACTGGCTTTGTCCTACACAAGGAGGATTTGTTAGAATGTTCATGCGATTCACATATGTGAGTATGTCGTTATGCCAACTATTACTATTTGTATTTTTATGAATATTATTTATTTGTTTGTCCCATTGTCTGTGACAACTCCGCATGCCATGGCCACAGAGACAGAGAGAGAGAGAATGTCACATGGTGCCCTGCATGTTCTTTCCAAGGAATTATTTGTGTCTTTGTGTAAAGGAAAACAACGGCCATCAACGACAATGTTAAGAAAAGAAAAGCGCAGCAAGACATACCAACATCTGTGCATTTGTATGTGTGTGCATTATCTTTAGACATACGGTCTCTGGTACAAAGTTCTTAGAATGGTTTCTTGGCCATTGTTGAGCATGTAAAGTTTTGTGTTGGCTTTCCATATCCTCCTCTATCTCTTGGCCAACAGTCAAATCGAAATAATAGAAATAGCGAACTATATGCGAAAGCTGAAGATGGCAGAGGAGGGAGAGAGAGAAAAAGATGGTTAAAGCAAAAAATGTGGCGCATGAATTGAAAATGAAATATGAGCTCATTATGCATATTTGTCAACAAAGGTATGAATTTAAAAAGTACACTGTCCAACAAAATATTCAAGAACAACTTGGCAGTTTTTTTTTATTTATTTACAGTTACTAACTAACAGCTGAAACAAGCCCAACCCAAAAAGCCACTGTAGGAGTGAAAAATGTTCCTACTCTTTTTTTATTTTTCTCAATTACACTATAATGTTCCTAAAGAGATATTTCAAATAAATTAAAATAGCTTTGTTAAGCAAAAATAAATGAAATTTTCACACATTTTTCTTAACAAAGTTTATTCCTTTTTAGTTTTCTCTTATTACTCACCTAGTGTTTCCACTTTATGACGAACAGTGTTATTATTTTCAATACTCCTCTGCATACGTATCATCTTTGTCAGCGGTATAATTTTATGACTGTTGCCTTTTTTTTTTTTGTTCAATTCCTCCAATTGTTTATTTGTTGTTTCTTTTTTGTATGAAAATATCCATTGTTTGGATTTTCTGATTATTTGAAATTCATAATAAACCGATATCATTATGGTCGACATGCAAACTTTATTCTTTTGTACCGTGCACACACACACACACAGTGAACTGAAAAACTGCTCTGAAAACATACAGCAAAACGTACAATGAAGTTCGTATTTCTTGTGTATGGCGACATAATTTGATACGACAGTTTAGATTTACTGGAGGAACAAAAAAAAGATAAATTTTCATAGACATAAATATAAATTTGCCAATAACGATGAAAGTCGGCTTGTGGTATTGCCTACAATGGGAGATTAGAAGTGGGATTAGAACGAACAGGATATAAATTCGAGGGGATTGAATTTCAGTATGTCCTACAAAGAAATCTTACAAAATTTTAAGGTTTTTTTAAGTCGGAGTATAACGATGTGGAACAAATTCAGGTTACCAAAAGTTAGGTCGATTATAATTCAACAACGAAAAATTTCTTAATTTTTTAATTTGGTGAATAAAAAATAAAAAATTCTCCAAAATAAATAAAAAAAATCCCAAAAAACGAGAATATGAGAATTTTCCCAAAAAAAAAAATTGGAAAACTTCCCCAAATAATTTATGAAAAATTTTTTAGAATTTTTGGGGTGATTTATCATTTATTTTGGTGATTTCTTCATTTTCTTGGGGGCATTTTTCATTTGGTAAAGGAAAATAATCCCCAAAAAGGAGAACATGAAAATTCCCCTCCCCCCCAATATATGAAAAAATTCCCCAAATAATTTTTGAAAATTGTTTCAATATTTTTGGAGGGATTTTTCATTTCTTTTGGGGAATTCTTCAATTTCTTGGGGAGGGAATTTTTCGTTTGGTAAAACAAAGAATTCTCCAAAATAAATAAAAAAAAATCCAAAAAGTAGAACATGAAAATGTCCCCCCAAAAAAAATAAGAAAAATTCCCCAAATAATTTTTGAAAATTTTTGGGGGGATTTTTAATTTATTTTGGGGAATTCTCTAAAAAGGAGAGCATGAAAATTTTCCACAAAAAAACTGAAAAAATCCCCAAATAATTTATAAAAAAATTTTCAGAATAAATAAAAAAAAATCCCAAACATGAAAATTTTCCCCAAAAAAAAAAAACTGAAAAATTCCCCAAATAATTTATGAAAAAATTTTCAAAATTTTGGAAGGATTTTTCATTTAATTTGTGGAATTCTCCTTTTTTTGGTGTGGTGGGTCATTTTTCATTTGGTAAAATGAAAAATACCGCAAATAAAGAATTCCCCAAAATAAATAGAAAAAAATCTCCAATAAGGAGAACATGAAAATCTTTCCCAACAAAAATCTGAAAAATTCCCCTAATAATTTATGAAAATTTTTTCCAAAATTTTTGGGGAAATCCTCCAAAAAGGAGAACATGAAAATTTTCCGCAAAAAAAGAACTGTAAAATTCCCCAAATAATTTAATTTTTCGGAGGATTTTTCATTAATTTTGGGGAATTCTTCATTTCATTTGGTAAAATGAAAAATGCCCCAAAAAAAAGAATTACCCAAAATAAATAAAAAAAAATCCCAAAAAAGAAGAAAATGAAAATATCCCCCAAAAAAATTTGAGAAATTCTCCAATTAATTTATGAAAAATTCCTTAATTTCCACTACGATTCAGGCAGTGGAGCGGGGGTGGGTCACGCCGAAACCGCACTCTCTAAATTTTGGTTTATTTTTCATATGAAAATTTATCCAAAAACACCAAAAGAAATAACACTTAAAAACTATAGAAAAAAAACTCTAAAAAACACCAGAAATTCCAAATTTTGTATGAGTTTTCGGCTCCGGTTCGAGAAGATCAATTGGAGGTCATTTCTGCTATTATGAGTACGGCAGTGGCTGATATGGGTATCAGTCCTATCTCTATATTTGAGAGAGGCGTTTCCCATTGGATTTTTTTTATGAAATGTTACGTAAGTAGTCGCTGAAGACAAGTAACTTGAAGTTGCCTTGAAGGCAAGGATCTTCTCTCAAATCACTTCAGCGACTGCAGTACTCACAAAACCATTTCGCTGGATTCGATCATTCCTATGTAGTCAGTTTGATCTGCTTAATTTTAATATTAATCTAAATATTTTTAAAATAATTTTTGAAAAATCGTTCATCCATTTTCTTAACCTAACCTGAAGTGTCAGCTGTAGGGCATCTGCAATTTGCGGTTTATATTTACATAATTGTTAACTTGATATCTGACGACATGGCACAACAACAACAATAACAAATAAACTGTCAATATGTGGAATTTGCAGAAATTGCTATAAACAAATAAAGAAAATGGATGTTATACAATTTTAAAGAAACTTAAAACTTCTGACATGTGAGTAAATATTCAACAACAACGGGAACAACAAATATTTGAAAATTCCCATAAATCGTCGTAGTCCTTGAGAAACAAAAATGGGCATTTACCAACTGTGCCCGGGACTACAGCAACAATACTCTATTGATTGTACAATTTTGGGATCACAGCTGCTGGGAATGGTTTGTCTGACTGAAGTTGTACAATGTTCGTTGGAAAATTTATTTTCAAAACAGAGGTGCTTTTGTTTTCTGACTACGACGGGGAAAAGTTTTCCAACGAAAAATTATGTTCACTGCGAAGCCCTACTGACACGTGTCGACCGAAATGTCTGAGTGTCGGCAGGTTTGAGTTTTGACATTGTCGGCAAAATAATTTATGGCAAATTTGTTGAAAAGCCATTTTTTTGTATTTTATTTTGTTGTATTTAAAGAAAATCAGGTAGGCCTTATTTAAAGTAGAAAGAGAAAGTAGTTAGGGCCGTAGTTCACCTTCCCCCACTACACCCATAGTTGCATTTGGGGTGTAGTAAATGAACTTAAACTTTTACTGAAATTCAATGAATTTTCTTTTTTTTTTTGTACTTGGCTGTTTGCAAAGTTTGTTAACGATTTAAATTCAATGATTTTTCTTTATTTATTTATTTTTTGGCCTGACTCGAAGATGTCTACCTTGGTTTAACCTTTGTGCTCCACCTACTCCGACTGAGGACTGATTGGGAAATATTTTGAATGTGTTTTATGATAAATTGGCCTTGTCGAACATGCAATGCAAAATTACCCCAAAAACATAAGTGTTGATTTTTAACATTCCCCTCGGCCAAAAAATTGGCAAACAAAACAAATTCGTATTCCTTTTTTTCGTGGAACATAAAACAAAAAAAGTTCGTCTTTTTGTTGTTTCACATTTGTGGCTGCGATTTATTGGCAGGTGGAAAACGTTACGTTTTCCCTGACTAATTTCCATTGGGGAGAGGGGCTAGGGCAGGGTTAGATTAACAAGAAAGAAACAAACAAACAAAAGGCAGTTAAAAACTCATTTGTCATAAGTGTGGAAGTTTTCTTTGAAGAGTGGACGTTTTTGTTCGGGAAACAGAGGGCTAACAATTTATGGTTATTAAATAAGAAAATTTACAAAAAGTATAGAAAATTTATTACCGGGTGATGATGAATTATTGAAACATCAGTGAAAAGTGAAATAGAACGTATTTTGTATGATTTATAAATAGTTGGTCTTTGATCTTTTCACACCAACAGTGAAATGTTAGATTTCAGAGAAAATTGGCAAATGTTTAATCTTTGAGCTTGTGCAGAGTGTTAGAGAAGTGAAGAGGACAGTCGTGCTGTCTTTCCCACGTAAGGACTGGTCTTACCACAACCAGTGGCCCTAAGGATTCCAATCTATGTCCATACGGGTGGTACCGTCATGCTTTTCTCTGGCTGTGTCCGTTTTAACATAATTTTTGAGAGATTTAATATCAGCTTAATTATCGGAGACTTCAGTTTTTTCCGGCTCTATGAAAAATTCCCAAAAAAAAATTTAAAATTTCCCAAAAAAAATAGAAATGTTTAAAATAGATTTCAAGCATTGTGTTTGCTTTGATGGCAGGCAAGGCATACGGCTCCGTTTCGGAAGCTGCCACACTTTTTCAACGATACCCATTTTCGTAAATCCTCAACACATATTTTCTATAACAAATAATACCCCCCTTTAACACTTTCCGAAATATTTTCGGCCAATTTATAATATTTTCCAGTGTCAAAAACTGTCATATGAAATTGTTTATTTTATTCATTTGTGTGTCTGGTCACCCTTGTTTATCCGTTGGTTAACCAATCCATCTAACCCTGACCATAACATATCAATTTCATTAACAAACGTTGCAGTTGTTTTTTTTTTAAAAATCAAAGGCACTCTCGCAACCAGTCGGCCAGCTACACAGCCTGGCAGCCAGCCAGTCAACCATCTGTGTTATATTTTCGATATTCAATTTCCATGTAGACTCAACGCCAGCACCAGCACCATTGTGAAGATCTCACAACGATACCGGTAAATATGCTCAGAAGAGGGGAAAAATAGCCATCTCATATAAGTTGGAGCAGTTGGAGTTGAGTTGGACACCAGTACCACACAAAACTGGTAATGTGATCTTGTGTCAATGTAACATTTAAAATGCTACGAATTTGGATAGTTTTCGTGTGCTTTGCTCAGAGGTTTTAATGCGGTGGTTTTTGGGTTTTTTTTTTTTTGCTGTTGTTGGAAGACATATTCGATGGAAATTATCTACGATTTGGAGTAAGGCAGACTGAGAACAGAATTGCATTGGTAACAGTAGAGCTGATCAGAGCAAGATTCAAATGGCAACAGTTTAGTAGAGCACAACGGGATTAAAAAGGGTAACAGAGCAAATTTACTAGAGCCCAGCAGGGCTCCATTGGTAATGTAGCAAAGTTACCAAGCCACAAAAGAGTTCTATGGGTAACAGTTTTTTTTTTTTTTTTTTTTTTTTTTTTTTTTTTTGACTAACACTCAGGGGATGCCCCCTATGAATGCAATGCACTGTGTTAGCGATAGGAAATAAGGGTATTGGAGGGAGGAAAGAGGGAGGAGATCTGGGTACCATTGTAGACGGAGCAGATTTACTCATTGGTATTTTACAAATTTAATCCAGCGTAGCAGGGGTGTATTGTTAACAGATCACATTTTTATTGCAGTGTAGCTATAACAGATCGGGGACTCCATGTTTACAGAGGAAAAGTGGCTAGAGCATAGTTCAATTGATAACACTACTCAACAAAATGAAAAAAATTTCATGTACTCCGGATGCGATAATTTTTTCTGTGTAGATAACCTTGACATGAGCTCGAAAAACGCAATAAAAAATTTTTTTTCGTTTGGTTTTTGTTTTATTTTTTTTTTTTAAATTTTAAAAAAATTTTTTTGGTTAATTTGTTTCGTCCGGCATAACTCGGGAACCACTAGCCCGATTTAATTGAATTAAATTTTAAAAAATTTACAATTCCCTTAATCTGTTCATATATTGTTTTCCTATACAAGCAACAGTTTCCAAGTTAAAAATGAATATATAAAGGAAAAAACTTATTTTTTGCCTAAAGATTTAAATTTTTTTTTTTTAAAAATCCATAATGAAAAAAAATGTCAAATCTTATTACTTTTACGTAAAGTCACATAACCTATGAGCAAAATGAGACAAAGATCATGAAAATCGATGCACGCGTTTCGCTTTTATTCGCAATTGAGTAAAGGTATGAATTTCAATTGGTAACAGAGGAGATTTACTAGACCACAGCAGAGTTCTATTGTTAACAGTTCACATTTTCTACCGGTAACAGAACAACATTATTACAGCAGAGCAGTTCTGCTATTGTTTACAGCGGTATAATTACTACAGCAGACTTCAAGTGATAACAGCGGAGATTTACTAGACCACAGCAGAGTTCTATTGTTAACAGTTCACATTTTCGACAGGTAACAGAACAGCATTATTACAGCACAGCAGTTCTGCTATTGGTTACAGCGGAATAATTACTAGAGCAGACTTCAATTGATAACAGCGGAGATTTACTAGACCATAGCAGAGTTCTATTGTTAACAGTTCACATTTTCTACCGGTAACAGAACAACATGATTACAGCAAAGCAGTTCTGCTATTGTTTACAGCGGAATAATCACTACAGCAGACTTCAATTGATAACAGCGGAAATTTACGTAGTGCAGAGCAGGGTGCCATTGGTAACATTGCAATATTAAACGAGCTGACCAGGCCGCCATTGGTTCCAGGGCAAATTTACAAGAGCATAGCCGACCAGGCTCCCATGGGAAATGCAGAAAATGTACTAGAGCGGGCCAGGGTCCCATTGGTACCAAAGAAAAGTTACTAGAGCACATCAGGACAGACTAGCAGCCCGTCAGTGGGGAGGCAAATGATAATGCTGACAGATCACTGTTTTGAGAGAAGTTCCTTGTCTGTTTCTTCATAAAATGTTACATACGTAGACAGTTAACCCATTCACAGCCAGCATCGAGAAAAGGATTTCGTAAAGTTAAAAATATCCATGGATTCGAACTCATTAACCCTTTCTATAAAATATAAAACTTTTTTTTAAAAAATATCTTGATCATGAATCATGTTATAATAAAAGATCTGCTAGAATAACCGGAATGGCAGGGCATTTATTTTTCGTCTACACCGTTCAAAGCAGCCGCTTACTCAGTGGATGTGTGTAAGTTCTTTGCAATATAATAAAAATGTCCAGTATTTCGGTTTCCCTTTGCCCCGGCATTATTTACGTCTCTTTATGGCCACAACATACAGCAAATAAACAAAAAAAAATCCAACACGTAAACGCAATTTGTCACTTGAAATGTTGAGAATAAAAAAAAAATGCGAGACAAATATGAATTTATTAAAAACAGCACTGGCATCATAGAGCAAAAAAAAGGTTATTAAAATCATAAAGAGGAAAGAAAAACCTGAACAGTTTTTGTTCTTCTTCTGTTTATTAAAATTTTATAAAAGAAAAGTCCGGTTTTCACTAAAATTATTTGTCTTAACTTTTTTTTTTTACTTTATTTTACTTGTCGCTACAAAGAAAATGTTTTACTTGCAGAGCTTTTAAAGAGAATTATTTGGCTGAGTGTATGTCTGTTAGTTCGTTGGGCCGGCTGCGGACAATTGACATTTAAAAGCACGAATTATGACAGACATTTGTATGTTGTTGTTGTTTTTACTGTCGCCGTAGAACGTGTCAATGTCAGACAAACAAATTGTTTTCATATTTTGGTTTGTTGTTATTGTTCTTGTTGCGGCTGTTTGACAGCTTAACATAAATGAGACATTGTTTGGTATGTTGACCTTTGTCATGGCGATAAGTAAGAGGTCGTGCCGATAATTGAAGAGCAGGAGCGTTGGAATAGACGCTCGTGCCATAGATAATGGGCGAATTGGTCGAAAAAAAATTCTTTTGTCGAAGCAAAACATTGTGCGACAAAGATAATACGTTTTAAGAATAATAAGACCAGGTTATGGGAACATTTTATAAGAGTAAGACTATTTTTGAAAATTATTTCTAATATTGCAATCTATTTAAAGTTCGAGTTCCGAGACGTTTGTTCTATCAAACATGTTTCCCTTCAGGTGATTTATTCTTAAAACCCAATTTTGGCACACTATTTTTTTGAACATTTCGGATGATATTTTACCAGAGACACGTGTAATGTTGCCTAGCAAGTCAGCAAAAGAGATTGGTTTATCGCCATTGACGGGAGATTTCATAAATTTATTCGTTAAATTTTTACTATTCCCCCCTGTTGCACTGTGTGTGGAATTCGATTTTTTTTCAAAATAAGCCACTTGCAGTTGGCTAAACGGATTTGATTGAAATTTCACTTAGACCTAGCTGAAGTATTTTCGAGCTTATGTGTGATAGATGGACCCACTACGTCTAACAACAGGTGGGTCTGTAATGGTCCATGTATAGAAACATCGGTTCGCAGAAAAATTTCAATTTCCGCCACATTTTGATTAATATTCCAATATTCCTATATGATTTATTATATGGATAAGGTTTTTCTAATGTTGTAATGACGTTTGTGAAATGCCCAATTCCAATGGACGACGAGGAATGGACAAACCTGGGTTTTCTTCAACACTTTGGGCTACAGCAGCAATATTCTCAGTTGTTCTTAAGCGACATGCAATTTCTGGCTCCCTATTCATCAATATTTGTATACTAGTAAGTTGTAATGCGCCTATGGCGCCCGTTGAAATATGGAACAAAAATTTTGTTGAAAAAAAAAAAAATTTCTTGAAAAAAAATTTTTGTTCAAAAAAAATTTTGTTGAAAAAAAAAATTTTGTTGAAAAAAAAAAATTTGGAAAAAAAATTTTTTTGTAAAAAAAAAAATTTTTTTGTAAAAAAAAAAATTTTGTAAAAAAATTTTTGTTGAAAAAAAAATTTCGTAGAAAAAAAAAATTTTTGTTGAAAAAAAAAATTTGTAAAAAAAAAATATTTGTTGAAAAAAAAATTTTGTAAAAAAAAAATTTGGAAAAAAAAATTTGGGGAAAACACAATTTCTGTACAAAAATTCCTACGTACTGCGTGACAGAGTCAGTGAATCAGTGTCGAGGGTAAATATATATAAAGATGTAAAGGGTGTTTTTTATTGAGGTATAGAACTTCGAATTGAAATAAAACACAAGAAAATCGTTTTAATGTCCATCAATTTGGCTTTATTGGAAGGATAATTTTATGCCATTAATGTTTAAATATGATTTCGGGCATGTGGCCGCCGCGGCTGGCTCGAATAAAGCCAATTCTACAGGTCCAATTTTCAACCACTTGTTAGAACCACAACTCATCCACATTCCTGCCATCCAATTCGGGAACAAAATAGTCGGTTATCATGGCTCTATACCGGTCTCCATTAACGGTAACTGACTCTACAGCATTATTTCGGAAGAAGTATGGCCCAATGACTCCACCAGCCCATAGAGCACACCAAACAGTCAGTTTTTGTGGATGTAATGGCATAAAATGGACGGAGCTTGCGGTGAACTACGCGAACTGAACCATTACTTTCGAAATAAATTTGCACGATTTGCAAGCGTTGTTCTTTTGTCAACCTGTTCATGATGAAATGGCAAACCAAACTAAATATTAATCACTTGACAGCTGACAAAATGGCCGCAAGTTAAAAAAGTGATGCCAACTTAAAGTTCTATACCCCAATAAAAAAACACCCTATATATATTTTATTTTGTATTAGTTATTATCGTCCCATGCATCCAAATTTCATCCTTTAAAGAGTTTACTTTAAAAAATTTCAATTAGAATAGTTTTCATTTTTATTTTTATAAGCCATTTGCATTTTACAAAATTTGGCTTGTTACGAATGGTGTTAAACGCCTATAACTTTGATTTAGAATGTTAATACCTTCAAATTATGCCTCAAATTAGTTTGTACAGAACTCAAAAATCTCAAAAAGTGTATTGGCCAATGGAATTTTATTCTGGACCACTGTGCGCCGTCGCTTTTGTATGCATGCCAATGGCTAGAGTGTGAGGTGCTTCCAAGGAGCGCTGGCCAATAGCTGATAAACAATCCCTGTACAACGTTGGGCCATGATTAAATCGATCAGAGCTTGAATAATGTGAATCACTGAGGACAGTTCTAAAGCATCACTGGCCCTGGCAAAGCAATGGTTGCCGTTGCAATGTCTAAATCGATCCGAGCGATATAACCCAGGGACGCTGTCTCATGAAAATAATGAAACCAATATTATTTCAATTAATCACTTAAAGTTGCTACATTAAAGTTAAAACAAATTTTCACCCACCCTCCCCTGGCCTTGTCAATCGTATTCTTGCCCTTTCCTTTTTGTCCATTATCTTTTGCTGCCCTTTTCAATTTCCATTTTCCCTTTCACATTATTTCATTTGTTCTTGAGGTTTCTCAGCATTTTCCTCTCGTTATCAACTTTCTGTATGTTTCACTTTCCATGTCCATGGTGCTTCCTTTTTGAAACCCCCGAACGGAAAGATGATGACCTTAAAAGCTGTCCGTGGCATGATAATACCGTTTACTTGGCCAACATTAAATAAGATATCTGGCCAACATTAAAAGTTGTGTCCTTCGTGTCTTCCCTTCACCATCTCATTCTGCTTTTGTAACTGGAGATGCATGCATTTCCATCGCCGCTTCACACGCTGCAGTTACTTTAATGACATTTAAAGAAACTAATGTAAATATAGAGGAAAAACTTAATTTTATTTACAACACTTATGTGTGTGTGAGTAAATGTTGTTCGCTGGTGTGTGTGTGTGTGTGAGATAGTTTCGGCGGATTGAAGTGTTAACACAAGGCTGTCTGCTGTGGGGTTGCTGGGGCTGCCAGTGGTTGGTAGCTGCTGCTGCAGCTAAGGTCATG
Source organism: Hydrotaea cyrtoneurina (assembly GCA_958296145.1). Classification (NCBI taxonomy): domain Eukaryota; kingdom Metazoa; phylum Arthropoda; class Insecta; order Diptera; family Muscidae; genus Hydrotaea; species Hydrotaea cyrtoneurina. The sequence continues at coordinate 77,746,702 of OY282515.1, forward strand.
TCATGTTTTCTTTTCGGTTAAGAATTTCCATTTTTTTCTTTTTTGGTGAATACACAACTTTGTATAAAATTTCATGTAGATTTTCATTCTCTTTTATACTTCTCTTGTTCTTCTCCCCTCGCTGTGCTATTCTGCTTTTAAATGTCAGCGCTAGTGTTACATCTCTTTTTATTTTCCCAAAAAAAAAAAAAAAAGAATTAAAATGGAGAATAAAGTTTTTCTTTTTTTGAAAACAGCAATAAAAAGAAGAGGAAGTAGCAAAGATATTGCCAGGGAGGGGTCTTCTTCTGTGAACATAAAAAATATTAAAGTTGTTACTTGTTGTTATGATGGCTTTTCTTATTGCTGCCTTCTCCTCCGGTTCGCCTGTTGTTGTCGTAAACGAGAAAAAGTTTATTAATTAAAATTACTTAAAAATAAATTCATGTTTTTATGTTTTTCTTTTTACACAACGGGGAAAGGGAAGAAAAACTAGAAAAAAAAACCTAAACAAAGTAAACAAAAAGATAAACTTTAGAAACGGGGGTGCCGCCATGTCGTTTTATTAAAATGTCAAGGGGAAGTGTTGTAATAGAAACCCTTTTAAATATCGAATAACTAGTCAACACCACTAAGATAATTTTTAAACGTTAAATGTCGATCTTACCAAATATGTTAAGATAGTTGGACCAAATCTTGAGTAGCATGCATCTGCACCTAGTTTTAATTTCGTTTTCAATATCGCGTCTTTTTTAATCTGAAAATACTTTTATTATTTTTTTTTTATTATTTTTTTTTAATGATGATTGTCGAAGTCTGCGATATTTTTGGAATCAGTGGAATCACTGTTCTGCAAAAAATATACTAAACCAACTGATCCTTATGTAAAATGATTTCCTGATTCTGAATTGAGAAACCGTTTTGTCCCATCACGTGTAAAAATTGTAATTAGTTTTCCTAAAACTTCCTTTGTTCTTATCCGATGCAGTTGGACGTGGGCAATATTAATTGGTAAGAAATACATCTTGTGAAAATTACAGCAAAATAAAATTATTTTTTTTTTAGAAAATTTTTAATTTTTTTTTTTGTTTAACATTTTTTTTTTTTGAAAATTTTTTGTTTTTTTTTTGTAGACCTTTTTTTTTTGTTTAAATTTTTTTTTTTTTTTTTTTTTTTTTAATTTTTTTTTTTTCTAAATTTTTGTTTTTTTAGAAAATCATAAAGAACGTTCTTTATCATTTACAACGTGTTGTATTTTTTTAAAATTCCCTGAGTTTGTAAAAAAGCATAGGATTTTTTCTCATTGTAAGAACGCGATTTTTTTTCACGATATCTCGAAAACCATACTTGAGAAATCATTTAACATTAGAATCATTTCGTTTCATCCAAAGAAGGATTTTGTTGCCGAACAGTGTAATTAGTGCGATTCCAATACTTCAATTGGCTTCAACAGAAAACCGAAGTTTGTCCATTCCTTGTAGTTCTTTGGAGTTGGGCATTCCACAAACGTCATTACACCGTATTTTGCATAAAGACTTGGATCTTAAGGCTCATAAAGTTCAGTTAACACAAGAACTCAAGTCGGCCGATCTTCAACAATGTCGTGTCTATGCTGATTGGATCCTTGAAATGTATGAAAATGAAAAATCATCTTGACTGATGTGGCCCATTTCCAACTCGATGGCTACGTCAGCAAGCTAAATTGTCGCATCTGGGGCTCGCAAAACCCAAGAGTTATTGCTGAGAAGCCACTCCATTCTCAATGTGTGACAACTTGGTGCGGTTTATGGTCTGGCGGATTCATTTAGACTTCATACTTTTTCGAAATTGAGGTTTGATCAACAGTTACGGTGAATTGAGAGATGATTAATGATTTTTTTATATTCTGAGTTGGATGATAACCCACTCTCGTTTCTCAATTAGCAAGAATTCTTTTTAGGATACGATCCTTCAGAAAAATTTACTGACTGGCGGTTTAACCGATCTATCCGCTTTCACAACATACATTGCAGAGCCTATTCGAGCCAGCTCAGCTGCTATTTCATTTCCTTACACAATAACCAAACCGATCATGTGACTTGAGACATCCGCGTACGACCATGGTTAAATTCTGCACAGTCTACTCTAATTTAATCGATCACATTGTGGGGTCCCTGTTCTGGATTCATCACCGCAACCTTCCTAACATTTAATATATTATATATTCCGGTGTGCCCCCCTGTCACTCCATCCTGTCTTAAATACTTTGCAAACTTCACACTTGAATTCCACTCCAGTAAGCTCCTTCCCCGACATTTGTGGTTATGTTTAAATCATATTGCCCCATAAATGTCCCCTTTCATACCATAATTTTCCAGTTATTATTCACTCACTTTTTTTTTTTTTTTTGGTTTGTTATTATTTCATTTTTTGTTTGTCTGCCCCCGCTCAATAGTCGATGAATGGCTCTGCACAGCACTTTCGAAACCATTTATCATCTTTAAAATAAACTGCAGTTTTTTGTGAAACCTGACACAAAACTTCATTTTAACCAACAAAACTGAAGTATTTCCTGTTGGTCCTGGTCCTGGCCGGGGCAGAGAGAGCAGTGGTTCTGTGGGCGCTGTCACTAACCGACACCAAACCATTCGGGCTGCCATTCTTCCGTTCCTTCTCACTCATCCTTCATTCATTGCCACATTTTCTGTATGTGTGTGTGTGTGTTGTTTTTAATTGTTCACTTTTCCGAGAGAAAACAATTAAAAATGCACACTGGAAAAGTTGTTCCTTCTGGGTGGGACTTCTTGCTGCATGCACATCAAGCATAGCGTGGCTTCAGCAGCAGAAAGGACTTTCTTGTGCGGCTTCGTTTTTGTATATGAGTGTGCTGGTGTTTGTTTTTTTCTTCCTTTTTTTTTGTTAAACAATTTAAACCAACAAACACCTTTTAACAATTAATTGTTTTCTTACTAGCAAGCATGCTACGTTCAGCATTTGCGTTTGAATGAAGGGGATAGATGGAAAATTGGCTGACTTGTTGGTAAAGGGGGGCATTTTTATTGGTGACGATATTAACAAAGTCCCAGTGAAGAAAGAGACAGCATTTGTGTTTGAATGTTGTGGCAACATTAGAGAACTTGTCCGTGTGCAGTTTCAGGGAAATAGTGGAAAAAATCCAAAAGATAAGACGTTTTATTGTTAAGAGATTTTAGGCCCTGAAAAAGTTAGGGTATTCATGAATTAACGTATACCGACATAAACACCGTTTGGTGTATGTATGAAAAAAGTCTTTCACTATCGTCCACTTTTTGTAATCAATTTTTGTTTACGTCATTTACATAACTATTGCGATGGGTAGCTGAGTGCACGAACACTTTAGACAGTAAACACAAAGAAAGCGTCGGCGATCGGCGCTCATGCCCCATTAAATTTTTGCATACGACTTTGTGTCTTGCAGAGAGAATTTAACAATGGCTGCTGGTGTTTGTTGTACAGCATCTCTCAACTTCAAGTTTCATTTTCAGATCGACGAAAACTGAATTTCGCCAAATGGTGGATATTTTTGGTCCGTTTAACAAGTTTGTTGAATTCCTATCATTTCTTAAGGTATGCCAGAGTCGTTTCACACCACCCCCAACCCCGGAGTTCACAATGAATTTTATGGAAAAATGTATTCATTCATTAAACGTTTGTTCTTCTTCATATTTTTTCTTTGCCCTCAGCTGTAACCAAACAAATGTGATAAGAATCGATTCTCTGCCGAACGGATAAACTTTAGTTTGTACAATTTGTAGCCGCTGCTCGACAGGCAGAACGCGGCAAATGTACCCGCATTTATTTGAAACAATTTAATGCAATTGTTCGGAAATGTTTCGGTCCAAACAACGGAGAAATACTAAAACTTTCACATTTATACAAAAATGTGTTGTGGAAGCCAAATTAGAGCACTCCTGTGAGGATTTTCATGCGAAATTAATTAAGTTTTCCCAAAGAATAATAACTATGGAAATGAAATTGCAAAGTTGTGTTGGCAAATGTTAAGTCTACTTAGTATTAATTAATTATTGTTGTTGCTGTGTTGGTGGTGGGCCTTTGCCGAAAGTGAGATTTCACAGATGGGATATAAATCTTTAAAGTTTGTTGGCTCTTGTTGGTAGAGGGTATTAACCTACAACATTTGGCCTACGGAGTAGACCCTAGAAAATGTTTTTTAGTGGGTTTTTGTGGCTTTATTAGCATTTCTGGTATAAATATTGTGGCTCGTAAGCGAAAGCCTTAATGGTCCATTCCATAAAATCATAGCCGCCAAAGTCATTAAACAACGGCCGGCTCATTAATTCAGGGAGGTAGGTTGGCACATTTTATTGAGTTGGATTTTCTTAAAATACTCAACTACAAGGACAAAGTACTTAAAAATGTTTTTCCAAAAAAATTTTAAAAATACAAATAATTTGTCAAGTAAGCTTTTTTATGATTTTGTCAAACTTTTTACTGGTCAAACGATGCTAATAAATAATTCTGGCAGTTATAGATAGTTCACTGAAATAATCGTGTGTAATTTTTTTTTTCTATTATAATTTCCTATTTATTTTTTGGGAAAAAAAATATTTCCCATTTATTTTTTTGTGAAAAAAATATTTTAAATTTTTTTAAAAAAAAAAAATATTTTCTGTTTGTTTTTTGAAAAAGAAATTTATCTATTTTTTCCCTTATACATATTTCTGGCAGTTATAGATAGTTCACACAAATAATGGTGTATAATATTTTTTCCAATAAAAAAATTCTAAATATTCTTTTTTTCATAAAAAAAATTGGAAATATTTTTTAAAATTGGATTTTTTTTTTTTTTTTTTTCAAAATAAAAAATTGGAAATATTTTTTTTATTTTTTCCAATAAAAAAATTTTAAATATTCTTTTTTTCATAAAAAAAATTGGAAATATTTTTTAAAATTGGAATTTTGTTTTTTTTTTTCAAAATAAAAAATTGGAAATATTTTTTTTATTTTGTGAAAATACGAGAAAATTTGTCATGTAAGCTTTTTTTTTATTTTGACAAACTGTTTACGGGTCAAACGATGACAATAAAAAATTCTGGTAGTTATATATAGTTCACACAAATAATCGAGGATAATTAATTTTTTTTAAAAAAAAAAATTAAAATATTTTTTTTTTTTTCGAAAAAGTTGAACATATTTTTTTCCCCGAAAAATAAATTGGAAATATTTGTTTTCCCCAAAAAATAAATTTGAAAAATGTTGTTTTCAAAAAAAAAAATGCAAACGGTGCTAATACAAAATTGTGGTAGTTATAGATAGTTTACACAAATAATAGTGGATAATTTTTTAAATCGAAAATATTTTTTTTTTTCAAATATATGAAGATTTTTTTTTCAAACAAAAATTAAAAATTTTTTAATCTCTCAAAAACAAAATTTTAAATATTTTTTTTTCCCAAAAAATAAATCGAAAATAATTTGTTCTAAAAAAAAAATAATAATATTTTTTTCAAAAAAAAAAATTGGAAACTTTGCTAATAAAAAATTGTGGCAGTTATATATTGTTCACACAAATAATAAAAAATATTTTTTTTTATAAAAAAAATTACTGAAAATATACTTTAAAAAAAAATAAAACATATTTTTAAAAAAAAAATTGGAAATTTTTTTTTTATTTTTGGAATTCTCAAGTCTATGTCCTAATTTACACAAACACTTTTTGCCTTGGCTTTTTTTTATGCATTTGCTTCCAAAAGTCATATGAATTTATATGTTGACTTTTTGCTTGCGACTCCGTTTGACTTTTTTTTTGGTTGTTTATACAGTGAAACTTCCATAAGTCGTATTTTAATTAAGTTGAAGCACTTCTAGTGGCAGTTAAGTAGACAAATCCCCTTAAACAGTTTTATAAGTGATTCCATAACTCAAAGTCTTCGTAAGTCGAACTTTTCTACGGGATAATGGTGGTACGAGTTATGGAAAATGTCCAAAAGCAAAATGTGTGAAGTCAGAAAGTGAAAAAAACCTCAAAATGTGTGAAGTCAAAAAGAAATTAAAAAAAAACCCTCAAATTTGTAATTCGTGACTTTTTTCTACCCTGCAATCTTCTCTACACCTTTCACCTACAAACTTGAAAATCATGATTTTAAAATCAAGCAAAAAGTCATCGTTCAAATCGGGTCTATGAAATTTATGGCAGTGTGGAGGGTCGTTGTGTGATATATTCAAAAAACTGAAAAAATGTGTTGCTAAATTTTTAGTATTCTGATTTTTATTTCGAAAATTATTTCACTGGCTGCAATTGACAACTGCCAGCTAGGGGAAATGTGATAAAAGGGTAATCTGTTCCACGACTACGCCCAGGAATTTTTCATTTATTAAATTTTGAAACAAAAATGAACCAATTATTAAAAACAAAAAAAAATATTAAGTTTACAGAAATTAGCCAACAAACTGGAGAGATAAGAAAACAATCGGTAACGCAGAAATTTTACTAAAAGACTATCTAAAGAAATGGAAGAATATAGCGGCCATTGGCCAGTACAAAAGACAATTTCAATAAAAATCAGGTCTCAATAAAAATTTGGTCCTCATAAAAGGAAAATAATAATCAGATTTGATTGACAGGATGTTATTTGTAGACTTCACGGCGTTGCTCAAGCTATCTCTGTTTATTTTCAAGCTATCGGCTATTCCAATGAAACTCTGTCTATATTCGCTTAATGTTCATTTCAAATCATAGGTGTAGATTTGAGAAATTCTTTTCTCTTTTCTAAATCCTTTCGTAGGCAAAAGAAAAGTTCTGGTTTTGTTGTTTCCTAAAAACTCATTTATCTCTCATCTACAAACAAAGATCCCATGATTAAATCCTTCACCTCTTTTCCCCTTTAGCATATGAAAATAAAACTACAGCTCTGCTTGTAAGTCTCCCTCAAAAATACCTTAATAAAGGCGTAGTATCCAACAGCCGCCACATCATTAAAGATTTGTGCCTTTAGGCCACAAAATCAACACATTACCAACGGAACAATAAAGAAAACCCACCACAATAGTAATATCAACTAAAAACAACAAAAATCGGTTTCAGAATGTTTGTATATCACCATTGACTACCCACCCCCCGACCCTCCCCCAGCCCACAGAAATATCAGCAATCATTAGCCAATGTTAACATTAACGTTGACTGCCAATACAATAAATTTCCCCCCAAAGAGGGCTCTGGTGGATTCCAACCGAATGGCAGTTAAGAAACGTACATAAATTCATAATAAAGAAAAAAAATATGTTTGATTTCATTTAAAGCAGAAAAAAAAATGTAACGGGGAAAAAATCCCCCATTTAAAGGTTCGTTTCTGGCCATTAACTTTGCCGGGGCAACAATAATTTAATTAATTGCTTCGCCAAAAAGAAAGTAAAAGAAAAACTTTATTCTATCGCCGCGCCGCCATCATCTGCAAAACAACCGCAGAAATTTGAAAAGTTTGTTAAGCGTCTGTTTTGCCATAGAGAAAATGAATTAATTTACAGAGGAGTAATAAAGGAACGGCAAGGCATGGGCAAAGTTCTAGGCGCCAAAACAATTGGAGTGGGTAGACGTCTGAAGTTATTGGAATGGGTTCAATGAAAAAAAAACAAATGGTAGAGATGGTGTTAAATTCGTTTGTCTGGGAAATATGTTTTGACTTCAAGAGCACATTGCCTTTCTTTTAAGCAACCATGCAGCTGGCCAAGCTGGCCTGAATCTGACAGCTGAATTTTAGCCAAATCTCGAAAAGAAATATATTTCTAGATTCCAAAGATTTTCTTACACAGATTTTGTGGATAGGAAATCGTTTTCAGGATTTCCGTTCATTTAAACTAGATGGAGCTGTAGGAGTTTTCCTTTTAAAGATGGCCTAACCCATTAAGGCCTATTTTCTAAACTTGACAATTTTAGGATGATATTCTTATCATGAGTGCCGATGGCCAACATTTCCTGAAGGAACAGACGGAAAACTTCTCTAAAATCAGTGTCATGACTACTGATTTACAGCCCGCAGCGATTGTTTATTGAGACGTTTTACACGGTGGAAACGGCCAGGAATATTGAAAAAAAAAAACTCATTCCTCGAACTGGGGGAAAAATACCCCAAATTGGGATTTCAAGTTATGTGAAACCCAGGATATCTAGACGTCGATGAAATTACGTGGGAAAAACTAGAGTTACCTCAATATTTATTCCCCCAAACAACAAAGTTTGGGGATTTTGCACTTAATTTTAGGTTTTTTTTTTCATAATAGACAAAAAAATAGTTTACTATTTTCAATAGTTTTAAGAAGAAAAAAATTAAAAAAAAAACATCATTCCTAAAACTGGTGAAAAAATCCCAAAATTGGGATTTTAAGTAATGTGAAACCCATACATAACTAGACGTCGATGAAATTACGTGAGAAAAACTAGAGTTACCTCGATATTTATTTCCTCCAACCCGCCAAAAAATTTAATTTTGGGGATTTTACCACCCAATTTTAGGAATGTTTTTTTTAAGTTTTTTTTCTTTATAGACAAAAAAATATTTTACTATTTTCAATAGTTTTAACAAAAAACAAAAAAACATCATTCCTAAAACTGGTGAAAAAAATCCCATAATTGGGATTTTTGAATATTGTGTGATATGAACCTGGATTTGCTGTACTAAAATCGAAAAAAAAACTACTTGAAACTCCACGGTCACTTCATTAGTTAAACTTATCCAACTATCGATAAATTTAGGGCAATATTTATTTCCGCGAATCCAAAAAATTTTAGGAATTATTTTTCTTATGTTTTTTGTACTAATTTTGACAGTTTTAAGAGAAAAATTAAAAAATCAAATCATCATTCCAAAAACATGTCCAAACTGGGAATTTTAAATAATGTGAAACCCAGGATACGATCCCTTGTTTGCTGTGTGAAACCACCAAACCTGCTCACTTACTTCAAGATTTATAAACGTCGATGAAATTACTTGAAAAAAAAAATATATATACAGTCTAACCTCGATATAACGAATCTCAAGGGGATCAGAAAAAAAACGTTATATTGAATAATTCGTTAAAATGAGGATCGTTACATCGATGTGAAGTTGCACTTCCATTCGTTATAAAGAGATAAATAAACCTTGTTTATTAATCATCATCTACATACCGTGTTATAGCGAACGATTTCCGCTAATAAATTAAAGCAAATTTGAACATCTCTTTTTTCCCCTGCCATTAGAACTTTACAGCTAACAGCAACGACAACTATCAGTGCTTATTTTACTAAGCATCAAACAAATATGATTTTCTATGGAAAAACTTGGAAAACTTTGCTTAAGCCAAAACAAAAACACAATAATTTCGTGTGTGTTTGTTAATTTCATCTGTTATTGAAATCATTCCAGAAAGTGGGGGGGAAATTCACAAAACTGGGATTATAAATAATGTAGAACCCATGATAAGAACCTGTGTTTACACAAATTATCATACCCGCTCTATTACTTATTTCTAGACGTCGTTGAAATTACTTGGGAAAAACTAGAGTTATCCCAACCAAATAAAAACAAATTTTGGGGACTTTCCCAGCCTGTTTTAGGAATTGTTGTTCTTAATACACCTCGTTCTCAATTGAAAATTAAATTAAGTCCCAAATTTGAATAGTTTTTTGTATAACATTGAAAACAAATACTTATTAGAAGTTGAAAATTAACAACAAAAAATATTTCCTAAATTTAATATTTTAAGTTGAAAATTAACAACAAAAAATATTTCCAAAATTTAATTTTTTTTTAGAAGCAGAAATATTATGCTGTATTTTTCTGTGAAAACTTGGAACACAGTGTACTACTGGGAAAACCGTAGTGGCTCAGATTATTCTTTTCTATTCAAAATTGCAAGAAAATGGTTTGCAATTACAAAAATTTAATTTCCTTAGCGACTTTTGGCCAACATAAAATTGTTGAAATGCAAAAAGATTTGCTTGGCTTTGTTCTCAAATTGAAATTTCCCTCTCACTTCACAAGACCAGTAACATTTCCACATTTATTATTCACTTACAGCTGTGAGTCGACATCTTTTCGGTTGAACTTCTCCTTAAATTCATTTTGTGGAACACTTTTCAATAGATGACCTCAAGCCAAATCATATGCAATGAAATGCCGTTGTCTTGGCCAACATTTGTTTGCCAGAAACCACTGGCCCACTGACGTGTCGTAATGCACTCCATGTGAAAGGCAACATTTATGAGGTTTTCTTTTTCTTTGGCTGTGCCTGTGTGTGTGTGTTTTTTTTATTTTGGGCCATAAGAAATAACTTAAATTTAAATGGTCTTTTAGCTCCTGTGGTGCCGAAAATCGGTCCATTGTATGGAATAACGAATGCATTCGTTATGACGTTGGAAAATGTTTTTTTTTTCTTCGTCTTCTTCTTTCTTTTATGCAATTTAATGTTTATGTTGTGAGTGGGCGAGGGCGGGGGACAAAAAACAAACCCGCACAAAATAATCATAACGATTTGTGTTTTTCCTGGTAATTGTTATGGCCAGGAAAAAACCAGCCCAACATTGAGGGCAAACTCACTTACAATCTACAAATCATGTTGGGAACGGCATTGGCTTTAAGGTCATTATAGTTGAGTTTCCATTGAATTTTTCATTATTTAAGGATTTGTGAAAACAATTTTGCGATGGAAATTTTGTTTTTCCCGGAATTGTAAGAGAAATGTTTATCGAACAAATGGAAATGGCTATTGAGATATTGTGTTGCGCCAATTAATTGACAATATACCCAAAAAAAAAATATGCAGACAACAAATCTGTTTTGGTTTTGCAGGGTCTTAAGTGCATTTCCTGAAACTTGTATAACTTTCTAAAATTTCCATAAGTTCCCCACATCGATTTCAAAATTGCCTTTCATTTTGTCCAACCAACGCCACCATTTGCTCTGTCATCACTTTTCAAAACAGACACAATTTATTTTCAAATTATGTCACACCATTCGATACAAAATCAATCGCCCCAAAAAGCGAGGGCTCATTAATGGTGCTCTTAAAACAATTAGAAAGACACTTTAAACAGACAAACAAAACAAAAAATTACTTAAAAAGACATTAAAAGAAATTTTTGCTTAATTTGTCCTCACACCACTGGCGGCGCAGAAACACTTTAAAAAGAAATCTTTAAAATTTGTTAATTGTCTTCCTTCGCAGCGGAAACAGAAACAGATGAACATAATGTGCGGAGAGGGGGAGGAAACAAAAAAAAAATGAAAAACAAACACTCTCAAACAATCGTAAAAATGTCATTTTAATTTTTTTATTTGGGTTGTTTCTTCTTCACGCTTATTTCATTCTTTCTTATTCGGTTCATTCAAATACGTTCAACGCTTCGGAAAGGAAAACAATGTTTGCTCACACCAGAGCCAAGAAAAATATAAGAGAGCGGGCATAACAGTGGTGGCGAAAAAACGAGCACTAGACAGATTATGGCATCCAGCGGAATAGTGCGATTGGCATAAAACCTTTTATTATAAACTCTAAACTTGCAAACAGCACTTCATAATTTCCTTGACGTTGCGAACTATGAACGGTTAAATGTTCTCCGACACGTTCAATAAGAAAATGTTAAAAGGGGCACAAAAAAACTCAAAAAAGAAACCGAAATTTTTTTAAATTAGCTCATAACACTCCAGAAAACAAAAAACCATTAATACAACTTCCAGGAATATTTAAAAATTATTTTTTTAATTTACCAAAATTTATTTTTACCCGCCAAAAAAACCGATAGTTTTCCCAAAATTAGGAAATGTAACAAAGAACCATTAATACAACTTTCTGAAATATTTAAAAATTACTTTTTTAATTTACCAAATTTTTTTTTTCCCGCCAAAAAAAACCGATAGTTTTCCCAAAATTAGGAAATGTAACAAAAAACCATTAATACAACTTCCAGGAATATTTAAAAATATTTTTTTTAATTTACCAAATTTTCTTTTTACCACAAAAAACATTAGTTTGTTCAAAATTAGAAAAAAAAACCATTAATACAACTTCCAGGAATATTTAAAAATTATTTTTTTAATTTACCAAAATTTCTTTTTACCCGCCAAAAAAACCGATAGTTTTCCCAAAATTAGGAAATGTAACAAAAAACCATTAATACAACTTCCAGGAATATTTACAAATTATTTCTTTAATTTAGCAAATTTTTTTTTTCCCGCCAAAAAAAACCGATAGTTTTCCCAAAATTAGGAAATGTAACAAAAAACCATTAATACAACTTCCAGGAATATTTAAAAATATTTTTTTTAATTTACCAAATTTTCTTTTTACCACAAAAAACATTAGTTTGTTCAAAATTAGAAAAAAAACATTAATACAACTTCCAGGAATATTTAAAAATTATTTTTTTAATTTACCAAAATTTCTTTTTACCCGCCAAAAAAACCGATAGTTTTCCCAAAATTAGGAAATGTAACAAAGAACCATTAATACAACTTTCTGAAATATTTAAAAATTACTTTTTTAATTTACCAAATTTTCTTTTTACCCGCCAAAAAAAACCGATAGTTTTTCCAAAATTAGGAAATGTAACAAAAAACCATTAATACAATTTCAAGGAATATTTAAAAATTATTTTTTTTTTATTTACCAAATTTTCTTTTTACCCGCCACAAAAAACCGATAGTTTTCCCAAAATTAGGAAATGTAACATAAAACCATTAATACAACTTCCAGGAATATTTAAAAATTATTTTTTTAATTTACCAAATTTTCTTTTTACCACAAAAAAACATTAGTTTGTTCAAAATTAGAAAAAAAAACCATTAATACAACTTCCAGGAATATTTACAAATTATTTTTTTAATTTACCAAATTTTCTTTTTACCCGTCAAAAAAAACGATAGTTTTCCCAAAATTAGGAAATGTAACAAAAAACCATTAATACAACTTTAAGGAATATTTAAAACTTATTTTTTTAATTTACCAAATTTTCTTTTTACCCGTCAAAAAACCGATAGTTTTCCCAAAATTAGGAAATGCAACAAAAAACCATTAATACAATTTCTAGGAATATTTAAAAATTACTTTTTTTAATTTACCAAATTTTCTTTTTACCACAAAAAACATTAGTTTGTTCAAAATTAGAAAAAAAACCATTAATACAAATTCCAGGAATATTTAAAAATATTTTTTTTAATTTACCAAATTTTCTTTTTACCACAAAAAAACATTAGTTTGTTCAAAATTAGAAAATACAATTTACTAACCCTACATTTCTTCAAAACCACTCAATGAATTTTTCAAAATTATTTTCCAAACGCTTCGAAAACCCACTACACAATCATTACCTTGTGCTATTTAAACACCCACCGCTGTGGGGCATGCCAAGTATCTGTGAATGAACCCTCAGCAATTTATCTCCAGCTAATACAATTTTCATTACATCAACTTTTATGACATTGCAACACTTTAACGTAGCTCTCCACTTCCAAACAATCTTCTCTTCCCCCTCCTCTATCACTTTTCAAACCATTCAATTCCCAGCTATTTCCCTCGGTCCCCTCCCCTTCCACATCCACAAGAGAAAAACGTAAAAATATGCGTAATTATTCGTGTTGTTGCTGATGGTGTTATTTCATTTTTGTCTTAACGCTTCAATGATTTCCATGCTCAAACAACATTCAGCATCACGATGATGATGATGATGGGGATGATGTGGAAGGAATCCTACTCTCTGCCCAACCAATGTGCCATAGCGGTGGGGGTAGGGGCGAGTTGGCACGTTTTATAGTTAAAGTCAATAACTTAGAAGTACGTACGTAGTACGTAACTATACATTGTCAATAAAACCAACATTCAGCCATCCAGCTTCACTACACCGTCGCTAAGGCCACCAGGCAAGCTCATCAAACTCATCAGACTGATTCAAGCCGAGGCACCTACTCTGGTGACGACGATGACGACCACAACATCAACTACAACCCTCATCGGAATAGCAACTGCTGCTCGATCGTATATCTTGCATAATTTGCGGCAAGTGTTGGTCTTTCATTTGTGCGGGACATAGCGTCGCGTCGCATTGTTTTGTTTGTTTTGTACACTGAAATATCATCTCCTCCAACATTTCATTTCATCGCATCTCATCCCATCCCGTTTCGTCATCGCCGTCGTGGCACATGTATGGGCATGATGTTGGTGATGGCTCATTGTTCAGCGAAGCATTGACAGACAGTAATGCTCATTAGCATTTTATGACTCTCGCCGACCATTTCTATGATAATGACAAATGGACGAAAAAGTGTTCGAGTGTGTGTATGTGTTTTTGTACCGAACGCTATTTGAAGTGTCGATAATAACCCAGCGAACAATTTTGTGACATATGTTTTATGGAGGAAACCTTTTTTTTGCCAGTTGGATTAAACAATAATTTAAACTTTGGTTTAACTTTAAATTAAACCGAAGTTTCAACTTTGGTTCAAACCTTGGTTTAAACTGTGGTATAAACTGTGGTTTAAACTTTAGTTTAAACTGTGGTTTAAACTTTAGTTTAAACATTGCTGTAAACTTTTGTATAAACATTAGCTTAGCTATGGTTTTAACTTCATTTCAAACATTGGTTTAAACTTTTGATTAAACAATAAAGTTGACTTAAATCGTTAGTTTTAATTTGAATTCAAATTGTACCTTAAACTGTAATTTAATCTGTGGTTTGAACATTATTTTAAACTTTGGTCTGAACTTATGTTTCAACTTTGGTTTAAGTTTTGGTTAAATCTTTGGTTTAAGCTTACATTTAAACTATGGTTTTAGATTTAAGTTTAAATCAGTTTTAAACTTTAGGTTTAACTTTGTCTTAAACTTTAGTTAAAGCTTTGTTTTAAACTTTGGTCCCCAGGTTTTTTGAGCTTTGGTTCAACTTTGTTTTAGATTTTTAACGTTAGTTTAACATTTCGTTAGATTAAACTAATGTTTGATGAAAATATGAGTTTAGCTTTGGTTTAAATCTTGGTTTAAACTATAAGTTATACTTTGGTGTAAACCCTAGTTTAAACTTAAGTTTACACTTTAGTTTATTCTTTGGTTTTAACTTTAGTTTACACTTTGATTTTAACCTTAGTTTAAACTTTGTTTATAACTTTAGTTTAAACTTTGGTTTTCACTTTAGTTTAAACTTTGGTTTTCACTTTAGTTTAAACTTTGATTTAAACATTAGTTTAAACTTTGATTTAAACATTAGTTTAAACTTTGATTTAAACATTAGTTTAAACTTTGATTTAAACATTAGTTTAAACTTTGATTTAAACATTAGTTTAAACTTTGGTTTCAACTTAAGTGTACACTTTGGTTTAAATTTGGTTTAAACCTTAGTTTAAACTTTTTACCTCTGGTTTAAGTCTGGGCTTAAACTATAATTTATACTTTGGTGTTAACTCTAGGTTAAACTTTAGTTTATTCTGTGGTTTGAAACTTGAAAATTTGGTTTCAACTTAAGTGTAAACTGTTTTAAGGTGTTTTACGTACTGCCAACGATAAGGGAAGCCTTTGGATAACTATTTACTTAGCATCTTTTTATTTTCTGTTTCTTATCACAAAATGTTAACTGGGTTATTGTTCATATTCATTCATTAGTCCTGAATGTGTTGAATGAGACAAACGGGCGCTATTGTTTGGTCAGACTTGCGATTCTTGTTTCGTTTCTCATGTTTACGTTCAGCTTAGCTTTAACTTGAAAAAAATCACAAAGAGTCTACAGTCGTGGCAGAAAGAAATGAGACAAACAAGAAGTCAGGGACATTTTATTGTTAAAAATCAGTAGAACTGTAGCACCGCATCCCTTTGCTCTGGCACCGACTGTAAAACCAAAACAAAAAAATTACTTGCGAAGTAAATTTTTCGATTTTCCAAAAACTGTCTCCTAAGATTAAAGCAGACTAAAGCCACTGTTGCCAGTGTCATTATAAGTTGATGCTGGCGATGATGATTGTGATGGTCTCCCTCTCCATGCGGCCCAAATACTTCAAAGTGACTGTGCTAATATTGATAAAAACAGCATTAGGCACATTCAGGTCTGTTTATTGCTGTGAACGCAACATTTATCGGAAAGCTTTCTGTTTGATTGAAGAGTAGTGAAATTTTGACATTGTTTCCCGACGAACTCAATATTTGTAATAACGGACAATTTGGGTGGCAAGGGGTGTGTTATAGAAACCAGTTTTTGTTTTTTTTTTTTGTTGTTTGGCATTGTAATGAAAATGACCGCAACAACAATTCAAACCAAGTGATAGAACTCATTGGTATGGAATTGGATGACGCTGTTGACGATGGCAATCAGTATACTGATGGAGTCATTGATGGGTTACGCTCTGTTGATTAACAACACGAACATAAATGCAGAACCATTTAGGTAATAAAGAGCCATTTGGTTTATCTTTCGAAAGGTAGTACTGGTCATAGGCTCAATTTCAAAATCGGTAACAAATAACGATTTCAAATTAGGTTATGCAAATCCTTAATGTTTTTCAAAAGCTAAAACAATATATTTGCGAAAACACCTACGGGTAATTATGGGCCTTTAATGGGCATTTCGTAAGACCCGATTTACGGGACAACTTTCCAACAAGCGTGAGGAGGCGCAACAATCGTCGAAAAGGGTTAGAGATGCAAGAGGATAAATAAAGCAAAATAGTCATGAAATGGAAATTGTTGGGAAATTTTAATTGTTAATTACAAAAATTAAAACCTGACATTGTCAATCAAGAAAATCTTTATAGTTTAAATAATCATCGTCTAAATGTTCATGACTTTACGAAGGGTTTTCAAATGAAAATTACAAAGAAATCCCTGGCGAAATCTTTATCCCGTATATCGCTACTAAGAGTGTCACAATATCAACTTCCCCATTGAATTCCCAAATTTTTGGAATATTTCCCATCTTCCCCACATGCATTCAGTGATTTTTTTGTACGCTGACTTCATATTCAGTTGTATTTTTAAACTTGTATTTATTTTTACTGACATCTCTCTTAAACACTCTATCTCTCTCTCTCTCTCCCATTCTCTTTTCAGATATACCCCATCTCTGTGACAATGTCAAATGTCCACCAGTCTCCGAAATGACCTGCCCGGCCGACAGTGATATCCGTGAACTTATACCCGAACCTTTGATAGCCGAGGAAGAATTCACCAACACCTCGTTGCCTGATATTGACGATGAGACATTTGCCCAGTGCTGTCTGTCGCAGAAGTGTATCTGCCGCACCTGCTATATACCGGACTGTGAAAATGCCGGTGAAGTGGTGGTGGAGATTTCACCCGAATCCATGGATACCCCCGGTCAGTGTTGCGGCCAGTATGAGTGTCAGAAGGAACCCAACTGTACGATCGTCCAGACAACCGACAGCTTTTGGCTGACGAATTGCCAACGTTGCAAGTGTTCGTCGGGCGAAAGGATGTGCCACCAGAGTTGCGATGAAGGTATTAAGAAATCGGACGGCTTTTGCCATTCGAAGAATCTGAATCAGTTCTTTGAACATGGCGACACCTGGAAAGATGGCTGCTACGAGTGCCGGTGCGTTAGTGGTGAACCGAATTGTGTGATTAATTTCTGTCGGGCCGTCAATTGTCCCACTCATCGTCAGGTCATGCTCAAGGATAGCTGTTGTCCGGTCTGTTGGCCCAAGGGCTTTCCCATGCCGAACGGCGACGAAGAGTACGATGAGGATGCCGATGTTGAATCGGGCCATCATTATGATGATGATGGTGCTCATGACTACAATGAACCAGACGATAATCTCGAGCCCAATATAGAATTGAAACCTGTCGTGGGCGATGAACTCAATCAAACTGCATTGGTGGCAACATCAACCACCACTAGTAGCACGACCACCACGGTGGCGCCCTCAACCACCGGCCCGCCTTCAAGCACTACCTTGCTACCGGAAAAGGCTAACGAGACCTCAAGCCCCTCGGAATTATTTAATGCGGCTCCCACCATCGCCACCGTTACCCCAGAGCCACCCTGCCACGAGGGCTCCAGCTCCCAGGAGGGTTCTCCAATCACAAGTGAACCATGCGACCGGGCAGATGTGCCCGCCACTTACCAAGTCTATCCCCAGGTTGTGGAACTAATGCGTAGCCAGCACAACGATCTGCTCTATACGATCATCGGTTGTCTGTCGGTAATTGTGGTCATTTTGGCTGCCTGGAACATACACCTGAAGGCCAAACAGCGATCCTACCGGCCCGTCTCCAATTTGGATGACAACTTCAATACAATGCCTCCCAAAATTAAGAAAATGAATGATTACGTTTAAGCAGGCGACAAATAGACAGATAGAGGCAAAGAGAATAAACGAAAGCAAGCAGCTAATACTGAAATGTAACCTAACCTAACCTAAACTAGTGCTAAGTTGTATAGTCTAGACCTTAAATCCTTTTATATCGGTAGATTCTCTTTTTTTCTTTAGTTCTTTTTTTTTCTTTTCTTTTTGTTTCTGTAGCGCTGAGGATCTCAAAATAAGGAAAAAAAAATTATTTGTTTAATTTTGTAATTGCTTTAAAAACAAAAACTTGTAAACTATTTTGTTTGTTCGTTTTTTGTTCTCCTTCTTTTTATATTTTTCATTAGGTTAAAAGTCTTTTCAAAACACAATCCTTTTTTTTTAAAAAAAAAAAATTATACATGCGTACATAAATACATACATATTACAAAAAAGTATTCATATATTAAAAAAGTTGTCATTTTAAATTGTAGTTAATTTTTTTTGTCATTAGTTTTAAATCCACAAAAACAAAAATACCCACCAGCCTCACATCCACACCACCCCCTGCCGAAAGGGAAATAAAAACAACAAACCTCAGTAATAATTAATAATAATTTAAGAACACACAATAAATGATTGACTGGCTGAAAGAAAATAAATATGAACAAAATCACAAGAGTAACCGGTTGTTTTTGAAAAGGCAAATAAGCTTTAAAGGAATTGTAAACTAGTTGGTACATTGAGGTCAACTACATGTATGCCTTATCCAGATTGTCTAGAAGTTTTACTTTACATCCCTTAACACTGCTTCAGAAATTATTATCAAGATTTATCTAAAAAGCTCAATTCATATTTAATTTCCTCAAGTAAAAGCTTCTACTTAAGCTAGCAATATATCATTCGTAGGGATTTCTTTAACTACAAGTTCCTTGGTTAATTACAAAAACGATTTCCGTTTAAAAGTCCGGTCAGTATAGTCAATCTACATGGAAAAAGAAAGAAATGTCTACTAAAAATATAAATAAAATGTATTAGTATATAAAAGCTTTTAAGGAACAAACAATACTGGTTCAATTTCAGCTAGAGCTGCCCTAGGTTGGAAAAATCCGTATTTGTCTGTGTCATAGACGTTTTTAGGAAATTTAAAAAAAAAACGAGTATTGTTTGTAGGTTTAAAAAAAATGCTTTGCCTTGAAAACCTTTTATCAGGTGAGCTTTACCTGAAAAGCTTTCACCGTGTTAGCTTTAAATGAATATTGTGGTTTAAGAAAGTAAGCTTTTAACGTAAAGTTACACTGTTGGTTTGATTAAAAATTCCCCGGGTTTGTCTGTGACATACCCGTTTTACGGAAACTTAAAAAAAAACGAATATTGTTTGTAAGTTTTTTAAAACAAAAAAGCTTTACCCAAAAAGCTGTCATCAGATGAGCTTTACTTGAAAAGCTTCCACCGTGTTAGCTTTTAATGAAGTGAAGACATTGAGCTTTTAATAATGTTGTGGTTTTAGAAAGTGAGCTTTTAAAGTAAAGTTTAAGCAACTTTAAAATGCAAATGGACCGGGTTGGAAAATTTCTCATTTGCCTTTGACGTTTTTAGGAAACTTTAAAAAAACGAATATTGTTTGTAAGTTTTTTAAAAGCTTTACCTGAAAAGCTGTCATCGGATGAGCTTTACTTGAAAAGCTTTCATCGTGTGAGCTTTTAATGAAGCTGTTTTTAAAGACATTGAGCTTTTAAGAATGTTGTGGTTTTAGAAAGGGAGCTTTTAAAGTAAAGTTAGACTATTGGTTTGCTTAAAAATGGACTGCTGCTTCAATAAGCTTTCCAAGGTAAACACATGCAGTCTTTGCCGAAATCTTAACCGGTCTCATATATTACTACCTTCAAATCTCTGAAAACATTTTGTCAAAAATATGGGCAAGCAATAGCTTAATAAAGCTTTACATGCTAAGTTTGCCTTGAATGCTATATCAGTTATTGCATATTTTTATATGAACTTTAACAGTAGTTGTTCATATCACAAAACTTGAATTATAGAGACAAAAACTGTAATTCGCTCCAATCTATACATTCCCATTTAATATGTATGAGCTTTGGAAATTAATTCAGTTGTCATTCGACTATTGCTGTTTAGGGACATGGCATCGGATACAGAATCTGTTCAGTTTTAATGTTTCTTTGCAAAGACAACTTTGCCAAGCACTTTATAGTTCTGATTGGAGGGATCCTTGGCAATTGCAGACGATAATAAACGTCTTGCTCAGATAATAATTTCTTCTAATGCGGTTACTTTTGGCTAAAATTAATTCCATTTTCTTCGTGTGGTCAATCGTTTTCTTTGTGTTCACATCATACAATGTTATACGAGTTCATGGATATTTCTAACCGGACATAAACTTTCAAAATCACCTTAAGCAACAACGATTGCATGACTTCGATGTTTTGTTGTTGTTGTTGTTTAGGAGCTAATCCTAAATACATATGAGTATATACAATTTTATTGAGAATATAACAAATATTTAACTATTATTTATGTGATATATATTATTAAGTGAGGATTGAGTGTGTGTATTTTAAGAACAAATCTAAAAGAAAACAACTTAAATGATTTGACAAAAAACTGAACTATATTCGTTTCGAATGTAGTGAAAATCTTCTAGTAACATTAACAACAAATGTGTATTACTAACTTTTAGAGAAAGTCCTCGAGGAATCGGAGTGCAATAACAGCACTCCCCACTTATCTATTGTCATTATTACATATTCTTACTAATATTATTCTATTCTATTACAATTACTATTATTATTATAATTATTACTGTTAAAGTGTTTGTGGTCAAGTATTTATTTGCACAACGAACGATTAAACGATTACGATCGCATGATTTCAGTATACGATTACCTGTTGTCATAGTTGTACTAATGCGATTGCCACAGCTGCAAAGAAAAGAAGAATATTAAGAAGTTCCAAAATGTTAAAAATCGTTAAATGATTAAGAGAGATGTAAGATTTAGAGAAGTAATATTATTTGATTCATCCATTTCTTTTTTTTGCCTAGTTTTTTATATCTCTAAATACAACGAAAAAGAAAACAACTCTAGATAATATTAAAAATAATACTTAAAATAAATATCAATCATGTAAGATTTAAAATAATATTACAAATTGTTTTACTAAAAGCAAAGGCAAATTATGTAGATCCCAAGGTAAGATATTGGTGTAGTGGAAAAACAATTTAAAAGAAAAAGTCTTGTTTCATTAAAAGAACAAGTGGGTTTTCAAGTATCAGTCAACAAGTATCATGTTGTAGACTGATATAAAATAAATCCTCTTCGCCACATTAATCTTGTGGTGATACCATATTTCGTTGCAGAAACATTGGCCAAATAGTTCCAAGTGACTTTTGAGAGAACCTATTTTCTGCCAAACACTTCAATCAATCAAATGTCGACATTGTCGTATTCAGATTCAGGTATGCTATCAATGAGCTAAAAAAGCTAAAGCTAATGCTGAGAAATTGGACAAACGAATCTACATTTTTGAGAAAACCCATTTTCTGAAACCAATTTGTGCCAAAATCTTCCTTCAATGTAAAAAATTATTAATTTTGAATGCATTATTAATTTCATTTTGAATGCACTATACATCTGCTATAACGAAATATCAAAATTAGAAAAAAAATATTTTCGGACAAAAAACAACAAAATTCCCGAAATTTAAAAAAAAAAAATTGTCTGTAATTTTGATCATCGATAGACGTTGTAAATCTAATGTTGGCACTGTAACCCTTTTTTTCTCAAGAAAGAATTTTCGGAGTTATTGGAATTTTTCAAATTATATACTTTGACCTTGTCTTTGTTTGCTTATATTTCGGAAACCAGCCAAGTTATTGAAGAGCTTTTGCCATTGAATGAAAGCTAGAGTTATGTACTACAACATATGTTAGGGATTGAATGAGTCTCGCCAACTTCTATAGGTTTTTCTTGCAAAATTAAGTCTGTATTCAGAATGAACTTTTTTTGGTTATATCTTGGAAACCTGCTAACCAACTTAATAATTTCCAGAGGCTATTAATTTCATTTTGAATGCACTAAATATCTGCTATAACGAAATATCAAAATTAGAAAAAAAATATTTTCGGACAAAAAACAACAAAGGGGTTAGCCTTTCCAAAATTCCCGAAATTTAAAAAAAATAAATTTGTCTGTAATTTTGCTCATCGATAGACGTTGTAAATCTAATGTTGGCACTGTAACCCTTTTTTTCTCAAGAAAGAATTTTCGGAGTTATTGGAATTTTTCAAATTATATACTTTGACCTTGTCTTTGTTTGCTCATATTTCGGAAACCAGCCAAGGTATCGAAGAGCTTTTGCCATTGAACGAAAGCTAGAGTAATGTACTACAGTAGATGTAGGGGATTTGAATACGAAGATGTCGATGCTACAAATTTTGTCTCATATTAGAATTTTCGGAGTTATTGGAATTTATCAAATTATATACTTTGACCTTGTCTTTGTTTGCCCATATTTCGGAAACCAGCCAAGGTATCGAAGAGCTTTTGCCATTGAACGAAAGCTAGAGTAATGTACTACAGTAGATGTCAGGGATTTAAATACGAAGATGTCGTTGCTATACTTTTTGTCTCATATTAGAATTTTCGGAGTTATTGGAATTTATCAAATTATATACTTTCACCTTGTCTTTGTTTGCTCATATTTCGGAAACCAGCCAAGGTATCGAAGAGCTTTTGCCATTGAATGAAAGCTAGAGTAATGTACTACAGTAGATGTAGGGGATTAAAATACTAAGATGTCGTTGCTACACTTTTTGTCTCACATTAAAATTTTCGGAGTAATTGGAATTTTTCAAATTATATACTTTGACCTTGTCTTTGTTTGCTCATATTTCGGAAACCAGCCAAGGTATCGAAGACCTTTTGCCATTGAACGAAAGCTAGAGTAATGGACTACAGTAGATGTAGGGGATTTGAATACGAAGATGTCGATGCTACAAATTTTGTCTCATATTAGAATTTTCGGAGTTATTGGGATTTTTCAAATTATATACTTTGACCTTGTCTTTGTTTGCTCATATTTCGGAAACCAGGCAAGGTATCGACGAGCTTTTGCCATTGAATGAAAGCTGGAGTAATGTACTGCAACATATGTGGGGAATTGAATGAGTCCCGCCAACTTCTATAGGTTTTTCTTGCAAAATTAAGTCTGTATTCAGAATGAACTTTTTTTGGTCATATCTTGGAAACCTGCTAGCCAACTTAATAATTTCCAGATGCTATTAATTTCATTTTGAATGCACTAAATATCTGCTATAACGAAATATTAAAAGTAGAAAAAAAATATTTTCGGACAAAAAACAACAAAGGGGTTAGCCTTTCCAAAATTCCCGAAATTTAAAAAAAATAAATTTGTCTGTAATTTTGCTCATCGATAGACGTTGTAAATCTAATGTTGGCACTGTAACCCTTTTTTTCTCAAGAAAGAATTTTCGGAGTTATTGGAATTTTTCAAATTATATACTTTGACCTTGTCTTTGTTTGCCCATATTTCGGAAACCAGCCAAGTTATCGAAGAGCTTTTGCCATTGAATGAAAGCTAGAGTAATGTACTGCAACATATGTGGGGAATTGAATGAGTCCCGCCAACTTCTATAGGTTTTTCTTGCAAAATTAAGTCTGTATTCAGAATGAACTTTTTTTGGTCATATCTTGGAAACCTGCTAGCCAACTTAATAATTTCCAGATGCTATTAATTTCATTTTGAATGCACTAAATATCTGCTATAACGAAATATTAAAAGTAGAAAAAAAATATTTTCGGACAAAAAACAACAAAGGGGTTAGCCTTTCCAAAATTCCCGAAATTTAAAAAAAATAAATTTGTCTGTAATTTTGCTCATCGATAGACGTTGTAAATCTAATGTTGGCACTGTAACCCTTTTTTTCTCAAGAAAGAATTTTCGGAGTTATTGGAATTTTTCAAATTATATACTTTGACCTTGTCTTTGTTTGCCCATATTTCGGAAACCAGCCAAGGTATCGAAGAGCTTTTGCCATTGAATGAAAGCTAGAGTAATGTACTACAGTAGATGTAGGGGATTAAAATACTAAGATGTCGTTGCTACACTTTTTGTCTCACATTAAAATTTTCGGAGTAATTGGAATTTTTCAAATTATATACTTTGACCTTGTCTTTGTTTGCTCATATTTCGGAAACCAGCCAAGTTATCGAAGAGCTTTTGCCATTGAATGAAAGCTAGAGTAATGTACTACAACATATGTGAGGGATTGAATGAGTCTCGCCAACTTCTATAGGTTTTTCTTGCAAAATTAAGTCTGTATTCATAATGAACTTTTTTTGGTCATATCTTGGAAACCTGCTAGCCAACTTAATAATTTCCAGATGCTATTAATTTCATTTTGAATGCACTAAATATGTGCTATAACGAAATATCAAAATTAGAAAAAAAATATTTTCGGACAAAAAACAACAAAGGGGTTAGCCTTTCCAAAACTCCCAAAATTTAAAAAAAATAAATTTGTCTGTAATTTTGCTCATCGATAGACGTTGTAAATCTAATGTTGGCACTGTAACCCTTTTTTTCTCAAGAAAGAATTTTCGGAGTTATTGGAATTTTTCAAATTATATACTTTGACCTTGTCTTTGTTTGCTCATATTTCGGAAACCAGCCAAGGTATCGAAGAGCTTTTGCCATTGAATGAAAGCTAGAGTAATGTACTACAGTAGATGTAGGGGATTTGAATACGAAGATGTCGATGCTACAAATTTTGTCTCATATTAGAATTTTCGGAGTTATTGGAATTTATCAAATTATATACTTTGACCTTGTCTTTGTTTGCCCATATTTCGGAAACCAGCCAAGGTATCGAAGAGCTTTTGCCATTGAACGAAAGCTAGAGTAATGTACTACAGTAGATGTCAGGGATTTAAATACGAAGATGTCGTTGCTATACTTTTTGTCTCATATTAGAATTTTCGGAGTTATTGGAATTTATCAAATTATATACTTTCACCTTGTCTTTGTTTGCCCATATTTCGGAAACCAGCCAAGTTATCGAAGAGCTTTTGCCATTGAATGAAAGCTAGAGTAATGTACTACAACATATGTGAGGGATTGAATGAGTCTCGCCAACTTCTATAGGTTTTTCTTGCAAAATTAAGTCTGTATTCATAATGAACTTTTTTTGGTCATATCTTGGAAACCTGCTAGCCAACTTAATAATTTCCAGATGCTATTAATTTCATTTTGAATGCACTAAATATGTGCTATAACGAAATATCAAAATTAGAAAAAAAATATTTTCGGACAAAAAACAACAAAGGGGTTAGCCTTTCCAAAACTCCCAAAATTTAAAAAAAATAAATTTGTCTGTAATTTTGCTCATCGATAGACGTTGTAAATCTAATGTTGGCACTGTAACCCTTTTTTTCTCAAGAAAGAATTTTCGGAGTTATTGGAATTTTTCAAATTATATACTTTGACCTTGTCTTTGTTTGCTCATATTTCGGAAACCAGCCAAGGTATCGAAGAGCTTTTGCCATTGAATGAAAGCTAGAGTAATGTACTACAGTAGATGTAGGGGATTTGAATACGAAGATGTCGATGCTACAAATTTTGTCTCATATTAGAATTTTCGGAGTTATTGGGATTTTTCAAATTATATACTTTGACCTTGTCTTTGTTTGCTCATATTTCGGAAACCAGCCAAGGTATCGAAGACATTTTGCCATTGAACGAAAGCTAGGGTAATGTACTACAGTAGATGTTGGGGATTTGAATACGAAGATGTCGATGCTACACTTTTTATCTCACATTAGAATTTTCGGAGTTATTGGAATTTATCAAATTATATACTTTCACCTTGTCTTTGTTTGCCCATATTTCGGAAACCAGCCAAGTTATCGAAGAGCTTTTGCCATTGAATGAAAGCTAGAGTAATGTACTACAACATATGTGAGGGATTGAATGAGTCTCGCCAACTTCTATAGGTTTTTCTTGCAAAATTAAGTCTGTATTCATAATGAACTTTTTTTGGTCATATCTTGGAAACCTGCTAGCCAACTTAATAATTTCCAGATGCTATTAATTTCATTTTGAATGCACTAAATATCTGCTATAACGAAATATTAAAAGTAGAAAAAAAATATTTTCGGACAAAAAACAACAAAGGGGTTAGCCTTTCCAAAATTCCCGAAATTTAAAAAAAATAAATTTGTCTGTAATTTTGCTCATCGATAGACGTTGTAAATCTAATGTTGGCACTGTAACCCTTTTTTTCTCAAGAAAGAATTTTCGGAGTTATTTGAATTTTTCAAATTATATACTTTGACCTTGTCTTTGTTTGCTCATATTTCGGAAACCAGGCAAGGTATCGACGAGCTTTTGCCATTGAACGAAAGCTAGGGTAATGTACTACAGTAGATGTTGGTGATTTGAATACGAAGATGTCGATGCTACACTTTTTATCTCACATTAGAATTTTCGGAGTTATTGGAATTTATCAAATTATATACTTTGACCTTGTCTTTGTTTGCTCATATTTCGGAAACCAGCCAAGTTATCGAAGAGCTTTTGCCATTGAATGAAAGCTGGAGTAATGTACTGCAACATATGTGAGGGATTAAATGAGTCTCGCCAACTTCTATAGGTTTTTCTTGCAAAATTAAGTCTGTATTCAGAATGAACTTTTTTTGGTCATATCTTGGAAACCTGCTAGCCAACTTAATAATTTCCAGATGCTATTAATTTCATTTTGAATGCACTAAATATGTGCTATAACGAAATATCAAAATTAGAAAAAAAATATTTTCGGAATATTTCAAAAATTCGCGAAATTTAAAAAAAATAAATTTGTCTGTAATTTTGCTCATCGATAGACGTTGTAAATCTAATGTTGGCACTGTAACCCTTTTTTTCTCAAGAAAGAATTTTCGGAGTTATTTGAATTTTTCAAATTATATACTTTGACCTTGTCTTTGTTTGCTTATATTTCGGAAACCAGCCAAGGTATCGAAGAGCTTTTGCTCTTCGCTGCTACACCTTTTGTCTCACATTAGAATTTTCGGAGTTATTGGAATTTTTCAAATTATATACTTTGACCTTGTCTTTGTTTGCTCATATTTCAGAAACCAGCCAAGTTATCAACGAGCTTTTGCCGTTGAATGAAAGCTAGAACAACGTACTACATTAGATGTCGGGAATTTAAATACGAAGATGTCGTTGCTACACTTTTTATCTCACATTAGAATTTTCGGAGTTATTGGAATTTTTCAAATTATATACTTTGACCTTGTCTTTGTTTGCTCATATTTCGGAAACCAGCCAAGGTATCGAAGACCTTTTGCCAATGAACGAAAGCTAGAGTAATTTACTACAACATATGTGAGGGATTGAATGAGTCTCGCCAACTTCTATAGGTTTTTCTTGCAAAATTAAGTCTGTATTCATAATGAACTTTTTTTGGTCATATCTTGGAAACCTGCTAGCCAACTTAATAATTTCCAGATGCTATTAATTTCATTTTGAATGCACTAAATATGTGCTATAACGAAATATCAAAATTAGAAAAAAAATATTTTCGGACAAAAAACAACAAAGGGGTTAGCCTTTCCAAAACTCCCAAAATTTAAAAAAAATAAATTTGTCTGTAATTTTGCTCATCGATAGACGTTGTAAATCTAATGTTGGCACTGTAACCCTTTTTTTCTCAAGAAAGAATTTTCGGAGTTATTGGAATTTTTCAAATTATATACTTTGACCTTGTCTTTGTTTGCTCATATTTCGGAAACCAGCCAAGGTATCGAAGAGCTTTTGCCATTGAATGAAAGCTAGAGTAATGTACTACAGTAGATGTAGGGGATTTGAATACGAAGATGTCGATGCTACAAATTTTGTCTCATATTAGAATTTTCGGAGTTATTGGAATTTATCAAATTATATACTTTGACCTTGTCTTTGTTTGCCCATATTTCGGAAACCAGCCAAGGTATCGAAGAGCTTTTGCCATTGAACGAAAGCTAGAGTAATGTACTACAGTAGATGTCAGGGATTTAAATACGAAGATGTCGTTGCTATACTTTTTGTCTCATATTAGAATTTTCTGAGTTATTGGAATTTATCAAATTATATACTTTCACCTTGTCTTTGTTTGCCCATATTTCGGAAACCAGCCAAGTTATCGAAGAGCTTTTGCCATTGAATGAAAGCTAGAGTAATGTACTACAACATATGTGAGGGATTGAATGAGTCTCGCCAACTTCTATAGGTTTTTCTTGCAAAATTAAGTCTGTATTCATAATGAACTTTTTTTGGTCATATCTTGGAAACCTGCTAGCCAACTTAATAATTTCCAGATGCTATTAATTTAATTTTGAATGCACTAAATATGTGCTATAACGAAATATCAAAATTAGAAAAAAAATATTTTCGGACAAAAAACAACAAAGGGGCCTTTCCAAAACTCCCAAAATTTAAAAAAAAAAAATTTGTCTGTAATTTTGCTCATCGATAGACGTTGTAAATCTAATGTTGGCACTGTAACCCTTTTTTTCTCAAGAAAGAATTTTCGGAGTTATTGGAATTTTTCAAATTATATACTTTGACCTTGTCTTTGTTTGCTCATATTTCGGAAACCAGCCAAGGTATCGAAGACCTTTTGCCATTGAACGAAAGCTAGAGTAATTTACTACAACATATGTTAGGGATTGAATGAGTCTCGCCTCGGTTTTACTTGAAAAATTAAAGCTAAAGCTAAAGCTATCTATGAGCAAAATTTCAGTAAAATCAATTTTTTCAAAACAATCTAAAATTTTGTTATTTTTTTGGTCAAAAATTGTATTGTCGAATTTCAAAATCGTTTGCTCTTTGGTGAATTCTAATTTCGAAACGATTTAACTATAGCCACATATAGTTGAGACAACGGGTTCAAACTAAATCCTGTGAATATGATCGAAGCATACAATTTTCCAGGCCCGTTGGGTCGTTAGCGAGTTCTCCAATCACTTTTAGGCACTGGAACTATAAAAATGTTCGAGAAGTATTTATACAAAACAAAAGTGAATATCCGAAAAACTCTTCAATGAGACAGCATTACCGGAATTTCACTTCGGTACGACCTGACCCGTTATCAAATCTACAACAGTTTCACTACTGCAAAATATTTCACCTCTTTTCCCATAGTAGTATAAATATTCCTTTCAGCTACTCCTTGTATAGTTTTTAGTAGATGAACATTTTCAAATGGAAAATATAATAAATCTGTCATAATCTTCCGAATAATCTTCGTTTGGTGAAGAAAATATATATCGCAGCTCTTGCGAAAAAGTCTTAATCCTCAGCAAAATTTCAAATACCAAAGCATACATTTGGGCGTGACATTTTATTAAACATTAAGTGGTGCTACAAAAATCAATTAACACATCCAACAACAAACACATTCTCATTTTTTATAGTTTCGGTCATTCAAGCTTTCTTGGTGGAAAAATCCATGTTAATGGTGAATATCCGCTTCTTTTCCATAACCCAACTGAAATTAGACAAATAGCGCATGTCCGCCTGAAGTACGGGAAAATCTTCCGGATGCAAATAGAACTGATCGATGATTAAACGTTTTTTCTGCCAACAAAAACAAAAACAATATAGCGGCCTTAATGCGAAAGTACATCAACTCACCCCTGGTATGGGACATTTTTTGGGAAACACCGAGTCACCATAGTGAATGGCATTGGCAATGATTTTGAATAAACGATTCTTCACCTTCGGAGCCAAACTGCGGCAACCGTTAATGGTCACATTCAAAAATGATGTTCGCACGTTGTAGCGTGCTAGGGTTAATTGGGCATTGAAGGCCTCTACGGGTTTGGCAAATTCAGCTTCGATGTGCAAAGAACGTCGTTTATTTCTCACTTGATCCGTAATATTGAAGAACTGGAAATAGTTTTCGCGATGCATTTGAAAGTTGTAGTCATTCAGGACAATATCAACGGAATACTGGAATTTTGAACAAAAAAAAAAAAAATACACCTTACACTGGAATGGAACTTGGCAAAAACTTACCGCTTGACATTCTTCGATTACAATAAGTATTACGAAAATTAAGAAAACTCTTGCGCCACTCATGTTGTTGCGCCACAAAGTCATTTTGCTGAATGGGAAATATTCGGCGAAACTGTTATCCATATCCATGTTCGATAAGATCTTTAAGGTTAAAATAAAAGATTTCCTACCCATATTAAATTTTGTTTGTTTTCATTAAAAAGCTATTTGATTTTTAAATAATAGTTTTTTAATTGAAATATACTGATTATCACTTTTGGGTACATTAAACACTTTTGTGGCCATTAAAAGTGAATAAAACCGTCACGGTTGGAAATTTCAAATCAAATGCTGATGTTGGGAAATTGAAAAAAAATAATAAATAATTACAACTGCATTTGATATGCTTCGTCTGCTGTCCAAGATCTACGGAGCCCAGACGATTTTCTAATACTAAAAACAAACACATACAAAGTAATTTTTCTGAAATGAGCAACTTTCTAACAATGCTCACGGACCGTTCATTAAGCCCTTTGTATTTAGGTGGGGCGCTTTTGAAATGACCCATTTCCATGGGGTTATATTGGCCCCCTGTAGTTTGTCAATCAGCCACAGTCCTGCAACTTACAAAACTCCACAAGAAATAGTCTAATGGAGTTGATCACGGTGACAACTTCACATCACCTCTGCTTGAGATTTGCAATGTGGCAATGTGAGCTGTGTCGCACGTAGCGCAGTTTTGTTGAAACCACATCTCGCCAGTATCCATATCATCCAAAAAATTGGTAATCATCGACATCGTCTTTCAAGGGTTAAAGTCATTCTCAAAATATTATGGACCAATGATCTTTTATTTTCATTGATATTGTCCTAAACTGGACAAAAATGATTCTCGTCATCGCTAAAGATGCAAATTAGGATCAGTTCCCTCCATTTCTAAGCAAATTCTGAATGTCTGAAATCTTCCATTCATAAATCCATTTTAATTAGGATTTTAAAGTAATTACTGAAAAACTTATTAACATATTACTGCATGCGTATAACAATTAATATTAATCATACGTAGTGATGGACGGAAAGGGTAACTTTTTAAAAAAAAAAACTCTTAACTTCACATGTCCCAATATACACGATGACCTTTTCGATTGATTTTAAGCATAGTACGGAGAGTACTCAATTTTTATTCTCTTCAAAAGAGAAAAATACCTTATGAGAAAAAAATTTTTCTCCTCAAAAATAAATATAAATTTTTCTCAAGATAAATATTTTTTTCTCGTGAAAGTAATTTAAAATATGAAGAGAACAATTATTTTTTTCACTCACGAGATTTATCTACCGAGCACTCGCGCGAGAGTTATATCTACTCATTAGAAATTAATTCTCATTCATGAGTTTAATCATTAGAAAAAATATTCGTCATCAACTGCATTTTTAGGAAATCCCTTTACAACGGCGAAATGGGACGAAAATATGTATAACAAATAATTAAACTTTCAGCGGATAACATTTTTTTTCTTTTTTATTGTTTTCAAACCAAAAAATTAAATAAAAAATAACAATAAAGCAATTCTATTGCGTAACACAAAAAATAAGGCATTACGACCCATTTCAACTGCTTCAAACAAAACAATAGAAGAAACTGACCTGCGTCAATTTCCAAATACAAATATTTTTATATTTCTTGTCTCACGCGTGCTCTCTTTAATATTTATCTTTATTTAACTTTCGCACTTAGAATGTAAAACAAAACTCTCGTGAAAGTTATTTTTATGAGTGAGTGTTATCTTTTCTTCTCTTTCGTTAGAGAGAGCAATACTTTTAAAGCATGTATTGATCACTCATGAAAGATAAAAAAGATAACTTTCGTAGATAAAAATTACTTTCACGAGAATTTTTTTTTTGTCTCTGAGTGTGAGTAACAAAACGAGAGATAAAAATGAAAATACCTTTCGCGAAGCGAGATTTTCCGTACTATGATTTTAAGGACGACGGAAGATAATGATCGAATATCTTGGAACAGATTAATTTCTGGTAATATTCAAGCGACTTTATCTAATCACTGGTAGTCAACTTAGTTAGCGCTACTGAGTCGGCATGCCCAGGGTTTTACCAATGCCATTTGTGCCAGACTCATTTCCGGCAACACCTGCCTAAATTTCGTCAGTCAGTGAGTCAGTTATTTCCTTTCCAGTTTACTGAAATTTTCTTTGTCTCCGAAGGTTAATATTAAAGCTATACACGTTTTTGTATATATTTAATATATTTTTAAAGAGTCTACTAAATTCCACCTTAATTGCAAAAATATTTTAAAAAAAATACGAGCGGTTAAAAGTTCTAACTTTTAAACCACCTTGGCGTATGATTGATATTAATTCGTGAGTACTTTGTGAGAGTTGCAAAACCTGGAAAAAGGGGCTGAAATTTAGAAAGTGTGAACAAATATTTCAATTGTATATCAAGGTTCTGAGTCGTTATAGAGATTTTTTTTTGTAAAACAATTCAATTAAACAAATATTGTGTGCTTAATGGAAAAGTGGAAGTATCGCATATGAAGTAGCGGGTGTTTTCAATAACAAAATTTCTTTTCCAACCTTTGAATTTTGTAAAATCTTTGCTTCATATTTATATTGCTAATAAGGTATTTGTGAATGTATGTGTGTGCGTGTGATTCAATAATGTTTTTATTTATTTTATGACTTTTTGTCTGCACTCTCCAGGGCGGTGCTTATTGTCGTGCGTTGGCGTTGTTGCTGTCGCTGTCGCTGGCTCTGGTGGCCGCATTGTGGCAGTTTGTCTGGCTGCATAATAAAATCCGCACTTCGGCATTTGGCCGTATTGGCGTTAATGTTGCTGTGAATATTAATCAAATTTATAGCCGATTTTCAGTTGGTGTTATTGACGATCTCTTCTGATTCACAATCTGTTATTATGCGACTTTTTTTGCAGTTTTTTTTTTTCAGAAAAAAAAAAACCGAAAATAATGCGTTCAATAACATAAAGAGACAGTTAAATGTTTATTAACAAAAGTTGTATTGTATTTATTGTCTTTGTGTTTGTCGTTGTCGTTGTCGTCATTGTTATTATAACGGGGTATTTGTGAATATAAAAAGCGACGATTGTTATTCAACAACAACAACAACGAAAAACAGCAAAATATAAATTAAATTATGAGTCCAAGGCGACTTTAAAGTGCAGCTGAGGTGGGTGAATTAATTTAATAAACCAACTGCAAATATTTCATTACGGATTTATGAGTCTATGAACCAAAACGATATTTTGTGAGATAAATTGAAAATTGACATAATTGCTGGCGACAACAGATGAGTCATTGATAAATGTGGTGTTCATTGACTCACCCTGCAGTTGACTGAAGAAATACGACAGAGTGTGAAAATAAATGTATTGACAAAGGTTTAGGAAAAATAAGCGATTTCAGGCAAATGTATTTAAAAAGTTATAGAAACTGACTTTGTTAGATGTAGGTGGTATTTGAAAAATATTAGGAGGGGCAGACTTGAAGGTCAGCGGAAGGAAACCCACAGGGCAAGACTTTGTTTAGCATAGAAGTTTGTCTTGAAGGATAAAAAATCGATGACTGGATATAAATCCAAGAATGACTGGTCTATAAGGACGACGGAAGATAATGAACGACGATATGGCTTCCATAGAAACCGATCTACCAGAATCCAAGAAAACCGGGTCTTATCTCACAGTACAGAGAGATACTCAAAGGTCGACGGAATATAATCTCCCTGATCGACAGAATGGCTTCCGTAGAAACTGATCTAATAGGATCCAAGGAAGACTGGCCTCTTCTCATAACGTAGAAGTTTGTCTTGAAGGATAAACAATCTATGACTGGATATAAAGAATGACTGGTCTCTAAGGACGACGGAAGATAATGAACGACGATATGGCTTCCATAGAAACCGATCTACCAGAATCCAAGGAAGACGGGTCTTTTCTCACAGTACAGAGAGATACTCAAAGGTTGAAGGAATATAATCCCCCTGATCGACAGAATGGCTTCCGTAGAAACGGATCTACTAGAATCGAAGGAAGACTGGCCGTTTTACACAGTATAAAAGTTTGTCGTGAAGGAAAAAAAATCGATGACTGGATATAAATCCAAGAATGACTGATCTCTAAGGACGACGGAAGATAAAGATCGATGGTATGGCTTCCATAGAAACCAATCTACTAGATTTCAGGGCAGACGGGTCTTATCTCACAGGACATAGAGATATTTTAAGGCCGTTGGAAGATAATGCCCCTGATCGACAGTATGGCTTTCGTAGAAACTGTTCTTCTGGAGACCAGATGTCATTACTTTGAAAACCTCGGAATGGAGCTATAAACCGGCTTACAGAAAACAAGATCGTTGCACTGGATATTTACAAGGTTCGAGTACGATGCATTCATATCATTTGCCGTTGGCAATAACTACACTCGATTCATAACGAGTTTTCTCAGAGATCGCACTGTACCAGTTTAATAGATGGGGTCTGCTCCAATGAGCATAAGTTTCCCAAAGCAACACTGGACTTTTCTCCTCGAATCAAGTGTTTGTAACGCTTTATGAATCGACGATGTTCCCAGTCCATCCGTTAACAGAATATCAAAGGAAATCCATTCACCCAATAATCTACTGCATTATTTTAATAAAGTCTGTCCTCGTATTCATTCATAAGCGGGAAAACAATTGTCCTCTATAAACCACAGTCGGGTCACTTTCTCATTTTTTGTACGCATTCCCTTGAAATTGACCACAATAGTTTCATTAGTGTTTGCCCCCCAAAATAAACACTTTATTGCTTTATTAAGTTTTTCTTTTTTTTCTCATTTTTTTCGGTTCTGTTGAAAGTTTTTGGTTAACATTATTTGTCATTGTGGTGGTCAATGACCATACAGTGGGCAGATGTCCGAAGACGTTTGCTAAATATTTCTTAAATGAGGGTGTTTTGAATTTTTTTTTTTATTTAATCGTCTGAAAAATATTTCTAAAATTAAAAAAGATTATATAGCACTAGTAGCAATGGCTATGAGATCCTTTTTATTTTTTATTAATTGCAATACAAAGTAAATTTATATTCTAATTTTGAGTGGAAGGATAATCTGGGTGACACAGACCATAGGGCTAGATTTTTGCAGCGACTGACCAAAACCTCTGGTGGAAATCGTACCCACAGTCCCCACGCTGATAGGCAAGCACGCTACCAACTCGCATAAAATCGGTATTTTCTCTTATTTCCTCTGTCAAATGGTGGCAGGTGCTTCCAAACTAAAGCGTCACAAAACAACTTGGGACGCATGTAAAAAAAACCCTAAAATGGTGATTACTTCGGGTAAGCCTTTGGCTGTTTAAGCTCTTTTAATATTTAAACCCAATTAGTAAAATTAAATAAAATTTAAGTATATTTTAGTGGAAAAATATTTATTTTTTTGGGAAATTAAATCACAAAAATATTACAAAGAAAACCATTTCATCTTAAATATATTGAGATGCATAAAGAACAAGATTTTCTACGATAAACTCTTCTGGATGTGCTGTCATCATTCGTGTGGGTACAAGCACTTCTGGTTTGATTTGGTGGCTGGGAGGGCATTGCAAACTTTTCCATTACTAATATAAGGATATGAGTCACGCTTACAGGCATTTCCCCTGTATACGCATTAATCGAATTAAAAAATACTTTTCAAAAAAATCTCAATTTTCATTTTTCAATTAATCTCCATTATTCGGGATTTTGGCCCACTGTGAGACGACTGCCCTCTGTATGGTCTTTGGTGGTCGCTATTCACCAGAATAAACTGTCATTTTAACATTTCGCCTTCGCCCCATCCCCACCAGAATCAGTGCGACGTTGCCAATGTGTTTTAAACTACACTGAAACGATTTGTTTGTTTTAAAACTGCAACAAAAACATCAAAAAAAAAAAAAAACAAAATGTGTTGGCTGAATTGTCATAAATGCCATCCATTTGGTGGCAACCAAAATTTCTGTTAATAGACAATTTTGAATACAAAGCAAAAACAAGGTTCAATATATCGTCAACAGAAATTCAAAATGACTTAACAGGCATTTTCATAACTACACAGGAGAAGCCAGACAATTTTGTAAAATCGAAAAAATCAACTTGTTACATCGTTTAGGAGTTCGCCTCTAAAATTGTAAATTTTGCAACATTTTGCAGACACATGTATTTTAGGTCATTTTACAAGAATCCATCAAAAACATGATTTTGGATATTATGATGTTTGGTCATTTTGGATTTCACGTGACGTCATGTATGTTCTGTATATTTTTAATATTTGTTATTTGTAGGGTTAG
This sequence comes from Hydrotaea cyrtoneurina, assembly GCA_958296145.1. NCBI lineage: Eukaryota > Metazoa > Arthropoda > Insecta > Diptera > Muscidae > Hydrotaea > Hydrotaea cyrtoneurina. Next base: position 77,783,319 of record OY282515.1, read on the forward strand.
AAAAAAGCTGTTATTATACCCAAAGGATGTGTGACATTTGGGTAAAATATGAAAAAAAGGATAAGCTCATGTTAAATTTCGAATATTTTCAAAACGATTGTGGGCGATTTTAAAATACCCTAATTTAAAGCCTAGAAGAATTAATTGTATTTGTAAGTCTAATGAGAATTTTCCTTAGATGGTTTTCCATAAAAAACCTTAGGCAGTTTCAAAGTTAACAACTCCCTGGTCAAAGCTCAGCAATGAAAGTTGAAAAGCAAACTGATTCTATGTTTAAGAAATTATTATATTATTCATAGATAAACAAACATCGAAACATATGACTACCAAGACAAATGAATATTATTGGGTTTTTAGGGAAACGGTTTTCATTTTGTGAAACTGGATTTGTTTTATATTAAACATATTCTTATAGAAAATTTGATAAGTACACATTCTGGTTGATTCTTTAATTAATAGTCAGTCAGTATACAAAACATATTGCAGACAACTCACTGATCAGGCCTTAGAAATGAATGTCTTGAGACGAAATTCAAGACATTCAGTTGAAAAGCGAACTCATTCTATTTTTAAAAAGTAAATGAATAATGAAGAGATTTTTCATGGACAAACAAACACCGAAACAAATGAATACCAAGACATATGAATATGATTGGGTGTTTAGGAAACTAGTTCTCATTTTGTGAAACTAGTTTTCGGTTATGAACGATTTTTTGGTATACAAATCATATTCGAATCAATAAGATATGTTGGCTCTGGACAAAATGTATTTTCCCTGATCTCCTTGGTAATACTGACAAATGGTGCCCTGCGTATTACTGACATCTGCCGAACTAATGCATGGGAAAACGGCTTGGAACGTCTGTCCTCGGAATGGTTTTTGCTATGAACTTTGGGAATATTTTTTTTTTAAATAACATTCAATACTAAGATAATAATTAAACATAATTAAAACAAATTGAATGAATTAAAAATGTGGACATGCTATTTAATATTTTATTAGTTCTTTGTATAGATCTTCATTTTCAATTTATATTTGCGTCCTAAGGAACAGGTCTGAGCTCTCTGCTTCTATGTATGTATGTAAGATGTGACCATTACCTACAACTTATTTTTTTGTGAAACAACAATAAGTACACTGAGTACACTGAGTACTCACTGTCTTCATCATACAGTCAATTCATTTTGACTAACCAAAACAAATAAACCGAATGCTAGAAACGAATAAACAGGGTACATGTCTAGGTTTCGAAAAACAAACAGTGTACAGTGTTTGCTTGTGTGCACTTCGACCATTCAGTTGTTTTGTTTCTAGAGTAACGACTGCAGTTAATTAGTGTGCCCTGAAGCAAAAGGAGTACTGTAGGCATTTGACATAAATGTCTTGATGCAGACGTTTGGCATTGATTTCAGAGACGTTTCACGCCTGTTCCTTCATGGAATGATAAGGAAAATAAGAGAAAATCGCATACACTGAATTTGGCAACAACATTTCAATAATTCCGAAAATAGTTTTCTAATCCTTGTGATTTTTTTTTTTCCGATAAAAATATTTATTTGTATCCTCTACAGGGCCACAAACTCAATACACCATCTCTAGGGCACCGAAGAATGCACATTGGCAAAAAAAAGCTTACAACAGCAAACATTTGTGTGGGGTTAATGGGTTTTAAAAAAAAGAAAAAGAAACTATAACGAGGTAATGTTTTGAAAACGAAACGTATAAATTAAAAGAAATGTTGATTTATTAAATGCGATAAAAAAATTGCCAACTTAAATGGAATACTGAAATAATAAATATCATCCAACCGTTACAAAAACTTACTATGCAAAGCAGTCATTGCAATAATATCAAGGTTTTTTTTTTTTTTGTTTGTTAAGTGCAGCAAATTTATTGATTTATACAAAAAAAAGTAAAGTGTCATCCTTTGTAATATATTTTTTTAAGAAACTACATCTATGCCGCTTTTTAGAGCAACAATTGGAGCAGAAATCATTGCAAATGGGTACAGATGCCAAAAAAAAATTGGATTCTCATACTTTCTGAAACATTTCTATTGTGAAAAACAAAAATGGAAATAAAAACCAAAAAACCTGTATACTTATTTAATTAAGGCAAAAAATGCTGCCGTTAAATTTTGGCCAGAAAAGGATCACATTTGTAATCTATTTTCGTTTTGAGTATTGACACGTTGAGCTCACAAACTCGACTCTGCAACTGAGGATCGACTCGGGAGGAGATCCTTAAGAGTTTCCTGATGTCATTGCGGTCAATGACTCTCAGAACTAATGAGACTCTTTCTTTCTTTCTTTCTGGCACAAACCGAAATTACCACAAATTTTTTGATATTCAAATTGAATGCCTTCTCTTACTTAGACTGCCAGTCAATCCTTATTGATGTTTTGATGAATTTGTAATTTGTTTCTCCATTTCGTATGGGCGAGGGAATAATTTGATTTCTTTAACCCTCCCCTTGCTGACAATCTTGATTGGCAACACAACACAGAGAAAATATATCAAAAGGCCGATGAGTCATCTGTTTGGACACGAATGCAACCTAAATGCCTCCATGACTGGGTAGAATTATTTCGTACACATTTGCATATAATAATAAATATTTGAATGACAGTCTTTCGTCCATGAGGTTCAGAGAACTTTTGTTGCCATTGTCATTTGAAAATGTTGATACTTATCAATGATTTGATCATGTCACATTGATTTCTCAAAGAGGGGGGTCCTGTTGTCGTCAGAACGCTATTGATATTTATTAAATGATGAAAGGGTCTTAAAAATGCCCCAAATGCAAAATGGCCGAAAAAATTAAGAATTCTCATACGAAATGTGGGAATTTTTTTTTTTTGGGATATTTTCAAAACCAAAGTGAAAAATTCATATAAAAATAAAAATCAACCCCATTTTTTTCAATTTAGGTCATATTTTAAATGTAATAATTAGATTTGTAACCAGAAAAGATTATAAAAAATAAATATAGGAATTTTTTACAATTGTTTTTCACTTTTATTTTGGGTGATTTTTCACATTTTAGATTGGGATAATTTTTCAAAAATTGTTTGGGGGATTTTTCAAAACTTTTGCGGAGCCTTGGTCAAAACAAATGATCGCAGAAAATCATGTGTCACTCATATTTAAGACAACTCAACCAACAAATTCCAAATAATTCAATATTTGCATCGATGCTCATTATTATTAAATTTAAATTTTACATACATACATGAATTTTAATACGTGTGCCACAAGTTTCTGTCTCAGTTGCAAAGAACAATACTTTTTATTAAAAATCCCGCATAAGTGAAAATATTTTTTTATTTTTTTCATTTCCGCATAACCCAATTCCAATTTAAAAAAAATATTAACAGATTAATTTCTGTTCAATATATTTCGTTTATTTGATAAGAAATGCAAGTAAATAAAAGTCGGAGTCGGAGTTGAGCAAATTTGTTAACTTCGACTCCAGGCAAGTTTGCCAGAATCCGACTCCACAGCCCTGCTACCGACACCACTTGAGTAATCGTCCAGCCGATACAAATGCACGAGCTGATAAACTCGTTGAGAGTCCACTGACAGCAAGAAACGTATAAAAATATAATATAAATAGAAAAAGGGTTTGGGTCTTAGGTCAGCTTGGAATGGATCAAGATTTTGCTTTATATATCTATATCTATATCCATATCTATATCTATATCTATATCTATATCTATATCTATATCTATATCTATATCTATATCTATATCTATATCTATATCTATATCTATATCTATATCTATATCTATATCTATATCTATATCTATATCTATATCTATATCTATATCTATATCTATATCTATATCTATATCTATATCTATATCTATATCTATATCTATATCTATATCTATATCTATATCTATATCTATATCTATATCTATATCTATATCTATATCTATATCTATATCTATATCTATATCTATATCTATATCTATATCTATATCTATATCTATATCTATATCTATATCTATATCTATATCTATATCTATATCTATATCTATATCTATATCTATATCTATATCTATATCTATATCTATATCTATATCTATATCTATATCTATATCTATATCTATATCTATATCTATATCTATATCTATATCTATATCTATATCTATATCTATATCTATATCTATATCTATATCTATATCTATATCTATATCTATATCTATATCTATATCTATATCTATATCTATATCTATATCTATATCTATATCTATATCTATATCTATATCTATATCTATATCTATATCTATATCTATATCTATATCTATATCTATATCTATATCTATATCTATATCTATATCTATATCTATATCTATATCTATATCTATATCTATATCTATATCTATATCTATATCTATATCTATATCTATATCTATATCTATATCTATATCTATATCTATATCTATATCTATATCTATATCTATATCTATATCTATATCTATATCTATATCTATATCTATATCTATATCTATATCTATATCTATATCTATATCTATATCTATATCTATATCTATATCTATATCTATATCTATATCTATATCTATATCTATATCTATATCTATATCTATATCTATATCTATATCTATATCTATATCTATATCTATATCTATATCTATATCTATATCTATATCTATATCTATATCTATATCTATATCTATATCTATATCTATATCTATATCTATATCTATATCTATATCTATATCTATATCTATATCTATATCTATATCTATATCTATATCTATATCTATATCTATATCTATATCTATATCTATATCTATATCTATATCTATATCTATATCTATATCTATATCTATATCTATATCTATATCTATATCTATATCTATATCTATATCTATATCTATATCTATATCTATATCTATATCTATATCTATATCTATATCTATATCTATATCTATATCTATATCTATATCTATATCTATATCTATATCTATATCTATATCTATATCTATATCTATATCTATATCTATATCTATATCTATATCTATATCTATATCTATATCTATATCTATATCTATATCTATATCTATATCTATATCTATATCTATATCTATATCTATATCTATATCTATATCTATATCTATATCTATATCTATATCTATATCTATATCTATATCTATATCTATATCTATATCTATATCTATATCTATATCTATATCTATATCTATATCTATATCTATATCTATATCTGTATCTATATCTATATCTATATCTATATCTATATCTATATCTGTATCTATATCTATATCTATATCTATATCTATATCTATATCTATATCTATATCTATATCTATATCTATATCTATATCTATATCTATATCTATATCTATATCTATATCTATATCTATATCTATATCTATATCTATATCTATATCTATATCTATATCTATATCTATATCTATATCTATATCTATATCTATATCTGTATCTATATCTATATCTATATCTATATCTATATCTATATCTATATCTATATCTATATCTATATCTATATCTGTATCTATATCTATATCTATATCTATATCTATATCTATATCTATATCTGTATCTATATCTATATCTATATCTATATCTATATCTATATCTATATCTATATCTATATCTATATCTATATCTATATCTATATCTATATCTATATCTATATCTATATCTATATCTATATCTATATCTATATCTATATCTATATCTATATCTATATCTATATCTATATCTATATCTATATCTATATCTATATCTATATCTATATCTATCTCTATCTCTCTCTCTATCTCTCTCTGTCTCTCTCTCTCTTTATGAGATATCACTGACAGCTCTAGTTTGTAACGATAGCCTAAGTGGTGAGTCATTTCTTTCTGGTCTGTCTGTTGGTGAAAATTAAACTGTAGAGTGTCCCCAGGACAAATACATCCTCAGGTATATAGAAATCTTGTAATTACTCCATAAATGTCAAAGTCTATCAAATATCACCAGTATGTATTCATAGTAATGCCAGATACTTCACATACATTTGAATAGACTAAAACTCGTCTCGTGGGTCTAACATGATTATTGCCGTTTAAGCCTGACCCGTTAGAACGTTGCTAGGTGGCCTGAGTACAGATTGAAGCCGCAAGTGGTCTGCGGATTTATGTTCCATTAAAGTGTTTGTTTTCAGAAATTTTAACATTTAGCGAACCATGACCCATTACTCAAAAAGGCTGCCTGAAAATAACTTCCACGATTCAAAACAACAAAACTATACATTTTTAAACGCCCTCACTACCGTTGGTCTCACAATTATTGAACCGCAAAACGCACTTATTATTTGGTGACTCTTCTGTGTCCGTTATTGACATTCAATAAAGCACTCGGCTAACAAAAAAAAACGTGATAATTACAATGATAATAGTCCCAATAACAGTTTGTGTGGAATAAAGAACAACACACCAGAAATGGATAATAACCGAAAAAACGATCACACTCACACACGGACACACACAAAGAGTTGTCTTGTTTCTGTTTCGGTGTCTGCACCAGCACCCGTATTATGGCATGGCCAACAAAGCAAAAACGAGAAAAAAATACAACCGTCAAAAACAAGGGGTTCCCATGTAAAAAACAAAAAAAAAACTGTTAAATAAACACTGCTTTTTAATTAAAAATTCAAATCATACACAAAAGCCGTAATTTCATTCCATATCATTTGAGTTGTTTTGTGAAATTCACACAAAAACCGAAAAAAAAAAAAAATAGGGAGAAATACAGTCAGATCCTCTGCTGTGCAGACAACAGTGCACCGAACGACATGTTTGTTGCACCTAATCATAGCGGGCACAGTGGCAGATTTAGCATTTTTTTCATATTGAAATAATTTTGAAGTTATACGAACTCCATGCTTTTTCCATCTAGGAAAAATCTCGTTAAATATGTCTCAGTATGTCAAAGTACGACGAAATTGACTATTTTAAACGGCTCTCCGGAAAAAATCCTATTTTGAGTTATGCCACTATTCAAGTAAATGAGCGATATATGTATTTTACATGTTCAAATGGGGGGTCTATGAAAATTGCCCCAAAAAAGCCTCATACAAAATGTTCATAGTTAAAAAAAAACAAGCAGTTTTTTATAAAATTGTTTGTTTTGTTAGGAAATCGATCGAAAAATATGGGCAATTTTTTTTTTATTTTTGTAGAATTTTTTTTAATTTTTTTTAAAGTTTTTTTTGGATATTTTTCATAATATTTGGCGGGTTTTGCATTGGGTAACTTTTCATAAATTATTTAAGGGATTTTTCCGATTTTTTGTGGAAATTTTGATATCGAACTTTTGGGGCGATTTTATATTTATTTTGGAATTCTCATTGGAATTTTTCATAAAAAAAGTAAACAAATTTCACAAATCTGCCAATTTGGTTATTTTTCATAATATTTGACGGGTTTTGCATTGGGTAATTTTTCATAAATTGTTTGGGTGATTTTTCAGAATGTTTATGGAAATTTTGATATCGAACTTATGGGAGGATTTTATATTTATTTTGGAGAATTCGTCATTTAATAAAAAAAAAATAAACAAATTTCACAAATCTGCCAATGTGTCTCTACGCTCGCAAATAAGTAGGTTTATGCAGACATTTATTTAACATATGTATGTGTGTACGCTATTTACCCATTGTTGTGCATACACACAAACATACGAGTGCACACGCTTGCTCTGAATGCAAAAGTAGTTTTTGTGTGTGGTTGCGTTTGTTTGTTGGCGGCGTTGAGTGACTCACTTGGCGGCACCTGTGTCACACGCTATCATCACCCACTTACTCATGATCATACAGAACTATTAACTTAAAGCCGCTGAGACACATACACCCATAGAAATTGTATGGATGATGCTGTTTTATTGCCAGGAAAAATACTTTTTAAATATTGAGAGAAGTTGTAATTGTCAGGATTTGAGTGAGAGATCAATTGAGGCGTTTAACCGTCAAACGAAGATGTTTTTCGTATACCTTGGATTGGTTTTTAGGAAATTTAAAATCCCTTAAAGTCACAAAATACTTTTAAGTGTTCCTAAAACAATTCAATTTTCAGTGTTAGCAAAGGTGATTTATGTGTAGACTCAAAAGTCGTTAGTTTCCTTTTGAGGAATGCCGGCCGGATACGTTAAGTACGAATGATTTTTATGCAGACCAAACAATGGAAGTTGAGAGCTGAGGAAGCATTTGGCGATTACGGTGATAGATTGCGCCATGGAGAGATGATTCATGATTTTTTATGATCGGAGTTGGATAATATTGATCTGTAAAAACTGATGTAACTCGCTGAGCCAATGCTTCGGCTTCTCGACGATTACATGCCGAATGCCTAGCCATCTCAATCGCTGTTAACATTTATTACATTCTGATTTTCCATCACTCCTTTTTCAAACACATTTATTTGAAAACCCATTTTTTTTTTGGTTGTTTTAAATGTGAACTCTTATCTGTGGTTTTGATCGTACGACGGACATGGGTTCAATGGTGTTCTATTCACTAAACCATGAAAAGTTAATTATAAATGTTTGGTATGTGTGTGAGAGTTTCTAAAAAAAATTACTAAACGCTTATATGTATTTCATATCTATAGAGTACATCGGCCCCATCGACATTTTTGTCCAAATGCTTTACCATGATGTGGTAAAACTTCAAATAAACTTTCTGACTACAATTATTAGGAGAATTTCGAATATGTGCCAACACATAATAATGGTGGTGGATAACAATTGTTGCAGTTTTCAATAACAACATAATGACCCTGGTAATCGGAAGGGGAAATGGTAGAACCGATGGGCAGCCATAATGAGGTGGGGTTAAATGGACGTACACAGGCTGTAGAACAATCAGATAGAAAGATTAATTGGTTTCGAGAGATAGCTTAACATAATAACTTGTTTTGCAAGAGACAAAAACGATATTAAGCTCATTGTCGGAAATCGGAAAATCGGAAAAAAGAGTTTATTTTCTGTCAGTCTGTCCAGAAACATAGTCGCATCACAGGTGGCCAAACACTTTTTCCTAACTCTATGGCAAACGTATTAAGTTTTTGACAGACAAGGGTTAAACTGTACAGAAACTCTTGTTTTATTTGATTGTCAGACCAGAAACAGACCATGGAGTAATTACGATGCTGCTTGCTACCGGCAACCGATGCCAATAATTCCGTGTGTCCATTTGAGAAATCTTCCTTCTGGATTAAGGCTTGAGGTCAGCTAATATTTGAGTCGTAGCAAATCAATTGAGATGGCAACTCCACACTGGACCGATTTGTCGCCGCGACACTCAAAGAAGGTTCGTTCCCAAATCGTTAAGGCAAAGACTACAAGGATCCTTAAAAAAATAATCCAACAGAAAATTTAAGAATTCTCCAAAAAAAAAATCTCATACAAAGCTGGGGAAGTTTTCATTAAGAAAAGTTCCACAATTATTAGGTAACATTTAATTTTTTTGTTTTTGGGGCACTTTTCATATGAAATATTCTCCAGTTTTTTATTTTGGGAATTTTTCGATTATTTGTGTATATTTTTAGTCAATTTTTTTTTATGATGTTGATTTTTTTGGGGTATTTTTCAGAATATTTGAGGGATTTTGCATTGGTTAATTTTACATAAATTGTTTGGGAGATTTTTTTTGGAATTTTTGGGCAAATTTTCAGATTGGGCTTTTTTGGAGATTTTTCATTTATTTTTTTTTGGGATTTTTTTCGATTTTTTTGGAGATATTTTCAGTCAATTTTATATAATGTAGATTTTTCGGGGTATTTCTCATAATATATGGTGTATTTTGCATTGGGTAATTTTACATAAATTGTTGGGGTATTTTTCAGAATTTTTTGGGGAAATTTCCATGTTGGGCATTTGGGGGGATTTTTCATTTATTTTATGGAATTCTTTATTTGTTGGGCCATTTTTCATAGAGCCGCCTGAACAGCTCACCCGCTATATCGTTTCGGCGAATGTTTCTGGGGGCCCTGACAGAATTTGAATGGAACCAGATATCGGTGCTATAGAGAGCCACATCGGGAAATACTTAAGAGCCTGGACAAACGCACAAATACTGCGTTCTCATAATCAAATACATACGTTGTGAGATAAACATCTCCAAGTTGGGGCTAAAATGACTTAAGATTTTAATTCCGTTTACTTTGCGTCAAGAATTCTCCACGGCGGGCACTGTTCACGGAGCCATTGCAGCTAATAACACCGAGTTACACACATTCTGTCCTATAACCAAATTTACTTTTTCGGAAAGGGGATAAAAAATAAAAATACACGTGTATCGGCGATTTTCATGTACACGTCAGAATTTATTTTTTTTAAGTTTGAAGTATAAAGCTCGTAGTGGCCTGTGTGAAAGCTTTTCGACCGATTTTTAACCCTTTTTCAGTGATCTAATCTAGCTGATTTTTGGCAGGCAGACTCGTGGAAATGTCTGTATCACGTCAAATTTTTGTATTATTTTTGAAAAAAAAAAATATTTTATCACTTTTCTTAGCATAACTTGAAGAGACTCCAAATTTTTAAACTACTTAAGCGTTACGAAAAAAAAATGTTTTTTGAACTGAAACCTTAAAAAAAACGATAACCATTTAAAAGTTTTGCGAACTGCGATTGCAAGATTTTCAACATTTTTGTAGTGAATTTTAATATTTTTGAAATACTTTGTCCACAAAAAAAAAAACATTCCTTCCGGACAACCTACAGAGGCATTAAAGAATGTGTCCTGTCCCCACCTTAAACATGCATGGGCAATGCAATTTCATGCATAACCCGATTGTAGTTCTGATGGTTTCACGTCTTCTTCTTTATTTTCGAATACCAACCATTCCAAATGGCATCGTATTGAGCAACAACAGCAGCCGCATGAATTCTCATCACATCGTTCATGAATGACTGACTGCCTCTCGGCCGGCCTGTTGTCCGTGTCTGTGAATGTTGGCTCTCGGTCAGGCTTCGGAATACATATGACAACTAAGAGGAGTTGCCCGGATGTGGCAAAGTTTTCATGATTTCATACATGCTTGCATGCATCCCAACTCTCATAGTTGTCCAAACTTGTCAATTTGAATTAAATTCCCGGTTCATTTTGTTGTCGTTGTTGCTGTTGTTGTTGTGGCTATTGCCTTGTCTGTCGGTTGTGTATGTCTTCGTTAATGCCATTATAAAAATCAGATTTTGTTCTGTATTTTTTCCGCTGTTTTTTGTTTTTTATTAACAACAGCATCAGCTGGGGCATCGCTATCGGCAGCAACGACATCATCATCATCATCATTGTCATCATCAATGGCGTCGTCATCGATGGAATTACACAAACCACGCGAGAAGAGGAGGAGGAGAAGGAGTTGGTGAAGAAGGAGGTGTAGCGAAGACGGAGAATGCTAGCGAAGGTGTAGGAAAGATGAGGAGATAGCAGTAGGCACACCGCCTATAAGCACTTGACACTTTTTGAGTAGAGGTTTTAGGACTTGCAGTAGTTAGAGAAGTTGACCCACGATAAGGATCCATGTAGTGGACACTCTATATTCACACGTTGGCTGCCGCCATATGTAAAGGGTCCGCTGGAACTTTAACAATTACGAAGACGAATCAGCCTCGGAAAAAAATCGAAGCCCAATCAAAGCCCAGAGATCTGTTACAGGGTTCTCCAACAAGAGGGGTTATTTTGAATCACCCGGTAATTCGGTAGCTGTCACTTTTGAAGCTTTTATTCGTTGACATTTGACAAGTAGAAACTACGCCGTAACTAAAAATGCAACGATACAAGCTTCAACAACTCATTGAAATTATTAAAAATGCACTACAAAAATGTTGAAAATCTTGCAGTCACAGTTCGCAAAACTAAAAAGTTTCCAGACCAGAGGTGATCACATCTGGCCACCGAGATCTTGTGATTTAACACCTTGCGACTTCTTCCTTTGGGGCCACGTGAAAGATAAGGTCTACGCTGAAAGCCCAGCGTCGATTCATGACCTCAAAGATAGAATTCGTAAGGCTATCGAGGACATGATTTGATGATGGAAAATATTATGAAAAGGATGTGGTCCTGTAAGCGTGTTTATGGTTACCATTTGTCTGATGTTGTTTTTCATTATTAACAGCATACCTTCCTCTTCCTGTTATGAAATAAACATTCGATCATTTATCTCAAAAAATAACACCTCTTGTTGGAGAACCCTGTACCAAAAGTCTGTCGATATTTTGTAATAAAAATTACCTTAATGATGATTTCAAAAATTGAACGTCTCTCAATAAGTTTTAAATGTTCAAAGCCACTTCAGAGCGAGGCTTCTGTAATGTTAACTGCAGTTCTTATTGTAGAATTCGAACTATAAGATTGCTGCTGTTAAGAGAGGAGCAAGTCGATGTTCGAAGTCCTACTGAATTATTTCTTTCCCTGAACTTTCCATGTGGGGACAGACGGGGAACTTCTCTCGAATCAGTGAGCTGTGCGCGATATAATTGTGTATACTCACTGACGCGGGACCAGCTGTTTAAAGCCAGCTTTTCTAGAAAAGTTTTATATGCCCTCTTCCTCGTAAAGTCACCAACATTGACGAGGTGGAAAACAGCTGCTGCAAAATGTTTGATGGTCTCAGAAGCTTTCGAAGCTGGGGTTTGTCGGTGTGATCGCACCACATCTGCAGCCCTGGGAGTTTTCCAAAAATGTAAGATAGCTGCAGCTGTTATGAGGGCAAGTCGGTATTAGATGGCTTTTGAATTTCCAAAGTTGGAAAGTCCTCATGATTTAAGAAACAGCAATAAATCGGCCACTTTAGTTTGTCCCTTTCATTGACTGTGAACGGATCACTTACTTTTTTAAATTCAGAGAATCATCAACCTCTTTTTCCCAAAGAATTTTGTACATATCCTCTGGCAAGTTGTGAAATTCATTAAGTACGATCACCCGAATTAATATTCTTGTCAAAATGAGATACCTTCACATACATGTGAATAAAAGCGGAACGCGTTTATCGATTTTCATGATCTGTGTCTCATTTTGTTCATAACACCGTGTTACACACATTCTGTCCTATGAACCAAATTTACTTTTTCGGAAAGGGGTTAACAAATAAAAATACACGTGTGTCGGCGATTTTCATGTACACGTCAGAATTTTTTTTTTTTTAAGTTTGAAGTATGAAGCTCGTAGTGGCCTGTGTGAAAGCCTTTGGACCGATTTTTAACCCTTTTTCAGTGATCCAATCGAGCTGATTTTTTGCAGCAGACTCGTGGAAATGTCTGTATCACGTCAAATTTTTTTAAAAACTATTTTTATCAATTCTCAGATTTTTTCCAACTTTTATTATTTTTGAAAGAAAAAAATTTTTTTCACTTTTCTTAGCATAACTTGAAGAGACTCCAAATTTTGAAACTACTTAAGCGTTACGAAAAAAAAATGTTTTTTGAACTGAAACCTTAAAAAAAACGATAACCATTTAAAAAAAAAAAAAAACTTTAGGAAAATCTGAGAATTGATAAAAATCTAAAAAATAATAAAAAAAAATCTGACGTGTACATGAAAATCACCGATACACGTGTATTTTTATTTTTCCCCCCTCTTTCCGAATATGTGTATTTGGTTCATAGGACAGAAAATAAACTATTTTTTGTAACATGGTGTAAGTTATGAAGTTTTAGGAGAAATTAATAAGCCTCAACACATATTTCCGTTTTTGATTTTTTTTTTTTTAATATTTTAGGCAACAAATTATTATTTCTTCTTCATACATTCATTTATGTCTGCGAAACTCTTAATAATATAGAGAAACAGTGTGGATAAGGAATTAAGGTATGGTAATTCTTAATTTTTCAAAATTTATTTCACCTAAATCGCCACAGCCGTTCTCGAGTTATGATTTGCCGAAACACCTGCATTGCACTGTGATATTAATTGATCAACTATTTCTGAAAGTCGTAGCTCCCGCAATTGATAAATAAAAAAAAAACTGGTTATGGATTAGTTAAATGAACACATTTGGACAGACGGCTTAAGTCTGCACCAGCTGACCAACCAATCGAAATGATCTCCCAAACGTTTGTAGTTAAGGCCTCTTCCGCAAAAGAACACATAAGCATCGCTGGCCCGGCATCATTCATTCAATCACATGAATTACAACAACAACAACCACTATAAGCTGTGATATTGATTCTTTTCATTTGTTGTTGTTGTTTTTTTTTTTTTTTTTGTCATTTGCCTTTGACGTTGACATTCATGTTCATAATTTCCAGTTGACCATGCCATGGTCGAAACATAATAAACGTATGGAAGGCAAAAGTTATCACTGTGGCACCGCTCCGCACTGCACTTGCCACCCTTGGTGTAGTTTGTCACATGGACGTACACTGTGGTGTCATGGATCAATGCCCAGCTGGTTCGGTTCGCTCCGGGAACGGAGGAGCAACTGAATGTGACACAATGCAATAATCAGTGCTTATGATTCCGGTTCGGGATTTGAGATGTCGTCTTTTTTTTCTGAAAGGCTTCAAATTACAGATGGTGTTGTTGTTGTTTGGTTTTGCTCCTTTGGGGAATCAAAAATAAAAAGAAGAGAGGAATGAATGAACAAAAACTAATTAAATGTTGTATTCTCAATTAATTTACTGTTGGTTGGTGTTGCTGTTGTTGGTCTTGGTATTATGGTGAAGCAGAAAATGATGATGATGAGGATTATGTTTATATGGCGACGATAAGATTTTAATTAATCCATGCTCATCATTTGTCATTTGTCTTGGGTGTGTAATTGTGGCGATGGGTATCAGGTTTTTGGAATATGTTTTTTTTCTGGGCCAAAGCTCTGTTGAATATTTAAAAATACAGCAAAAGTATTGACCAATAAACTGGCATGGACCGAAACTTCGTTATAAGCAATATTTCCCCGCAGTGGTTTAAATTAACACTTTGCCAAAGCTGCAGCGGTTGATGTGGAGACACTGCCCCGTCGCCCTCTTTTATTTGTCACATCAAGAGGTCGACAGATTATTTTCAACGAAGCCAATATCGGCATTCTGTTTCAAGTTATGTGCGTCAGTTGATGTAGAAAAACCGGCCTGTTGCACCCTTTAATTTGTCATATCAAGAGGTCCTAGGATTATTTTATATTTGTTATGACATCTTCAGAAAAGGTATAGAGACTTAGGGACTCTGGAATTAAGAAGGGCAGATTGTTTTGTTAAGAATCATCCAAAATTGAAAATTGATTCAATCCAAATCTAAATAAAACTTCAAGATTGATGGCAGACTTACATCCCTAAGGGCTCTACGATCGATTTAAAACATACCGTCGGATATGAGCCTAGAGGAACTAGGAATTTTTATGGATCCATGGAAATACTTGATGTGTTAATGACAAGAGATGCACGATTGATAAGCAACTGGTAACCTTAGAGCATCCACGCTAATTGATATCAATAAAGGATTCACGATCGATACACTTAAAGGCTGCACGAAGGCTGGTAGCTTTGGAGGATCCACACCTGCTCTTAGCAAGGATTTACTATCGTTTAGTAACCGGTGGAGTTAAAGTATATACGATGGCTGGTTGGATCATTGATCTAGAAGTTACTGGTCGGCAATCGAGTAGTGAGTGTTGGCCCATTGGTGACGATCTGTTACGGACCGGTAACCTCAGATTAGTAAGCGGTAGCCTTAAGGGATCCACAATCGATTCGTGACTGGTTATCTTAAAGGCTCCACGACAGATTAATGCCGGTTTGCCTTAAATGATCCATAATCAATCAGTGGATAGGTCAAGTTTACTCTTGAGTTTTTCTCAAACTTATCAAAAATATTTCACTGGGCATGAAAACTTACAAACTGAAGATTTAATGAGGGACAATGAAAAAAATCGATCAGTGATAGCTCAAGTTTACTCTTGAGTTTTTCTCCATCTTCTCAAAAATATTTCACTGGGTTATCTGTTATTTCACTGGGCATGAAAACTTACAAAACTAAAGATTTAATGAGGGATAATGAAAAAACAAGCGTCTGAGGCTCAACGAAGGCAGTGAACACGGCCAGCTGCTGCGTTTGCCAAAATGAGGGGAGAATTCGAAGGCTGTCCACATGCCAGCCCCTATGGCAAATTAGACAACTCATCAATTATTTCTAAAGCGTAACATCATTAAGATTTTTGTTCATTTAAAAGTTTGTTCATTTTAAAAGTGTCAAATTGAAGGCGGTGAAAAGGCGGTTAAATCATCACCGGAACGACGGAAGCAAATGATTTACTTTGAGGCTTGCAAGCCAAGAAGAGGACAGAGGAATTTGGTGTGGCTCCAAATGAATATCAAAAAAAAAAAA
Organism: Hydrotaea cyrtoneurina; assembly: GCA_958296145.1. Taxonomy (NCBI): domain Eukaryota; kingdom Metazoa; phylum Arthropoda; class Insecta; order Diptera; family Muscidae; genus Hydrotaea; species Hydrotaea cyrtoneurina. The sequence goes on from OY282515.1 coordinate 77,799,689, forward strand.
AAAACAGTACAAATTGAATTCAAGGGGGCAATGAACAGAAAATATTTGATATTCTCAGAGAAAATAGTTGAAGATTTTCCAGAGTTTGGGGGATGTGAATTGTGGAGATGTCGTTGATGTAAGTCTAAACAGGCTTGAAGGGGTAATGACTTTCAGGGCTATGTCACAATATGAGGCAAAATGAATTCATTGCTACAAGGAGAGATAAATATGTTAAAAATATGATTGCTGGCAATCAGATATATGTTTGGCGATGGGTCCAATTATAAACATCTGTACAAGTAAAAATGGAATTCTTTGGAATGTTTTAAATAAAGAAATGTACGAAAACTTCGTGGAAGTTCCTTGGTTACAATTGTACTGTCTGAGATTTTCTAGTAGGCAGTAGGATTTCCAGAGCGTCAGCAGTTGCCTTAAGCCATTTGAAGTTGATTGCCACAAATATGTAAGGTTCATTTTTAATTTTATTTATATTTTTCTTTCACCGCGATAATATGCAAATGTGTACCTTATTATGAATCGGCAGGAGCCAGAGCAACATCTGATATGCTCGCATGGTGTCGCATTTGTTTTCTTTTGGGAGGGAAATCGAATCAACGATTTTTCTGTTCCTTTTATTTGTGTGGGTTTTTTTTTCTTTTTTTTGTTGCGGTAAAATGAAAGATATGCAAATTTATGACAAAGCAAATGGCAAATATTTGACAAACAGAAATGAGCAAATATTATTTTTTCAAAAATATGCATACGTTAGGTTTAATGAGTTTTTTTCTTTGTGAGTGTGTATGGAGTATGGAAACCTAGAGGGCACCTTATGTTGCAGTCACATGATTTAGTTGGTTTTTTTTTCTGAAACAGCAGACAATCAAAATTGCTTTGCGGTTATTGAAACCAGATGGTGGTTTTTTTTTTTGTCAAATTAAAGGTTCGTTCACAGTGATTCGTAAATAAGAAAACCAAATTGGGGAAAGAGTTTCAATTGCAATTAAATGAAGGTGGAGTGAGTGGAAAAGAAGCTGGGCCTGTGTGAACTTCTATCAAATCAGTGAGCTGTGTATGATGTAATTTATATACTCTCTTCAAAAACCAGCTCCGAACTGCTAATGCTTTGTCTTGTCAAGTTTACATGGTTTCTAGATTACAGTCTTACACGTGTAGTGTGTGGAATTTACATTGTGGAAAAGGCGGCTGAAAAATTGTTGATGTTCTTAAGGGTTTAGGATAGCACAGGTTGGCACACTGGTTTAGGATAAATCAGGATGAATAACACAGGCTGCATGACAGTATCGGATAACACAGGGTGTCACGCGGATATAGAATAACACAGGGTGACACAGGGTATTGGGGTTTTGAATAATACAGCGTTACCTGGTCTCAACAACAATAAAATAAAAAAAAATGCGTGAAAAAATATAATTTTTTTTTAACAATATAATTTTTTTTTATAAAAATATATTTTTTTTAACAATATAATTTTTTTTACGAAAATAATTTTTTTTTTATAAAAATTATTTTTTTTTATATAAATATATTTTTTTTTATAAAAATTATTTTTTTTTATAAAAATTATTTTTTTTTATATAAATATATTTTTTATATATAAAAATATAGTTTTTTTTTATAAAAATATAGTTTTTTTTTATAAAAATATAATTTTTTTATAAAAATATATTTTTTTTTAATAACAATATATTTTTTTTTATAAAAATATAATTTCTTTTCATAAAAATATATTTTTTTTTATAAAAATATATTTTTTGTTTAAAAAAATAAAAATTTTTTTATAAGAATATAATTTTTTTTTATAAAAATAAAATTTTTTTTATAAAAATATAATTTTTTTTATAAAAATATAACTTTTTTTTATAAAAATATAATTTTTTTTATAAAAGTATAATTTTTTTTTATAAAAATATAAATTTTTTAACAAAATATACCTTTTTTTTATAAATATATAACTTTTTTTAATAAAAAAAAATTGTTTTATTAACAAATTTCTTTATTAGCAAATATGTATTTTTTATTAAAAACTAGTGTTTTTTTTTTAAAAAATAGAATTCTTTGAATGAATAATATTTTTTTAAATTTTTTAAAAAATATGATATTTTTTTTACATTTTTTTTTTAGAAATTAATATGAATAAACTTTTTATGTTCTCATTAATATGGCACAAGTTTCATAGAAATTGTTGAACCTAGTCCACGGCAGTGAATTTTTTCTCCAAAAAACATGTTATATTTTCCATAATTTTTTTTTATTAAATAATAGATTTTTTTATTAAAAAATATTTTTTTAAATAAAAATAGCATTTTTTGAAATTTTTTTTTTTAGAAATATAATTTTTTTTAAATATGTAATTCTTTTTTTCTTTTAAAATATGATTTTTTTAGAAATTAATAAGAATAAACTTGTTATGTTCTCATTAATATGACACAAGTTCCGTAGAAATTGTTGAACCTAGTACACAGCATTGAAAATTTTCTCCAAAAAAAAAAAACATGTTTTGCTCAGTTTATATTTTTCAAGCTCTATCACAAGTTCAAAAACAAATACAACAAATATTTGTCCGCATCACTCCTCCCATCAGATTTTGTCTGATTTTAATTTGACAGTTGGCAAAACGAAAATATGTAAAAAAAACACATAAAATCCAAAAATATGAAAAGTAGCCGTCTTTGGAAATATTTCTCAAATATAAACAATAGTCAGATTTTAAACGAGTTCTTTGACAGCACACACAAATGTTTACTAGATCCAAAGTTACAGACTTTTGGACAATGGAAGTGGATTCCGGACCAATGTGCGGCCTTTACGAGCTGAAAACGGCATGTTATAATTTTGTGATTGCCTGACGAGGATTCCGCAGGATTAAATAAGATCACCTAATAACTCACTGGCTGCACCATATCTTTCTCTGCTAGATTTAAAAAAATATAGACACGATCCATATAGAAATCATATTTTTTTATACAGAGTCTGTTGCGCTCTAATTAGTTCTTATACGCGGTCTCAGCAAAGTCTGGTATCGCTTTTCCGAGCGCCTACAAGTTCTGTCATCGCCTGAATAAATCTACAAATTATTCACATTGCTTGTGAAATGTCCGGTGTAGTGTCGACGTGGTCTTAAAATTCGTAGTGATCTTTCCAATAACATCAGACTGGACCAAAACAAATCTGTCAATTAGCCAATTAGTCGCTTTTTAATTTGCATTTTTATATATATTTTAACCCTTACGTTTCTTCCCCTTAATTTTCGAAAATAATATCGGACAAGCTGTTGAGTTCATTGCATGACATTTCAGATCGTTAAGGCACGACAAAAGTGAGTCTTGTTCTCGTTATAAATTTCTACACAAAATCTTAAAAAGCCCGGGCGAGTTTCATGAAATTGTAAAGATATTTTACAAGAGAATAACAGTCTCCAGGCAGAACCTGATTGATTGTTCCCTAACTGAGTGCAGGTTAGGTTCATGTGAAGCCAATATCGCAGGCTAATATTTTCTCGTATGTCTACTTTGCAAATATCAATTCAATTTAAATACTACAACTTTTCTAGCAATAATTAATCATTTCAGTGGGTTTTGCACTTCAAAAAAATTATTTGCCACTGAAAGGGTTAAACTCTACCACATTTCCTCTAGAACGAACATTCAACTCAGCTTTGCTAACAAACTATTGCCAAGGACTCTTTCGGACTCCTGATCTCCCTTTTATACATTCATATTTGAAGAAGTTTCATTTACAAAATATCCCTTTCGTTGTTTGCCTAAATGTATGCAATACATTTGCCAAGCCCCTTAAAAGTACCGCATCAATTGAGACAATGAGTAAAATGTTGCCCCAAATAGATGCACGTATGTGTGCCATAAACTTGACTTAAAGTTGTAAAGTTTAGACGTTGCTACAGACACAAGTCAACATATACATGGCATGGTATTGGTTTCATAAATACTCTCCAAACAGGCTCAACCTACTAAGTGACAATGCAACGCCACCACCACCAGGAGCATGAAATGCACTTGGTATGTGGGTGCGCCCACTGTATGGCCTAAGTGCTGTGTGAGCTTCCAGGCACACATTTACATTCGGTCTCTGTGTACATTTCTCTGTGTAGATGAGCCTGTGTACATGAGCCTGTGTGAGTGTGTGCTTACACTACGGGTAAGGTAAACAGTTCATATGCTTATGAAGTATTTGCCAAGTGTATAATTTAAGGCCAAATGGGAATGAAGACAATGCAATAGTTCGGCCTAGCTCCGGGCAAGATAAAGGACGAGAACGATTTACGTAAGTGGTACACTGTCAAAACTTATACTGCTACAGTGCTAATGCATTAGATGAATTACAGCTTTAATCATCTTACTATCGGCCTCCCTTGCAGCTCTTGTTACTATACCCTGTGGAGCTGTGTTATGAGCAGCTTCGTCGCTTTTGATGTATATGCATTACACGGCTTAGAGATCACACCAGGTTTCGTACCTGGGTTTACTTTCTACCACACTAAGGCCACCCACATTCAAAAATATTTTGAGTTTACCTGAAATTCTATTTTTCGCCCTAACGCTACCCAGTATTCGTTGTGGCCAAACTTAACGTTCGTTTCGCCCATTCCTTTTGAAAGTTTTGTGTGTCACTTACCCACTTGTGCGGACTTTGTTTGTTTGTTTTTATTTTTGGGGTCACACATCCACACTTCAACAGATTTAATGCGTTTTCCTCTCGTAATTGCTGCAGAGGATAACAAACAAAAGCAACAACACACAAAAAGGATTCATTTGCATTTAAGGACACACAATACATTTTGGAATATGGAAACTGTTAAAGAGGTACCGCTTTCTTTTCTTCAACTGATAAATGTCCGTATTTCATTCAGTTAATAACAATCAGAGGTATCGTTTCACTTTTGAGTTGACATGGAATTAATATCAATCATACGTTTCGGTGTACTGTGAAGTAAGATGTTTATAATTGAATTAATATCAATGGCCCAATTCACACGGGATTAATTGTTCTGGTCTAACATGGCAGCTTGTAGGCATTTTCGGTGAGGAGAGTCGTTTTTGGTTGGATTAATTTTTCATCCAGCTACAACCCCGCATTACCAGAACAAAACTAATACATGCACACAAAACAAACGTGAAATAAATAAAGAAAATACTAACACACACAAAGCTGTGTATACGTATACAATTTTAGTCAGATTAATTAGTCTCGTGTGTTTTGGAAAAAACAAAAGTTGTTCGGACTAAAAATTATTCCCGTGTGAATTGGGCCAATCATACGACATTTATTTCGCATGTGAAATTGAGATATCATGAATCATACGACAAAAGCTAAAGCTAAAGCTAAAGCTAAAGCTAAAGCTAAAGCTAAAGCTAAAGCTAAAGCTAAAGCTAAAGCTAAAGCTAAAGCTAAAGCTAAAGCTAAAGCTAAAGCTAAAGCTAAAGCTAAAGCTAAAGCTAAAGCTAAAGCTAAAGCTAAAGCTAAAGCTAAAGCTAAAGCTAAAGCTAAAGCTAAAGCTAAAGCTAAAGCTAAAGCTAAAGCTAAAGCTAAAGCTAAAGCTAAAGCTAAAGCTAAAGCTAAAGCTAAAGCTAAAGCTAAAGCTAAAGCTAAAGCTAAAGCTAAAGCTAAAGCTAAAGCTAAAGCTAAAGCTAAAGCTAAAGCTAAAGCTAAAGCTAAAGCTAAAGCTAAAGCTAAAGCTAAAGCTAAAGCTAAAGCTAAAGCTAAAGCTAAAGCTAAAGCTAAAGCTAAAGCTAAAGCTAAAGCTAAAGCTAAAGCTAAAGCTAAAGCTAAAGCTAAAGCTAAAGCTAAAGCTAAAGCTAAAGCTAAAGCTAAAGCTAAAGCTAAAGCTAAAGCTAAAGCTAAAGCTAAAGCTAAAGCTAAAGCTAAAGCTAAAGCTAAAGCTAAAGCTAAAGCTAAAGCTAAAGCTAAAGCTAAAGCTAAAGCTAAAGCTAAAGCTAAAGCTAAAGCTAAAGCTAAAGCTAAAGCTAAAGCTAAAGCTAAAGCTAAAGCTAAAGCTAAAGCTAAAGCTAAAGCTAAAGCTAAAGCTAAAGCTAAAGCTAAAGCTAAAGCTAAAGCTAAAGCTAAAGCTAAAGCTAAAGCTAAAGCTAAAGCTAAAGCTAAAGCTAAAGCTAAAGCTAAAGCTAAAGCTAAAGCTAAAGCTAAAGCTAAAGCTAAAGCTAAAGCTAAAGCTAAAGCTAAAGCTAAAGTGCCCCATCGAATACAACTCTCCCAATATGACATATATTTATTTAAAGGTTAGTTTTCGTTCCATTAGAGTTACAGCTTATACACACCTTAATGTACCACTGTGCGTATAATTATTATTGAACTACAGACCAATTTGATTGATCCTTTGCAATGACATTCTTTTCACACAGAAAGATGTTTTATATCCTTAAACTCAGCTCACTCAATGCGAATGATTAACATTGTTTAATGTGCTACCGTGCGTATGATTAATAGTATTTGAATATATATTTAATTTTCTCATTTAAATATAGTGTAGAATGCTAGCCATTGTTTGTTACGATAATTAAATCCATAAAGCCGTAGATCGATTATTATTACCGCTATGCATGGCAAGTGTACCGACTATTTTTTGTATCAGTATTAAAAGATTTCGTCATGGCCAACCAAGAGTGAAACAGAAATTGTGGAAATAATTAAAAAGTCATTAATAAACCATAATCACTAACACGAATTAAAATAATTCGTTACGGCTGAAGTTCGGTCAGTATTGTAGAGCTAACTAAGCCATGGAATTCGGCGGAAAATATCTCAAATGTTTGATAATATTCACAGTTGCGTATGAAATACAATCATGGGTAAGTTTAAAACTACTACAGAAATTTATTTGAAAAAGACTTTTGCATTATATTTTTCAGCGTTCCTATGTAATGGATTTTACCACCTTGGAAGTTGAGATCAATGAAGATCTTACCGAGTTCCATGATTTGAAATTAATCAAAATTCAAGGTCACCACACCGTTAACGGCACTGTATTATTTAGGCGGGAACTTACAAATGTCACACTTAATTTCGAAATCAACATACCTCGAGCGCAGAGCCAAGATTGGACCTTAATTAATGTGACCGTCGATGCATGCAAGTTTCTGGAGGATTCTTCTGATGAGGCTGTGAATCTATCATACATTCTACTGAAGCAACTGCAAGAGTCGGAGAACTTCTTTCCACGCAAATGTCCCATCGAAAAGGTATGAGCACATAGATGATGCTGAAATAAAATTATTTATTTATGAAATCGCCTTAATTACAGGGCAAATTGATTTTTGTGGAAAATATGTATTTGGATGTCGAAAGATTTCCCCCCTATGTGCCGGATGCAAAGTTCAAATCCACTGTTCAATTCAGCGAAAGCGGTGTGCTGATTCTGAAAATATCCATTGACGGTTATGCCCAATCGAAATCTGCCATTAGAAAAACTAAAAAGAAAATCTTTGGCTGATGGAGTCGAAGGAGGACTTTGAATTTGTATAACCGTTTTATTTAACATTTTACGGTGACAATTCGCTTAATAAAAAGTTCTCATTGGCAAATTCTTAAGAAAACTGATTTGTTAAGCCTAATGAAATGGTTTGAAAGGCTAAGGAGGGGTGAGTATGCAGTTCTAAGAATTGATAGTAAACAAACAACCGGGGAATGGATGGCTCAACCCTAATGATTATTTTGCAACAGTTTTAAAAATTAATATAATTATATCTAAGTTGCTATTTAAAGTAAACTCAATTGTACGTTGAGATATTCGGTAATGAACAAACACGAAAGGACGAATGCTTGTAAGACACCCGTTGACTACTTGTAAAATACTCAACTTTATTTAGAAATCTTTTCTTAAAGTAGCACAAATGAAATTACTATCTAAAGTAATTCTAAAGCAGGAATGAGAACGCCATAGACTCATGCGTTAAAGATTTCATTTGTCAACCCACACATGGAAATTTCCACCATTCTCGTTTCTTTTTCTAAACAAACCACGCCGTCTTATCACCCATAAGAATATGTGTAGCCTGTTTATCTTAAAAATCCCTAGCCAAAATGATTATTTAAATATATATAAATCAATGAAGCTCGTACAGTTTTATACTTTCAGCAAAAAGGATAAAACGAACAATTTGAGAACTTATCTCAAATCAAACACTTCACACCTCTCAATATTTTAAAACACATTTAGATTTTTTTTTTTTTAAATGTATGCATTCTCAATTAATTCAGAAGGCAATAAAATCCAAGCAGGGGTAGCGCCACAGCTCTTCTGATGTTAGAGAATGTTCTTCTGTGTGTTGAGGAAAATTCTAACTTTATTCCAGATCCTTTATGATTAATTGTTAAAAAAAAAGTAATTCTATTAAACGTGTCACTGTGCAATTTGATTAATATTCAGTGGAAGTTTAATTTACTTGGTTCATTATAGTTGTAGCCTATTTACACTTTGTAAAGGCCATAAACAGCTCGATATTATCGAAGCGTATAATTAATATTATTTAATGTTCCTCTAACCGTATGATTATTATTTCTTTGGATGTTGACTTGCACTCGACAAATGGTGCGAATGATTGATATTATTTAATGTACCGGTGAGCGCATGATTAGTATTCATTAAGAGCACCACAGTGCGCGTTACAGAACCTGGTATATGAAATATCCCTGAGTACAAAAATGGCCAACATTTTTGTTACTATGAAAGGTTTTTTAATTTTGGGTTCTTTTAATTTTCTTTCTTTTAATGAAATTTTGTATACGACAAACACTCAACTCAACAAACACAAACGGTTTTTTTTAAAATAAATTTGACAAAAAAAACCATTACTAAATTATTTTTTGTCTTTGCTTTTGGAGCGTTTCAATGAAAAAGGAAAATTTAAGTCGACATTTGTTTTTTGTCTGAGTATAGCCGAAAAATAGCCGAAAAGTTTGTTTCTATTGAAAGGTTCTTCTTAATTTTCTTTTTTGTAAATGCAAGTTTTTATACCATAACCTCTCATTATCAAAAAAAGACAGGCCCGATTTTTTAAATAATTTTTAAAAAAATCATCGCTAAGTTATTTTTAGTCTTTGCCTTTAGAACGCTTTAATCTGAAGGACCGTTTCAGCGTTATAAACAAATTTAAGTCGACATTTTTTCTTGGGTTGAATATAAAAATTGTCTGAGTACAAAAATGAGCGAAGTTTTTGTTTCTATTAAAAGGTTGTCTTTATTTGTTTCTTTTTTAAAAATTAATTTTTTTTGTAGCATAAATTCTCATTACTCATAAAAGACTAGCCCTGAAGAACAGTTTCAGTGATTAAGTCGACATTTTCCATGTTTTTCTCTATTTTTTTTTTAAAAAAAAATCTTAAGAATTCGTTAATGATAAAAATTTTCAATTTTCCATATTTTATCATAAAACCCCATATCTTACTAAGAACGCGGAAAGAACCTTTACTATATTTTCAAGTAAATGGAAAATGATCTCTACCTCATTTTAATTGTAAGATGTGGGACTTTATGTTAAGCTATTGAAAATGGATACTTTTCTGTATCATATTCAAATATATATGTTTTTTTTTTATACATTTTTAAATTTACGATACAAATTGGTTTTGATTTAATATTTTTCAAACTCTGAAAATGTCAATCAGAGTTAAAAGCGCAATAAGCAAGGATTTCAGACAATTTACGGGTGATTTTTTTTTTAAATTTATTTATTTATGAAAAAAGATTAAAATTCTCAAAAAATTTAATTTTAAAAGAATAACTAAATTATTTTTTAAAATTTAAATTTTAAAAATTGAATTTTAAAAAAATTAATACATATTTTTTTTATTATACTGGTTGCTGATACATTTTTTAAAATTTATTTTAAAATTTTTAATATCGAGAATAAGGTATTTTAAATTTACAATACAAATTGGTTTTGATTTAATATTTTTAAAACTCTGAAACTGTCAATCAGAGTTAAAAGCGCAATAAGCAAGGATTTCAGGCAATTTACGGGTGATTTTTTTTTTAAATTTATTTATTTATGAAAAAAGTTTAAAATCTCAAAAAATTGAATTTCAAAAGAATAACTAAATTATTTTTTAAATTTTAAATTTTAAAAATTGAATTTTAAAAAAATGAATAAATATTTTTTTTATACTGGTTGCTGATACATTTTTTAAAATTTATTTTAAAATTTTTAATATCGAGAATAAGGTATTTTAAATTTACGATACAAATTGGTTTTGATTTAATATTTTTAAAACTCTGCAACTGTCAATCAGAGTTAAAAGCGCAATAAGCAAGGATTTCAGACAATTTACGGGTGATTTTTTTTTTTAAATTTATTTATTTATGAAAAAAGTTTAAAATCTCAAAAAATTGAATTTCAAAAGAATAACTAAATTATTTTTTAAATTTTAAATTTTAAAAATTGAATTTTAAAAAAATGAATAAATATTTTTTTTATACTGGTTGCTGATAAATTTTTTAAAAACTATTTTAAAATTCTCGATATCGAAATAAGGTATTTTAAATTTACTATACAAATTCGTTTTGATTTAATATTTTGAAAACTATGAAACTGTCCATCAGAGTTAAAAGCGCAATAAGCAAGGATTTCAGACAATTTTTGATTTTTTCTTTTAAATTTCTTTATTTACGAAAAAAAAAATTAAAATCCATTTAAAATGTCAAAAATTGAATTTCAAAAAAATAAATAAATTTTAAGAAAATATATAACTTTTTTATTTTTTTACTGGTTACTAATAAATGTTTTAAAATTTATTTTAAAATTCTCGATATCGACAGTAAGATATTCCTTTGTCATTCAATCTCACACACAACGTAGCGTATGAGTAATAAAAATTTGATGCACATTGGAGGGTTTTGGATGTTGGTTGAATATTGCCATCATTATACGCGCTTTGCCAAAGCCCAATTATTATTGATATCGATATACGGGTCAATTGGTAATGCGTGCCGCTAGCAACATTCGCCTGCAGTCAGTAATAGAGTGTGGAGAGTGCAAGTGTTGTGGTGTTGGCAATTCACAATGACAAACTTTGCCCTCGTCTGGAAATTAGTTTTACTTCTCACTTTGTATCGCAGTTGCAATGGAATAGTGAGTGACTTTGGAATTTTTGTCATTACATTTAAGTTTGTATTTTTTTAAAATGTTTGTTTTACTATTCAAGCGTCCATATGTGATTGAACTGGAATCGTTGCACAAAGAGTTCAATGCGAATATTTTCAATATTACCCTAAATATAGTTAAGCACAGAAATCGTCAAGCTGTTAACGGCTCCATAATCAATATTATCGAACTGGATCAATTCGATACGACGCTAATGGTTGCGATTCCCCGCAAAATGGGCCGCATAAGAACGATCGCCAATATCACAGTGAATGGCTGCCAGCTTATTGGCGAACAATTTGCCAAATATAAACAAGTGTGGTTTTTCTTGCTGAACTTTTTGCGAAAGTCATTTAAAAATTTGCCCAAAAAGTGTCCCGTTCCCAAGGTAAGTTCACCACCTACTCGTTTCAGGCTATTCTCTGACCAGTTTACCTTTGTCAGTATACAAATATAGTTTTTGAGAATTTGTATGTGGATCCCGAGGAACTGCCACCATATTTGCCAGAGCAACCGTTTCAGCTTGTGGTTAGTCTGAGTTATAGAAACGCAATTGCCTACAAGATTACGGTAAATGGAGCTGTAATCTCAAAGCAAAAGAAAATGTTGGGGCGGCTCTAGCAGCACGGTTACGGATTAGCTGTAGACATGAAACAACAGGTTGTCGGGCCAACCTCGGTATAATCTTCCCGGTATGAATATATTTTCAAGTTTATGTCCTGTGTTGTAAAATTCAATGGTATATTTTAAACAATTGATTAATATTCTTGTACTATCAATATAAATATTAAAACATATTATAATTCATATTAATCATACGCTCCATAGTCTGAAATTGATAATGGCAAAAGGAGTGAGGAATGCAACAATTAGTTGAGCGCTTTTTTGTGGCAAAGAAACTGAACGGCTTTCATAATTTCTGAAAAATTTAAGAAAGACCTCAAAATATCATTCGCTTACGTTTTAAAGTAGATACTTTTCAAGATGGATGAGGTAATATTTTTTAGAACCAGTCATGATCAAGGTTGTGTCATTGCATATATCATAGTACATTGCCAAACGATAAATAATTTATCGAAATAAATACTCACCAAATCACTTTCATAAGTCATAACAATTTCCATAAATCATGATAGTGGAAAAGCCAAAAACAAAATATTTAATAAGAGCATTAGCTATTGTTTTAGTTTTTGAAAACAATTAACTAACCAATCAATGTACAGATATGAAATACGATAATACTCTTGTGCGTTGTTGTACTCGGGCTTTGGCCATTTATTGGACAATGGCTAATGGAATTCAATCCAGGTTGAACGGAGATGCCACAAGGGGAATAGGAATAAATCTGAATGTTGTTTCCCCTCATATAAAATCCACTTAATAACTGGACAACTTGAGTAGAAAATTATAAAAAAAAAATATATTAGAAAAAAAATATATTTCCAATAAATATTGCAACAATTTAAAAAGAGTCAATTTTTCCCTCGGACTATTGCGAACATTTACACGTTCATATAGGCAAAATTCAAATAAATAACAAAAATATACGGACACCATTATGTGACAAAAGACGAACAAGAAAAAGGTCCGAGTCTCTCAGTTTTGCCCAAAGTCATGGGCCCTCAAATCTTTAGGTCATTTTTGCAAAAAAAAAAAACTGATAATTTTCTTAGACTCAACCATTTGGCATTTTGATTTACTTTCTGAGGCAAAATTGTAGCTCTTGTCATAAAAAACAAAAAAATATAAAATAAAATAAAAGCGCCCCGGTAGGCGAGTTGATAGCGTGCTTGCCTATCAGCGTGGGGGTTGTGGGTTCGATTCCCACCAGAGGCTTTGGTCTGTCGCTGCAAAAATCAAGCCAAATGGTCTTTGTCACCCGGTTTACCCTTAGACCCAAAATTATAATATCAATTTACTTTGTATTGTAATTAATAAATAAATAAATAAATAAATATTAATAAAAAATAATAAATAATAAATAAATAAAATTATTAAATAAAAAATATATTAAATCCAAAAAAACGTCATGTTCAATGGCAAAATCGCAATGGCTCTCCGAACCATTCACGGCTACATGAGGTCTTCGACAAGGTGACAGCTAATAAAATTCCACAACGTTTTTACATGGTTCGAGCTATATTAAAAAATTTCACTTCATTTCGATTTCATTAACCACCTGTACCTTTCACATTTATATTACTCATACGCTCCAAAAATTGGCAAATGCCATTCTAGAAAGCCTATGTGAATTGATACACTTTTAAGAGTCATACCTAGGAAGTTAATATATTCTAGAAAGTTGTTGATTGAGATCTTGGGAAAATTTTTGTAGTTGATGGTTTTCTTAAATTGTTAATGGTTTTCTGCCTATGAACCTGAACACGGGTAAAAAAAAATACATTTTTTTAAAAGTTTTTTAAGATTTTTTTTTTTCGACTTTATATGTTTACAATTCTCTATGATAAGAGCTACAACTTTACATTAGGGAGTTAATCAAAATTCCAAACGATTTGAAGAAGTTGATCACTTTTTGGCAAATGCATCGGGGAGTGTGCGGTCATTTCATGTTGCGATTCTCGCTAAGCGAAAATCATCATTGGCAGCCATTGATTTCTATTATTCATCATCTAACCTTACTGTAACTTAGATTTGACCAGAATCATGCAGTCCTGGCAAGAGCATCCACCCATCTGTATGTCTTCGAATCATTAATGGTCTGTTTCAAACGGTTTACCCTTGAACCCAATATTTACAGGGTCTGTGAAAAATTCCCCAAAAAAATGGGGAACTCCCCAAAATAAGTGAAAAATAACCCCAAAAGCCCAATAAGCAAATTTCCCAAAAAAAATTTCTCAAAAATTTTTGAAAAATTACCCAATGCAAAACTCTGCAAATATTGTGAAACAAATGCGCAACAATATACCCAAAAAAAAAAAACGAAAATTCCCCAAAACATAAAAATGGGAGAAATTTTCATTGTCCATTTTTTGAAGCATTCTCCATATGAAAAATTGTCCAAAACCAAAAAATTAATTGTTATTAATAAATTGTCCAAACCCAAAAAAATTTATTGTTACCGCAATTTTTTGTTGAGATTTTTTTGGGGAATTGTTAATTTTTTGAGTCATTTTTCATAGAGCCAAATTAAAATAATAAATTTACTTTGTATTGTAATTAATATATTTTTTTTTTTGTTAATTATTGTCAAACTAAGATCTTTTAATTACCGAACTCTTAGCAAATCCGTTGGCGCCTTGAATCAGCATTTCCGTTTGTGTATAAAGTAAATCCAGTGATATTTTTGTGTGTCATGATAAACTTAAACTGAAAAGACGCAGCCGGCAGATAGACCGGCCAACCACTGCTATCAATAGATAAATTGGGCACAATCAGCTCAGTATCCTACAAATAGTACAGATCATAAGACAATTACAGTTTTTAGGGGGGAATGTATGTTTAGCGCACCGCTTTAATGGGACACCTTGAGGGAACATTTCTCAAGACATTTCGTATATCTTTCACAATTAAATGGGACAAATGAAAGGAGTTGGTCAAACTTTGCGTTACAAAAGCACAGCCATCCACGGTTGTATTGACCAGTGTAAAGATGCGCCCATTGTTGCGGGGCAGCTGCAGTACGGCCGTCAGCTTAAATTCAGCCAATTCTCTGGCCGTTACTATGGAGCCATTGAAGACTTGGCGTTTGTCATGGCAAATTAAATCCAGTGTTATATTTCTAATGATATCCCTGTCGAATTCATGGCGATATGAGTTAAATTTTAACACCACCGTATGCTGAACGAATATAATATGAAAATAAGGAATATTAAGGCATTTTTTTTTTTTTTTTAGAAAAATTCGTCTCACCGTTTCCAAGATGGCCGAGACCAGACAAATGAATATCGGCGAAACAGGGCCAACGTTAAACATTTCACTGGCAATTTGGCACTTTATATACTAAAACATTTTAAAGCCATGCTTTAGAGTTTTATGGTTTATACTTCGTCGGGCACTGATCGTTAATCTTTATAGCAATTTCGAAATGTTTTAAAAGCAAATTTCAATTGACTGTGACTTTATTGACTATTTAACCTCTGGCATAACCAGGGCTATTATTTACAGAAAGTCCACCATTTCCAGTCAAGCCTGCAGGCATTTAAGGCAATGCGAGATGTTATAACCTGGATTAGAATTTGACAGATATCGATGTTCCTTCAAAACATATTTTTAAGCAACTTTCTACAAAATTGTCTATTTTTTTATTTGAAAAAAAAACAGGGTTCTCCAATAAACTCCTCTTCTTTGGTATTCAAAGAAAAATAGCATATTTTAAGATAAATGATCGAATATTTATTTCATAATAAAGAGGAAGATATGACGGTAATAATGGAAAACAACACCACGACCACGCTTAGAGGACCATATCCTTTTCATGAAATGTTCCTTAACCAAATGGCAAAATGCCTGCCCTATGTCCTCGATAGTCTGACGAATTCTATCGTTGTGGTCATGGTTCACAGCACTAACTTGTCCCAACTTGTCAGCTAGAATTTTTCCACCAATTTCAGTATTGCGGTCCGACAAGGTGCTTCACGACGACCCAAAAATGCGTTGCATTAGCAAACTGTGACTGCAAGATTTTGTAAATGTACAAAAGAGTTTTATGAAATATAATTTGGTGATACATTTTTTTGAAATTTATTTCGTACAAGTCGTTTTCGAAAAAAAACAAATCTTAGGAAAATAAAATTGTCCACCCGTTTTGTGATTTAAAAATAAATCAGGAAAAAGAAACGTTTTTATTAAAAAGTCGTGGAAGTTAAATTTATTTCAACAAAATCGTACTGTTAGATTTCGAAAAAAAACTCCACATTTTTTGTGATTTAAAAATAAATGAGGAAAAAATGTTTCGCTTCTGATTGTGTTTATAACTCCGAAACTGTCAATTAGATTAAAAGTCGTGGAAGTTAAAAGAGGATAAAGATAATTTAATTAAAGATAATTTAGTGTTCACATTTTTTAAAATTTATTTCAACAAAATCGTACTGTTAGATTTCAAAAATACTCCACATTTTTTGTGATTTAAAAATAAATCAGGAAAAGAATGTTTCGCTTGTGATTGTGTTTATAACTCCAAAACTGTATTTCAAATACTAGAGAAATTTATTAAAGATAATTTGGTGATAAATTTTTTAAAAATTATTTCAAAAAATCATAAATTCAAAACGACTTGTTTTGGAAAAAATCTAAAAAATAAATCAGGAAAAAAATGTTTTGCTTCTAATTGTGTTTATAACTCCGAAACTGTCATTCAGATTAAAAGTCACGAAAGGGATTTATCAGTGTAAATTTAGTGATACATTTTTTAAAATTTATTTCCACAAACTCAGACAATTTGTTCTCGAAAAATCTCCATATTTTTTGTAATTTGAAAATAAATCAGGAAAAAGAAACGTTTGTCATTTAAATTGTGTTACAACTCCGAAACTGGCATTCAGATTAAAAGGTGCGAAATTGATTTCTTACCGATAATTTAGTAATAATTTTTTTTCAATTTTATTCCAACAAAATCGGAAAAGCCTTTTTTGAAGAAATCTAACCTGTGAAAAAAAACATGATCCCCATTTTTGTGATTTAAAAATAAATTAAGGAAAAAAACGTGTTGCTTCTAATTATGTTATAACTCCGCCACTGACATTAAGTTTAAAAAAAAACATTTAGTTTTTTTAGAATTTATGGATAAATTTTTTAAGATTTATTTACCGTTTTCGAGTTATAACAAATTACGTCTCACAAAAAAATCCTTAATTTACAAAAAGAAACTAAATCGTAGATTTTTCTTGTAATTAGGGCAGCTGATGCATTACAAAAAATTGTCTATTGCCTAGTGTTTTTTCTTGTAATATTTCCAAATAAAGCTTAGTTTTTGGGTATTTTAGCCTTTTTTTATGCCTGACTTAAGAATTTTAATAAGGGTTTTAATTTTGTTTATATTCACTTTTCCATACAAAATACATGCAATTAGGTTAATATTTATGACTTACTTTTATGGCTGGGAGTACTTACTTTCGCTTTGATGATGACAACATTTTGCAATGTTAGGTATTTTAAAAGTTATAAGCAAAATTGTCCATATACCCTTTAAATAATATCAATCATACGCACCGCTGAACGCTAATTAACAGCAAACGGGTTATACGGTTTCTTTGAAGCACAATGACAATTTTGGGGATTTTTTTTGTTTGTTTTTGCAATCGGAATTGGTTCATAAAGACTCCTTCAACTATGGATCATTTGCACTTAGCCATCCCCTTCATAACTCCTTCCCATGATCAAACAACAAACAAAACAATAAAAATAATAAAATATCTACATTATTGACTGCCATTAAATGAGTGGTTAAATCCTAAAAAAAAAACAAAATTGAATCGCTTAATTAGAAAGCCAAAAACGTCCAACCTTATTTCAAAGAATAGACAACGACGGCAAGTTAAGCTATTTGCCATGACTTTTCAACTGTTTAGTTACTACTGATTGTTGCATACAGCCAGTGAAATGGCTAACGGCGGCCATCTCTCCCAGATATTGCTCTTCGGTTGCCTACTCTCTGCGGTCCTGGAAACGGTGAGTGCGTTTAGAAAAACCGCGCCGGTTTATTAAACATCTTTTGTCCGACAGCATTCAGCGGGCTTAGAATTTCAATCGTGTCATCATGAGTTCAACGAACAAATCTTTAAAAATGTCAGCATCCAATTGATTGGCGATGGCAAACGCAAAGTTTTCAATGGCACTGTAATAACGGCCATAGACATGCACCAATTCAAGCTGCACGCGACAAATGAAGTAGTCCAAAAAAATGGACGGAAATTTACATTTTTCAATGTGACCCTGGACGGCTGTGAGTTTGTGGAGCAAAGTACGAGTGTGTCTATGAATTTGTCGTACTTAATACTGCGCGATATACGCAATGTCTTGAAGAATGTCCCACGAAAGTGTCCCTTGAAAAAGGTGAGTTCAATTGGTTTTCTTTAGGTTGCCTCAGAATGCCACTTTAATTTTCTTTAGGATACCGAGATATCTGTTGACATGCTGTATATTGATAGTAGCAACTGGCCGTTGTATCTGCCCGAGTCCCGGTTTCTGTTTGTTTTGATTTTTAAACATAATGATGTGATTGGATTTAAATTGTCCGTAAACGGCGTAGTCGTGCCGAGGCGCAAAAGGATTGGATAGGAGAGCAGAAATCGTTCGCGTGACCACTTATCTCTATATATTGTGTTAGTTTTTTTTTTTCTTTGAATGTGCAAATAATAAAGGACATACAGAAAATTCTTTTTTCAAAAGGAGAAGAAAAACTAAATTTGGTTTTGGTTTTAAGAAAAAATTTATGAAAATACAAAAGCAATTTTCACAAATTTTTCATAACAAAGGTTGGTTTGTAAAGCTGTTTTACATTTTTATAAATACGAGGGTGAAATAAACAAACCTATATATATACAAATTTAAAAAAGCTTTACAGTTGTTTGTTAAGAAAAAATTTATGAAAATACAAAAGCAATTTTTACAAATTTCTCATAACAAAGGTTGGTTTCAACTTGAGTGATTGTAAAGGGTTCTCCAACAAGTGATGTTATTTTGATTCACCCGGTATTTCGATAGCTCTCACTTTAGAAGTTTTTATTCTTTGACATTTGACAAGTAGAAACTATGCCATTACCAAAAGTTGAACGATATTATTAAGTTATTAAAATTCAAAAAAAAAAATATGAAAATCTTTCAGTCACACTTTGCAAAAGTAAAGCATTTTTCGAAAAATCATCACCATTTCCACCTCGAGGTCTATGTCAACAAGAAAATTTGTCGGGGCTCGCAAAACCCAAGAGTTATTGTTGAGAAGCCATCAACGTGTCCAACGTCCATCCTAAACGTGTGACTGTTTGGTGCGGTTTATGGTCCTTCGGGGTCATTGGACCTTACTTTTTCGAAACTGAGGTTGGATCAACCGTTACGGTGAAGAGATGAGATGTTTAATGATTCTTTATGGTCGGAGTTGGATGATATTGATCGGGAGACGGTTTACTTTCAAAAAGACGGCGCAGCGTGCAACACAAGCAACGAAACTATTCCTCTTTTACGAGAAAAGTTTCCGGACCGTGTTATCTCTCGAAGACGTGATCAGCATTAGACACCGAGTTCTTGTGATTTAACACCTTGCGACTTCTTCCTTTGGGGTCACGTGGAAGATAATGCCAACAGTCCAGCGTCGATTCAAGACCTCAAAGATAGAATCGAGGACATAGGGCAGGCACTTTGCCATTTGGTTATGGCAAAGTATATGGTCCTCTAAGCGTGGTCGTGGCTGATGTTGTTTTTCATCATTAACGGCATACCTTCCTCTTTATTATGAAATAAACATCCGATTAGTTATCTCAAAAAAATGTCATTTTTCTTTGAATACCAAAATAACACCTCTTGTGGGAAAAAGCTGTATTACGATTATATTCAGTTTTTCAAGACTTCTAATTTATTGCAATTACAGATAAGCTAAAATTAATCAGCATTACTTGCGATTACTTTAAATAATCAAAAAGAATCAAAAGTAATCGGAAAATAATCCGACTACATTACGCGATTACTTTTGATTCTTTCTGATTATTTAAAGTAATCGCAAGTAAGCCTTATTAATGTCATTAAACAATAGGGTGATGCAAAATTTTTTTGTATACGATTTTTGTTTATCGTTTTTAATATTTCTAAGCTGATAGCATTCTATTTGATTTCTTCTATATGCAGTTGAATGAACTTACTTGTGGAATTCATTGATTTTAAAATCTTTAGTCGAGATGGCATCATGGGTCACCTTTGGCCCCCGTGACAAGAGCAAATGATTACTAACGATCATGTCTTGTAACATGTGATCATGTATGATTCGTGAAATCGCGTGGGCAGTGATTTTTTTTTTTTTTGTTTTATAGAAATTTGAAGTAATCCTGTCTACTTTCAGATAATTTGTAATTGTAATCAATTATTTACCACAAATTCTTTTATGGAGGATTATATACATATTAAATAAAATTATTTTGAAAATTAATCTAATTAAAATTGACAACCGCTGCGTTTCTACACTGTCTGATCAACGTCAGACATCGCTGTGGCTTTGGAAATAATCGCTAAGCCGGCCAAGACCAACAACCGGTTCTAGAGCCCACTTAATTAAGAAGGTAGGTAATCCTCACCTTTATGCAATGGAATCAATGAATAATTTAATGTTGTCAGAAGACGAGTCGGTTTGGTGTAAAAACAAAATATGGGTCATCGGTGCGTATGATTGATATAATTTAAGGGATACATGTAGAGAGCCCATCATAACACTTAAAAACCCGAATCTTAATATATATTTACCCTCGACACTGATTCCCTGATTCACTGACTCTGTCACGCAGTACGTAGGAATTTAAATAGGCATTCTATAATAATTCTATAAATAATAATAATAAAAAAAATAATAATATTTTTTTTTGTACAGAAATTGTGTTTTCCCCAAATTTTTTTTTTACCAAAATTTTTTTTTACAATTTTTTTTTTTTTAAAAAAATTTTTTTTTTTCCACAAAATTTTTTTTTTCCACAATTTTTTTTTTTCAACAAAGATTTTTTTTTTCACAAAAATTTTTTTTTTCAACAAAATTTTTTTTTTGTCAACAAAAATTTTTTTTTTCAGCAAACTTTTTATTTCAACAAAATTTTTTTTTCAACAAACATTTTTTTTTCCACAAAAATTTTTTTTTTCAACAAAAATTTTTTTTTCAGCAAAAATTTTTTTTCCACAAATTTTTTTTTCCCAATTTTATTTTTTTTCGAAATTTTTTTTTACAAAATAGTTTTCTCAAAATATTTTTTACAAAATTTTTAAAATTTAGTAACAAATACTTTCTCAAGCAAATTAACGGGCGCCATAGGCGCATTACAACTTACTAGTGAAATCATAACATTTAAACGAAAATCTCTGCCAAACAATGTCATGTAAAGGGTGTTTTTTATTGGGGTATAGAACTTTAAGTTGGCATCACTTTTTTAACTGGCGGCCATTTTGTCAGCTGTCAAGTGATTAATATTTGGTTTGGTTTGCCATTTCATCATGGACAGATTGACAAAAGAACAACGCTTGCAAATCGTGCAAATTTATTTCGAAAGTAATGGTTCAGTTCGCGAAGTTCACCGCAAGCTCCGTCCATTTTATGCCATTACATCCACAAAAACTGACTGTTTGGTGTGCTCTATGGGCTGGTGGAGTCATTGGGCCATACTTCTTCCGAAATAATGCTGGAGAGTCAGTTACCGTTAATGGAGACCGGTATAGAGCCATGATAACCGACTATTTTGTTCCCGAATTGGATGGCATGAGTGTGGATGAGTTGTGGTTCCAACAAGTGGTTGAAAATTGGACCTGTAGAATTGGCTTTATTCGAGCCAGCCGCGGCATTGCTTCACAGATTTATAGATTTTATAAATTTGGGGGTTAGAGGGTTAAATGAAAAATCCAAAAAATCCATTACCATTTATCCAAATCAAGTCATTATTTCAATAAAAAAAAATCTATAAAACCCGATTACCATTTAATGACTGTCCAAAATATGAGTACAATTACGATTTGTCTATTTAACTCTGTGCTTAGTTGTGGGTCATTATTCGACACGCCATATATCATCGGAAACACGTTGAGTACATTTGTTTTGCCAAAAAATAAGTTAATTTACACCACAAGTGAAATGAAGGTCAACGGTTACATTTTAAAATCGTTTATTGGTCTGTGTATATGGTCGCATCTTGTAGAAATGGTCAGTGAGCTGGGCAAATGAAATAGTGTTTAATCCTCTATCCTTCGTTTCTTAAGTCAGTCTATTTTCTTTCTGAGGCATCTTTCCCTTAGTCTTTCCATCCATCTGAAACTCCAGCACAACAACTCCTTTCCGATACGTTAAATAACTTTTTCTAAACGGTCTTCTTTTGCTGTGTTCTTCATCTTCTAGCGTAATTTATTCATTGACCTTGAAACATTGAGCCAGGAATACAATGACCGACTCATATCAAATATGTCGTTCACCTTGAGTACCGTCGAAAAACACAAAGTCATCAGTGGCTTCATCATCAACGGTGTGGATCTGGACAAATATAAGGTATACCTGACGTTGGATGTGCCTCGCAAAAATGGCCGCAACTTAACGCTGTTCCATTTGGTAGTCGATGGCTGTGACTATACCAAAGAACAGTTTGGTTCACAACTGAATATGGCCACGATGTTCGTCCGCTATGTCAGAGAGTCCCTGGAGAATATGCCCAAACAATGTCCGGTGAAAAAGGTAAAGACTTTACACTAACCCAACGAATACTAATATAAGATGTTTCTCTTGTTGGCCCCCATTAAGGGTACTCAAGTGAATATAAACAATTTGGTTTTCGAAAGTAAAAAGTTGCCCGTATATTTGCCCCAGATGCCTCTACGCTTTGAATTTCTAGTCCGGATAAAAGAGATGTTTGGTTATAGAGTTATTATTACCGCCTCGATACGAGAGGAAGTCCGAAGGAGGGGCTAATCTAAACCGAGGAGTACATATATTATATTTGACCTCTAACCGTTGGCTTTAAGTAGCTGTTAACTGATAAGCTTGTGCACAAACTTGATTGTCAAGCAAATAAAAATAATCATACCAGACAACATATGCATTTTTCTGAATTAATAAGTTAGTCTTATTGCGGAGAAAAAAATTACTTTAAAAAAAACTATCGAATATTCCGGACCAGAGTTTTTTTTTTTCTCGGAACTCTTCCAAAACTCATCCTTATACCTTTAAGACTATAAGACATTGGCGTTTTGAAATGTATAGACTTACATAAATCTAGAATTAAATTAGGGTCTTCCATTATGACAACTGACCCCTGGAAATAACACCCCAAAGTGCTATGAACGTAAATTGAAAATAGGCCCCAAACATCGGTAGTGGGGCCTAATTTCCTTAGTGTTTTGTTGAAGGTATGAAAGTACACCCCTCAAAACCGGGCAAAATGGTTCCCGTAGTTGTTCTATTTTCATTTAAGAGTTTGGGGTGTACATTTCAAATTCGTGGCTCTGCGAATGTGGCCCCAAAACATAGCGGTTTAATTTCGACAACCACTAGTAATCAATTAGATTACTTTTAAAAGTAATGGTATTGTGTATATAATCCTCCATTACACAATGTGTGATAAATAATTGATTACCTCAAATTACTATAAAACAATCAAAAAGAATTGCCATAATGATTAAATTACGATTATATTCAGACTTATAAATGATTACAATCACAAATAATCTAAAAGTAATCCAGATTACTTCCGATTACTGTAACTAATCAGAAAGATTTAAAAGTAATCTCGGAAAGTAATCGGATTATTTTCCGATTACTTTGTTTATTAGCAATAAGATGAATTGTATTAATACCATACAAAATAAACCTGAATTAAAAAAAAAAAATTATAGTAATCGCAAGTAATCCTGATTACTTTTAGGTTATTTGTGATTGTAATCAATTATAAGTTTTGAAAACCTGAATATAATCGTACTTTAATCATTACTACATCTCTATAAAAAAAAATTAATTTTATTAGTAATTATTACAATTAGTAAGCATTACACCGTGTTACACACATTCTGTCCTATGAACCAAATTTACTTTTTCGGAAAGGGGATAAAAAATAAAAATACACGTGTATCGGCGATTTTCATGTACACGTCAGAATTTTTTTTTTTTTAAGTTTGAAGTATGAAGCTCTTAGTGGCCTGTGTGAAAGCTTTGGACCGATTTTTAACCCTTTTTCAGTGATCCAATCGAGCTGATTTTTTGCAGCCAGACTCGTGGAAATGTCTGTATCACGTCAAATTTAAATAATTATTTAAGAGCTATGGCCAAAAACATCGTCAAAATCGCCAAAATTTAAAAAAAAAATTACTTACCCCAAAGTAAAGCAAAATTGTCCCAAACGAGAAATGAAAAATGGCCCCATTATTGGGGCCACTAGAAATACTGCAATAAGGCTTTTTAACCCGGAAATTCCCAGGAATTTTATTTGGGATAATATAATTTTTCAATTATAATTTTTCATAATATTTGGCGTATTTTGCATTGGGTAATTTTTAATAAATTATTTGGGATAATATAATTTTTCAATTATAATTTTTCATAATATTTGGCGTATTTTTGGCATTGGGTAATTTTTAATAAATTATTTGGGATAATATAATTTTTCAATTATAATTTTTCATAATATATGGCGTATCTTGCATTGGGTAATTTTTTATAAATTATTTGGGATAATATAATTTTTCAATTATAATTTTTCATAATATTTGGCGTATTTTGCATTGGGTAATTTTTAATAAATTATTTGGGATAATATAATTTTTCAATTATAATTTTTCATAATATTTGGCGTATTTTGCATTGGGTAATTTTTAATAAGTTATTTGGGATAATATAATTTTTCAATTATAATTTTTCATAATATTTGGCGTATTTTGCATTGGGTAATTTTTAATAAATTATTTGGGATAATATAATTTTTCAATTATAATTTTTCATAATATTTGGCGTATTTTGCATTATGTCATTTTTTTGGGGAATCTTTCATATGCGGCTTTTGGGGTGATTTTGTCATTTATTTTATGGAATTCTTCTTTGTTCATAGATCCCAGTTTTACATGTTGCTTTACTCAGTATAATATTGTGGGGTCATTCTTCATTTATAAAGGGCTATCCATTTTGTGGTTTCAAAAGTATTTGACATCTGTCAAAGTAAGTTGTTAATCGATTTTTTTCTTCTTTTCAGTTGGAAGTCTTACATTGAAGAAAATTGGATCGCTTAACTGTCACACAACGCGTAAAAATGATTAAAACCTACTACAAAAATGGTGGTCCTGGCACAGTCACATATCGTGCTTGAAGAGGAGATTATGGTTGGTGGTTATGAAGCACATTTCTCACTCGGTGGGCATGTTAAGAAAACAAAATTGTCGTATTTGGGGTTCTGAGAATCTTCAAGTAATTGAAGAGAAGTCACTGTTTGGTGCGCTCTTTGAACCGAAGTTGTGATTGAACCTTACTTCTTCGAAAACGACAAGGGACGACGACTGTCACCGTCAATTCGGAGCTTTGTGGTAGTATGAGAACCGACTTTTTTTACCTGCTATTGAAGAATACGACTTGGAGAATTTGTGGTTTCCACAAGACGGTGCCACACAACTCGAGCGAATATGGCTTTATTGCAAGCCATATTTCTCATCGTGGCGACATCAACTGGCCATCAAGATCATGCGATTTGACACCATTCGACTTTTTTGCGGGTCTACGCGAATGATCGTGTTTAAGCAGATAAACCTTTAACTCTTGAGCACTTAAAAACCAACATTCGTCAAGTTATGGCTGAGATACCGCCCAATATGTGCCAACAAGTGGTCCAATAGAATCAATGCTAGCAAAACTTCGCTTGGTGGTCATTTAAATGATGTAGCGTTTCACACACAATGTCAACGTTCAAACTTTATAATAAAAAAGAAATTTCATGAACAAAAATATTTTATACTAGTAAGTTGTAATGCGCCTATGGCGCCCGTTGAAATATGGGAAAAAAATTTTGTAAAAAAAAAAAATTTTTGTAAAAAAAAAAATTTGTGTTGAAAAAAAATTTTTGTAAAAAAATAAAATTTGTAAAAAAAAATTTTGGAAAAAAAAAATTTTGGTAAAAAAAAAAATGGGGAAAACACAATTTCTGTACAAAAAAAAAATATTCTTTTTTTTATTATTATTATTTATAGAATTATAGAATACCTATTTAAATTCCTACGTACTGCGTGACAGAGTCAGTGAATCAGTGTCGACTGTAAATATATATTAAAATGTGTTTTATTTACGTTTAGTTGTGAAAACGCAAAATGGATAACCCTTTACATTGGGGATACATATACATTGTGATGCACAAAGGCTTGAATTCTGATTTTTGTTTTATTTTCTCAGTTTTATTTTTATGTTTTATTTTCCACAAAGACCATGGTGATCCCTATTAATATTCACATAAGTTTCACAATTTTTTTTACTACTGAAATTATCCAACATCAAAGGCTTGAATTCTTTTTTTTTATTTATTTTCTCAACAACAATATAGCAATTTCACAAATCCCATTTTATTTGACTCTGCAGGAACTCCATGGTTACCCTTATAATTATTCAAATAACTTTTCAAAATACTTGCACAGTTGTTTACGACGGAAATTGTCCACCAACAATTAGTTCTTCCCTTTTGACAGCACACGTGTGCTGTTATAATTCTTGCTATTTCTAGCCACGACATGTGACGTGGTAAATATTTTAAATATATACACATTATTTATAGCGAAGCCGACGAATGTATTAAAGCTGGCATTCGGTAGATAAGCTGGATATTTGTCTTCATTCAAATAATAATTTAAGAGTAGGTATGGCATGTCCTAAAACAAGCCAACAAACAAAATTAAAAATTTTCCTCTGAATCAATTGTTACGGGTTTACCTTTTTAAGGGGGCAACTTTGGGGGATATTCGGCAACGTTCGCCTCAACTCACCGGTGGCCAGATGTGCCAAAACATTGGCATTGTCCCATTTGCCTTCCAAGAATTCGCAACCATTTATGGTGGCATTAAATATGGTAAACACTTTGCCATTTACTTTTGGCCAGGTCACCGATTGGACCAAGTTGAATTGAGCTATATCGTTCAGAAATACCAGTGAACCGTTTATGGTCTTGTGGCCCTTATAGTCGATTAGATGCAAATTCATCGATCTCATAAAGTCTTTGTTGAATTCATACCGCAAGCTCTCAATGTCCATGACAAAGGGGCGCTGTCAACAACGACAAAGTGGTTAATAGGATATTCAGAACTAAGCAGCGACACAAGGTAATACAAACCAGTCCACAGACAGCTTTGATGATATGGAGCAGAAAATAAAATTTGCAAATGTTTGTCGGTTTCATGATTTCCGATCATTTGCCAACACTTTCCAGCAACTACTGAATATGCAGAGTCGTGTACTTTTTCAATACAATACAACAAGTGTTGATATGAACATACAAATATAAACTGTTTAATAATTACATTTTAAAGCGTCTGAACTAATTTAGTAATAATGTAATACATAAACATAATCGCCAAAATCTACATTAGTCATTTAGGGCTAAAACAGCAGTCAGCATGGCAAGGCCAGTCAGTGTAATTACTTCCCATATTATTGAAAATCATTTTAGGCTCTAAAACGTTGTAGCATTTTGCAAATGGAAATTTTTCAATGATTTCAAAAAACAAATGTTAAATAAATATTTTGCAACTAAAAAATCTCAACAAATTTGCCGTGTTCGTGTAGATTTTTATATTTTGGTTTTTAGATGATAAAGTAAGCTTTCATATTCGGTTTACAAAATCTCCCTCAGGGGAAGGGTTCACAAGTTACAATCGCATGACTGTGGTTGGCCACAAATTAATATCAATCATACGCCCATTGGTCCAATATCAATGATGTGCTATAACTTCCGAATACGTCCACCGATAGCAACCAAATTGTAGTAAGTGAAAAAGAGTTCAATGAACTGTATGTAGCTGACTTATATCAATCATGGGTGTCATGAAATACCCGCACGAAGAGAAAATAGAAAAATATATTAAATTGTCTTAGGCGAAATAATTTCTTGCCTTTGACTGCCGTTAATTTTAGAGTTTTTTGGCGGCTATATTTGCTTTTACAAATATTTTTGTAAAATACACATTGTCTACGATGAATCCCACGAAACATGTATATCTGACGTTTGGCAGATACGCTGGATACTTTTCTTCATTCAGATAAAAATTCACAAATGAATATTCCGTGTTCTGAAACCAAAAACAAACAAAAAGGTCACAGATTTATCATTATTTGTGTGTTTACCTTTCTAATGGGACATCTTTTCGGCAGATCTGAAAAAGATTGCCTTATTTCCTTTGTGGTTATTTGAGCCAATAAATTGACGTTGCCCCATTGGTTTTCCATAAACTGGCAACCACTCATGGTCACATTACAAACTGTAAGGGCTCTGCCATTTGGTTTTGGGTAAGTTATCCAGATCACGTATTTAAATTGAGTTATATCTTTGAAAAACACCATTGAACCATTTACGGCCTTGTGGCCCCTATAGTCGATTAGTCGCAGTGTCATCGATTTCACAATGTCCTTGTTGAATTCATACTTTAGGTCTTGAATGTCCATGACAAAGGGGCGCTGCGAAGGAGTATAGATATTACTTAGAACTGTGGGCCCATACAGAGCTATGAATACTCACCAATCCACAGACACAGCTGATGGTGCGAAGCACAAAACACAATTGGTAAATATTTTTCAAGTTCACCATTTGCACTGAGTTTCCAACAAGTACTGACTTTTTTTTAATTAAATCGGGATTTTAAAAAAACTGTAGTGATTTTTTTTTTAAATAAAATAATTAAAGCATTTGTCTTTGGGAACATTTCCAAATTATTAAATGTTTTTAGGTAAAGCAGACTATAAATAGGAAATGAAATATTCGGTTTAAATTGAAAATGATTTCGGTGCTATCGCAATAGTGCTTTGTAAATCCCACAAAACTCTGAGAGATGATGCCACTGTATTTCAAGAGTATACGACGAGTTATTTGGATAACTTTTAGAACTCACATCGTCAAAATTGCCATTTCTACTGGATTTGTTTCGCTAATACCAGCTAGCCCCGAATAAAATGATGAAATTGATCCCATGGAAAAACAAATGATTAATGTTAATAATAGTCCTTATTTTTGTGTCTGGTTAATGACATCTCGCTGATTGCTAAAGCTGCGACTTGATAGCGACTGATGTCATATTTTGTATTTATATATATTTTTCGGAAACTCGTGCATGCCCTAATATAAAAATTTCAGCAAAAGTTATGACAGTTTTTAGTATTTTTATTTTATTTTATTACGAGTGTAAAATGGGTGACACAGGCCATGTGGCTTTTTGCAGCGACAGACCAGAGCCTCTGGTGGGAATCGAACCCACAACCGCCACGCTGACTGGAAGGCACGCTATGATTAATATCAATCATACGCTCATTAGTTCAATGTCAATGTTGTGCTATAACTTTGGAATCCGTCCACCGATGGAGCTGACTTATATCAATCATAGGTGGCATGAAATATTAGAAAGAAATGATTTCTTGGCTGAAGAGAAAACAGAAAAATCGATTGTGATTGCGAGATTGTGAATAAAGAATATCACTGTGACAATCCCATCAATGAATATTGAAGTGGTGATCTGGTGACCAATACGACAAGTATAATAGTCGATGCCGGCATAAGATATCTACAACAAAAATGTCCTATTTCTTATTATTTTTAAAATTAACATTTGTAGGTTACAATGAGAGCTTTGAAATTCCGTTTGAAAAATTTCCTCAAGCCCAAGCGTTCACAAGTTACAGAGGTATATCTTACATTGGCAACAAATTAATATCAATCATACGCTCATTGGTACAATGTCAATGATGTGCTATAACTTCTGAATCCGTCCACCGATAGCAACCAAATTGGAGTAAGTGAAAAAGAGTGCAATGAACAGTATGTAGCTGACTTATATCAATCATGGGTGTCATGAAATACCCGCACGAAGAAATGTCTATGTTCGATGAGAAAACAGAAAAACTTTGCTTAACCAACGAATTAAAATTAAGCTATCAAAGGACTTCATCAAAAAGTCTTAAATTAGACTGAGAGTCCCAGCAATGAATATTGAAATGGAGATCAGGTGACAGATACGTTAAGTGTAAAAGTTGCTGCCAGAACAGCCCATTGCAGAATATGACCAATATATTTTTTTTTTTTAAATATTGACTTTTAAAAACATTTAAGGTAATACATTTTTAGAAAATGGAATGGCTACTTTCTCAGTATTATTAAAGTGTGTGCAACGCTACACCTTCGGCAGATAAGGCTATTTTTATTCCGCCATCCATTTTTACAATTTGTAACGATCGAACAAACAAATTCTTTTTTTGCAAACAGACAGTAAGTATTTTAGAAATTTCAATTTATATTAAATTCATCACCATCAAATTTTTATTTATTTTTTCCCTCTCACAACCATTTATAGCAATTTATGTTCCCTATAAAGTGGACGATCGATAAAAAAAAAGTTACGAAAATTAAAGTGATGGAAAACTTCACCAGATATAAGGCTTCCTTTGAATTTACCTATAATTTATATTAATTATACGCCCGTGTGCCCCAAAAAAGACAAAAAAGACTAAATTGACTTTTTGGATTGACTTTTTTAAATGTCTTTTGGATTTGCTTCCAGAAGACATGTGAATGTAGACTTTGACTGGAAAAGTTGCCCAGATATAAGGCTTCATTTTAATTTACCCATAATTTATATTAATTTGACGTCCCAATTTATACGATGATTTTTTTGCCTTAACTTTTTGTAATTCTCTTTTGGATTTGCTTCCAGAAGACATATATCTCCCGATATAACTCCTTTCAATTTACCCATAATTTATATTAATCATACGCCCCGTGTGCCACAAAAGAAAAATTTGACGTCCAATTAATACGATGACTTTTTGGCTTGACTTTTTATAATTCTCTTTGGGATGTGCTTCCAGAAGACATGTGAATGTAGACGTTGACTGGAAAAGTTCCCCCGATATAAGGCTTTTTTTTTTAAATTTACCCATAATTTATATTAATCATACGCCCCGTGTGCCCCAAAAGAGAAATTGTACGATGACTTTTTAGATTGACTTTTTATAATTCTCTTTGGGATGTGCTTCCAGAAGACATGTGAATGTAAACGTTGACTGGAAAAGTTCCCCAGATATAAGGCTTCCTTTGAATTTACCCATAGTCTATAGAGAGAAATTGTATGTCCCAATTTATACGATGACTTTTTAGATTGACTTTTTATAATTCTCTTTGGGATGTGCTTCCAGAAGACATGTGAATGTAAACGGTGACTGGAAAAGTTCACCAGATATAAGCCTTTTTTTAAATTTACCCATAATTTATATTAATCATACTCCCCGTGAGTCCCAAAAGAGAAATTGTATGTCCCAATTTATACGATGACTTTTATGGCTTGACTTTTTATAATTCTCTTTGGGATGTGCTTCCAGAAGACATGTGAATGTCGACCTGGTGCTTGTTACTTCGTTTGATTTTTTTTGATGTTTATATTTGAATCTAGTTGATTCGTCACAATGTTGCAAAGCAAAATGTGTGACTTCAAATAGAAATTAATAAAGAACTTCAAATTTGTGATCTGTGACTTTTTTTCTACCCCGCAACCATCTCTACAATTTCATCTACAAATTTGAAAATCATGATTTTAAAATCAAACAAAAAACCATCGTTGAAATCTGGTCTACGTATCTCCGAAACTACAAACCATTTTGGAATAAAATCTCTACACTATTTGAATGGAATAAACTCGACTCTTCTGTGGTCTGGGATCATGTAATGGTGAGCAATGCAGATATTCCATTTTATTGTGTCCGGAGATTGAAGACATGTACTTGGACGATCTTTGGTTAATGTCGTATGGAGCGCAATACCGCACAGCTCACGCCACGTTCGATAATCTAAAAGCCATATTTATTTTTCATAACATCTCAATAACTTACCACCAAAGACCATAGGGTGCTATTTTTAATTAAGGCCAAATCATGATCATTCCGTCTCACTTGTCCTTGTCAACAAGCTAAATTGTGTGTTGCGCTCATGTCCCTTGCAATGCCACAACCCTTAATACAGTAAATTATCTCGCTTATCAGTAGATAAAACAGCTGTGATATTTATGCCGTTCTCCCCATATTGTGACATTAATTGGTTTTCTGTCCATGTAAACATCTCTCAAGATAATTACGAACCTAAATTACATTACAACATGCCCTCTATGGGCCGCAAACCAATACATTTTAGCCCTTTATTGGCTGGCAACAGCCTACATCGGGTTATCTTTAAAAATATACGCATAATATTAAAAATTATTGCGGCTCCCCTTTCGTTGCAGAACATTTTACAAGAGTCATTAATCACATTATTTTTTGTTCTGTTGCCGGTTATGGTGTGTGTGTCCCCAAAGTAAGCGGCCAAGGAATGCTGGACAGCTAACACGATACTGCGTTGTTATAAATTTACATCATGAATGTATGTGTTTTAAAGTTAATTACAATATTTTAGACAGTTAATTCGACTTCGATTATATTTTGAATAAAATTTATGTGTTTAACATTTGTGTCATGTCACCAAGAACGTGTAAGGCAAAGAGATACAACACATAATTATAAGGACAAAGAACATAAATTAGGACCGGGGCACAGAACTTGAAGTGATAAGTGATATTAAATGCATTATAATAAATGACAACGAAGTGGAATAATAAAATATTTTATGTTTAATACTCATGATAGAAATTAGGAAGAGAATCAGTGAGAATACAAATTACATTGCACACAGCTCACTGATTTGAGAGAAGTTCCCCCCTCTGTGGATTGCGTGGATTGATAATGGAAACAATGAAGTAAATAAGTAAGAGCACTGGAATTTGTCACAAGTATTGTTGTACAACAACAGGGTTAATGGAAAACTGATACCGCTGGCCCCAGAGCTAACATATTTTTATCTGCTATTCCCCGAAAGTTTGCAAAATTTCAGTTCTAAAACCCTGGTGTTTAATTATTATTTTTAACTAGCAAATTCCCTCTACTTCGAAAGCGTAATTTTTTCTTCCCAGTAAAATTTTAAATATTTGTTTAATAGCATTGCGTTTACAAACAAATGCTTAATACCGACTCGGAACCTTTAGCGCATTTTCAAATTTTAGGCGGTAGATATTACATATAGATATTATTTTGAAATACATGTTGATGCTTTTTTAATTTTCCCCATTTTGGTCTATTTTTCTGCCTATTGCAACTGCCGTTGTTATCCCGTTTTGTACTGGAATTTTTCGTCCATTCTCTTACTATTGTCCGCATTTTTTATTGTTTTAATTTTCTTTTATTTTCTAACCTCTTTTTGTCCCATTTTATCCCGTCTCAATTCCACATATTGTCGATTATTTCTCATTTATATTATTTCTCAGTTTATGGCCTGTTTTCGACCCCTTTTTCGTCCCACCTCCAACTCATTTCCTCCTGTTATAGATTATTTCTAATTTATATTGTGCCAGTTTTGGGCCCGTTTTAGTCCCATTTTCCTTAATATCAATTTTTTTTTGTCCATTCCTGTCGATTAAAATTATTTTCACACATTTTTGTTTTTTCCCTTTTTGTACTTTTTTTTATCCCGTTTTGGTACATTTTGGCCATTTTTTCGTCCATTCTATAACTATTGTCCACATGTTTTTTTTCCAAAAAATTTCATATACTTTGTCGTCATTTTTCATCCCGTCTTTGCCCCTTTTTTCGTCCCACCTCCAACTCATTTCCACCTGTTGTAGATTATTTCTAATTTATATTGTGCCAGTTTTGGGCCCGTGTTTTTTTCTTTTATATTAATTTTTGTCTATTCCTGACGATTAAAATTGTTTTCACACATTTTTGTTTTTTCCCTTTTTGTACTTTTTTTATCCCGTTTTGGTACATTTTGGCAATTTTTTCGTCCATTCTATAACTATTGTCCACATGTTTTTTCCAAAAATTTTCATTTATTTTTTCCTCATTTTTCATCCCGTCTTTGCCCCTTTTTTCGTCCCACCTCCAACTCATTTCCACCTGTTGTAGATTATTTCTAATTTATATTGTATTGGGCCCGTGTTATGTCCATTTTCCAATATGTCCATGCACCATACCAATATTAGCATAATAGAAAGAAATGACAATATAACCTAAATAAATTGTGTTTTATTCAAAATCAACATCGGCCCTTAAAATTTAGCCACCCTTTAGGTCACTTTTCAAACAAAATTGTGCGTATGATTAATATTAATTATGAGTATATTTAGAAAAACCGTCATAACTTTTGTACGTTTTAAAGGATTCTAATAAAATAGGTATTAAATAAAAGCTAAGAATTAAGCAAACCAACATTAAGTTACCGCTGTAAGCTTTTTCTAATGATTTGTGGATGGTGTGTCCTCCTTTCTGCCCCATTCTTTAAAACTTTCTAGAATCTTTTGTCTACAGTCAGGTGTGTTCATTTTACCAGAAATATGTAAGCCACATGTCTCCACAAGTGAAGACTCATATACGAAGAATGCAATAAACTGGAGTATTCATTACTTACCAGCATTTTCTGTAATCGTTTTTTGTTATGATGTAAGAAAAACAACAAAAAATTCCATTTCTTCATCACTTTTTATCTCTCAAAACACACACCCGACTAAGCGCGCCAATGCTGGCCTGGGGATGGTCGGAATGTAGGGGCGAGAGTGCGAGTATAACAAAGAATGTCAGTTGAAACTCACGTTCACTCTGCTCTACTTCATAAACCTTTAATATACTAAAGACCATATCATGTCATGATTTTGTGCTTTTTTCCCCATTTCTTTTTCTTTCAAACATTCTTTAAACCCCAGCGTATTGTTCAAGTACACATATATCAAATGAACGATGAACATATGGTTATATATCAGCCACAGCCACAGTGTCTGCCTGACTGTCAGTCCATCCCGGCTGATATGTTCTTTAGTCACATGTTGTCCGTCCGCTCCGTGTGCCTTGGACGACACCATGTGTGTGTGTGTGATGTTGTCTCTTATGGTCTTCTTATTATTTTTTTTGCACCGATGAAATGGTTTTGTTGAACTTCAAGTTTATCTTTATTATTCCATCAATTCTATGCATTTTACAGTTTAGACGAGCAACACCATGGCTGGTCAGCAGAAATCATTAGGGTCGGAATGTTCATAATGTGAAGCCATCATAAATTGTCAATATTTTGCAAAGATTTTTTTTTATTTTTCGTTTAATATTCTTTTATGATTAATGAGATTTTTCTTTTGAGAAGTGGCTTTGTTTGGCATTTTGTAGAGCATGACAAATTTTTGATTTGTTGTGCTGATAATAAATATTAAAAACTAATTAACCAAACATAATTTGTGGACGAAGTGTGTTTAAGGGCTAGTAAGTGCTGTTTGCATTAAGTTTATTCATTTTAAATGTGTTTTGCCCCCCGTGCGTATGATTGTTATTAATTATGAATAGATATACTTAAAACTCTATAACTTTCCTTTCCTTTAATCTATTTCAATCAAATAGGTAGCAAATCAAAGCTAATATTTACAGCTATTTTTAATAGGGCCAAATATTAAATAGAGGCCTTCTCATAACACTTAATTTAATCCTCTAGAATTCCAAATCTAAATACTCCCTAAATTCTTCCATTACAATTGTTCTACTTATGCCTCTACATTCATATTGTCAACATTTCCCATTCCGCTTGCACATATTTATTAGTTTGAAAACTTTTTCTCATTTCCATTTAAAATATATTTAGAAAATCTAAATCTTTTCCTTCCATTTAAATTAAGAGGGCTCTCGTAAATATATTCAGCCTCAATCCGCACAACAATAAAAATATATGCCCATAAACTACGTACTTCAGCAGATTTTAGCCTCGGGATTATTTTTCTATTTACTTCCTAAGACTCATATCAATATGAGTTTATAACATGACATTAACATTTAAGAGGGGCAGGAGATAACAGTTCGGAAAACAATAATCATTGGAATTAGTTTGCAATATTTTTTTCTATTCGGATACTATCGACAGTTTAAATAATCATTATTAGCGACATGTGAGTAAATTCTTTCTACCTAGACAATATCAACTTTTCTCAGTGATCAAATCGAATGGACAAGGTTTCCCTTCTTAATTCCATTTAAAAAACATATGTGGGATTATTCTAAAAAAACAGGGTCTAAATCGATCTACGGTTCAGAATGTCCACAGATACAACTCGTTCCAGGGTAATTTTGTTTGAGAACTTTTAAAAATCTTCTTTGTGAAAAATTGGTAAATCTTTGTATTACAAAATTCAACTCAGATGAAATTTTCCATTAAAAATGTTTTATAAATTAACTTAAATTCTATAATTTTTTTTTTTTAATTTCCAAAAAAAATTTCTACAAATTAATTAAATATCGAAGAACATTTTTCCCAAAAAAAAAATAAAATTTCCACGAAATTTGCTTATACGACAAAATCTATATAAAAAGAATATTTTCTATAAAAAAAATTAAAATTCTACCAAAAAATAAGCAAAATTGTTCAATTTCAATTTTTCAATTTATAAAAACATCTTTATTCACATTTATTTTATATACATATTTACATTGTTTGAGGTATTATATAGGATATTACAACAAATTGTTCAAACCCAATGAGTATAAACGTAAATTTATCTAAATTTCGACGACTCTCACTAGAAAAATTGGTAGTTTAGACAAAACATTGAACAAGTATTAAAAATTAAATATTCTAAAAAAAATTTAATTTAATTTTTTATAAATTTCAATAACGAAAAAATGTTTCTATAAACAAATTTTAATTTTCAAAATATTTTCTATAAAAAATTAAATTTTTGACTAAATTTTCTATAACAAAAAAAGGATATTTCTACAAAAATTTCTATAAAAAAAAGTAAATTTCTACAAAATTTTCTATAAAAAAAAATTAAATTTTGACCAAATTGTTCAATAAATAATTTTTAATTACTACGCAATTTTTAATAAAAAAAAAAATATTGACGAAATTTTACCAAATGATGACCAAAATTGCAATACAAGAAATTTCGACGAAAAACTTTTAAAGAAAAAAATTTACTTCGATCAAATATTTTTAAAAAAAAAATATTTCGACAAAATTCTCTTCATAAAACAAAAATGTTAATTACAACCACAAAGAAATCAAAAAAAATCTCTACAAAAATTTTAAAAAAAAAATTGTATTTCACCAAATTTAGTAAATAACAATTTAATAGTTTTCGACGAAATTCTCTATTACAAATATAAATTTTGATAGAATGTTCACTAAAAAAAATTTGGTCCCAGTTTTCCATAAAAAAATTTTAATTTCGACCAAAACTTCCATATTATCTTTCGTCTAGAATTTCTATAACAAAATTAACTCTAAAAAAATGTTGCAATAAAAAATTCGGCCAAATTTTTTTAGTGTGTCTGTACAAAATTCTCTATAAAAATACAATAAATTTCGTTAAAAAAAAATTGTTAGGAAATTTTCCATAAACAATTTTTAATTTCCACCAAATATTCCATGGAAATCAAAAAAAAAATAATATTGACGAACATTTCTACGACGAACATTATTGAAAAAACATTTCAAATAAATAAAACAATCTGCATAATTGAGATACGATGTTTTGTCGAAATTGTATATTTTTTAAAAAAAAACGTACACTTTTTCGTGGAAAATTAGTTTTAAAAAGGAGTTTTTTCGATAACTAATCATTAATAGACATCACCTAGCTAAAATAAAATCCCTCAACGTACCAAGCTCATCATAACCCCGTCCTTAGCCAACATTTTTCTATCCTAACTTCAACAACAAGCATTTAGCCAATTTCGCTATCAATAGTCTAAAATCTATTGGGAAGGAATACCGCTACCACCACCACCACCAATTCTTCGTCTTATATTGGCGAAATTGTATGCCAACGAAATTCTAAAGAAACCAGGTGCGGTAGTGGAAAATAACCATAACTGAACTCCGAACGACAACAACAGATGCAACAATAATGCGAACAACGGCAAGTCGACGAACAAGCAACAACAATAAACAATTGTTCATAAACTCGTATATCTTCAGCTAATCCATTTGGCCAACAACGGCGGAAAACGGTTCGTAAAATCTCCCCACAAAAAAAAATACTACAAAACAAAAAAAGAAACAGTGCAAACGCGTATCGTATCATCGCTATCATAGATTTCACTTTTGCGAGATGGCGGGATGGGGGGTTTATGGAGGCAGTATAAATTCAACTTTATTCTCATATTGTGGCTGGAACGGTTTATGACGTTGCCTGTGCTGATGGTGGTGATGGAGGGGCAGCACAAGTGTGTCTATTTGCTGCAGGAAGAATTGAAGTTCAGTTTTCGGCCAGAAAAAAACTCAACTTTAAAGTCTAATACAGTTTAAGACACCTTAGGGAAATTGTTTTGTAAATTTTCTGTTGTTATATTTCGATTTTCGTTGTTGTTGTCGATATTGTTATTATTGCTGTGGCTGGCTGGCTGGTACACATTTGTAATTTACGGTCGATGATATGTTTTTGGGCAAAATGCTGTGGTGTGCCAGGCCATGGCAAACAATTGGGGTGTACGCTATTTTGCCAGTTATTTTTTTAAGATTACAACGAAGATATGGAAATCGATTTTTTTTCATCAGGGCCAAAGATGAATGTGATTGCGTTTTTTTTCCTCTGCGAATTATGGCATGAAAAGAAAACAAGCGGCTAATGAAATGAGTCTAGCTGATGTTTATCAACAAAACCAAATTGGTTCTTGGAGAAATTTAAATTTCTGCGAAAAATCTAAAAGTGATAGCTTTCTTTTATCCAATTATGATCAGCAGAATTTTTTCAAAGGTTTTAACAAAAAATGTTCGAAAAAATATTCTACGAAACAAAAATTGTTTTGACGAAATTTTAAAAAAAAAAAAAAAAAATTTCAACGAAATTTTTTATAGAAAAATATTGTCGATGAAATTGTTTATAAAAAAATTCGTCAAATTTATTTATAAGAAAAATTTGATGAAAAAATTGTCGTCCAAATTTACTGTAAAAGAAAAAAAATTCTATAATAGAAAAAATTGTGGACGAAATCTTCTATAAAGGGAATTTTCTATAAAAAAAATGTTTGAAAAAAAAATTGTCGTCGAAATATTTTACAAAAGAAAAAAATTTCGTCAAACTTGTTATTTCGTCGAAATTTTCTATAACATAAATTGACGTCGGAATTCTTTATAAAAGCAAAAAATTGTCGACGAAATTTTCCATAAAAGAAAAAATTTTCGACAAAATTTTCTATAAAAGAAAAACTGTAGTCGAAATTTTCTGTAAAAGAAAAAATGTTCTATAAAAGAAAAAATTGTGGACGAAATCTTCTATAAAAGGGAATTTTTAATAAAAAATATTGTCCAAGAAATTTTCTATATAAAAAATTGTTTACGAAATTTTTTGAAAAAAAAAAAATTTTCAAAATTGTTTATAAAAGAAAAAAATTTCGTCAAAACTTTTATAAAAGAAAAATTTTCGTCGATATTTTCTATAACATTAATTGTCGTCGGAATTCTTTATAAAAGAAAAAAATGTCGACGAAATTTTCTATTAA
Organism: Hydrotaea cyrtoneurina; assembly: GCA_958296145.1. Taxonomy (NCBI): domain Eukaryota; kingdom Metazoa; phylum Arthropoda; class Insecta; order Diptera; family Muscidae; genus Hydrotaea; species Hydrotaea cyrtoneurina. The sequence continues at coordinate 77,839,205 of OY282515.1, forward strand.
AAAAACAAATTATCGTCGAAATTTTCTGTAAAAGAAAAAAATTTCTATAAAAGAAAAAATTGTTGACGAAATATTCTATAAAAGGGAATTTTCAATAGAAAACGTTGTCCAAGAAATTTTCTATAAAAAAAATTGTTCACGAAATTTTTTGAAAGAAAAATTTGTCGATGAAATTTTCCATAAAAGAAAAAAATGTCGACGAAATTTTCTATAATAGAAAAAATTTTCGTCGAAGTTTTCTGTAAAAGAAAAAAATTTCTATAAAAGAAAAATTGTGGACGAAATCTTCTATAAAAGGGAATTTTCAATAGAAAATGTTGTCCAAGAAATTTTCTATAAAAAAAATTCTTCACGAAATTTTTTGAAAAAAAAAATGTTGGCTTAAATTTTTATAAAAGAAAAAAGGTTCGTCAGAATTTTTTATAATAGAAAGTTGTCGTCGGATTTATAAAAAAAATATCGTCGGAATTTAAAAAAAAAAAAAATTGTGGACGAAATTGTTTATTTTTTTTTTATAAAAGACAAATTACGTTGGTTTTTTTTATAAAAAAAAAATGATCGTCGGAATTTTTTTATAAACGAATTTTTTTTTTATTGAATAAAATTTCGATGAATTTTTTTGTAAAAGAAATGACAAATGTCGGCTAAATTTCTTGTAAACGAATTTTTTTATAAAGTAAAAGTTATCGCAATTTTCAATAAAACAAAAAAATTGTCGACGAAATTTGTTATAAAAGAAAAAATTATCGTCGGAATTATTTATAAAAGAAAAAATTGTAAACAAAATTTTTTATGAAAGAAAAATTGTCGATCAAATTTTTTGTCGACTACATTTTTTATAAATAAATGAAGATGAAGATGTTGTCTTTCATCTGCTAATTCTCCATAAAAGACAATGTCAGGAAGTCTATCTCAGTATCAGATAATTCCGGTTATAGTCGAAAGGAATCGTCCAGCATTCTAGTTGTCACAGTTCCTTCTAAGATCTACTCGATTCCCATGTTACCCTCAAATATTTTTTGGTTTTAAGGGACACCATTTAATATTTCAAATTCTACATCATCATCACCCTGTGTTTCATTACCAGTCTTCGTAAGCAGGTGTTTGCATTCAGACCATGTGTTAGTGGTCCTAAGGGAAAACTTTCTCGAAATATGTGCTGAATGTGTGAGTCGGCTAAAAGCTTTTCATTTTAATGAAATTCTGCATTCATTTCATTACAAATTTAATTGTGTTTTTTTTTTTTGCACCAAAATACACCGACAGGAAAACCAACGAAACAATTAAGACATTTCATTCAGGTTAATTGTATTGATGTCGTTGTTGTTTGTTGGTTTTGTTGTTAATTGTTTGCAACACATGCATAACTCAGATGTACACATTCACACCAACACTTCCTCGCATTTCACTTCATTAACAGTTGCACCAACACTCAAAGCGGACGAAGACTTCTCTAGTGTTGTTGGGTGTGTATGTGTGTGTATGTCAGTGGCATTAGTTGTATGGTTACCATGTTCCCGTGTTGGGTATAAACATTTCATTATAATACCACATTGCCAACTTTTCTTGAAGTTTTGCGGAAATAGAACAAAATGTAGTTGCTTGTTGTTCGATGGAGTGAAAGGGTGTTACTAAAGGGAAGATAGAAAAAATTGGGATAATGTATTTTATAGAGATAGACCTCATGTGGTCGTCTCTTACAAAGGAGGTCTCATGTGGTCGTCTCTTACAAAGAGGGTCTCATATGGTCGCTCTTAGAGAGGAATTCCTCATGTGGTCGTCTCGTATAGAGGATAGCTTCATGTGGTCTCCTCTTATAGAAAATGAACTCATGTGGTCGTCTCTTAGAGAGGATAGTCTCATGTGGTCGTCTCTTATAGAGGATAGCCTCATGTGGTCGTCTCTTATAGAGGATAGCCTCATGTGGTCTCCTCTTAGAGATCATAGCCTCATGTGGTCGTCTATTAAAGAGAAAAGCCTCATGTGGTCGCCTCTTAAAGAGGAAAGCCTCATGTGGTCGTCTCTTATAGAGGATAGCCTCATGTGGTTTACTTTTATAGAAAATGAACTCATGTGGTTTCCTCTTATAGAAAATTAACTCATGTGGTCGTCTCTTATAGAGGATAGCCTCATGTGGTCTCCTCTTAAAGACCATATCCTCATGTGGTCGCCTATTAAAGAGGAAAGCCTCATGTGGTCGCTTCTTAGAGACAATAGTATCATGTGGTCGTCTCTTGTAGAGGATGGCCTCATGTGGCCGTCTCTTACTGGAAAATAACTCGTGTGGTCGCCTATTAAAGAGGAAAGCTTCATATGGTCGCCTCTTAGAGAGGAAGACCTCATGTGGCCGTCTCTTACAGGAAAATAACTCGTGTGGTCGCCTCCTGGAGAGGAAGACATCATGTGGTCGTCTCTTAGAGTCGGTCGCCTCTTAAAGAAAAATAACTCATGTGGTTTTCCCTTAGAGAGAAAAGCCAGATGTAGTCGTCTGTTATAGAGAAAGGCCTAATGTGGTCTCCTCTTAGAGAGGAATACCTCATTTGGTCGCCTCTTTGTTCCAAATATCTGTCAATCCCATTACCGCACCCCCTTTTTCAGTGTTTTCTGTATTCTGTGCCAGATATTTCACCCAAAACTTTTCCATTTAGTTTCAAATGTATTTGGTGTTGCATAATTTCCATGATGAAACCATGACAGGCGCTATAATGAAAATGAATTCATTCGAAAATATTCCTTGAAACTTTTTCTATCAATGGGAGGCAAATGGAGGATTAGTTGGAATGCATTCGAATACTTTTTCGGCAGTTACATGTTTTGCGAGATATTTTTTTTTTTTTGGAAAATGAAAGAGCTTTTTTTTGGAAATTATGTTGCTGGCTTGAATACATAGCTAAGGGAGCTATGTTAGAACTATATGCAGATACAGTGGCAGAAGCAATGAAGCTTTAGAAGATTTACGTATAGGTCTTCTATAGGTCCCTTTAGACGATCGGAAAAATATCCCTCACCGTTGAAGTAAACAAAATCGAATGGAACATTTGTTTGCGATGTACCAGAGATATGGGTGGTAGTAGTTTTCATCTGAGACATGAGTATTCTTGAACAAAATCGCTTAATTCTTGCAACCGTAAATATATTACACTTCAGCTGAGTGTGGTGTAGAGTACTGCAGATAGTCTCGTTCGACTTAAGCTATGTGGTTTTTCAATAGTTGTAGAGTCTGCTCAGGAGGGTGAACCCAACCTATGTATAATAAAATCGATATCCTAGGTTTTTTTAGAGTACAATAAGAAAATGTGACAAACTGTTTTTCACTAAAGAATTTTTTTTTGTGGACAAGTTGTATGTAACAGAGCTGGGAATTGATAATTCTTATAAGAATCAATTACCATCTTCTTTTCGATCCGTCAATTGACCAAATGAATTTATTTGAACCAACCAACTATGTTCTCCATCTGTATCAATTAATTACGAATGGAAAATTGTACTCTGTAGGTGCCACCACTTCCACAGACTGAACTCCATCTTGTTGGTTGTTCTTTTTTTTTTGCAACAATTTTTTGTTTTCCTTTCATTTTCCATTTTTTAACATGACAGTTTATTCTTATTGATGGCTAATTAAAAAAAGGAAACATTTAAATGCCGACCACACGAACGTGTTGGGATTTAAGAAAACAACACAAGTCTTGGGCCAAATCCCGGCAATTGGGCAAATGGGCCGCCCACTCGTAACTCCAAGCGAAAGGCACAAGGCACACAGTGGTGCGGAAACGAAAAGAAAAAGATGACCATTTTGTTGAAACCAGTAACCGTTTAGACTTTGGTAAGGCATTTGTGAGCAAAAATAATGAGCCAACATTTACCATTATCGATTTCTTTGGACTAATTACGATTGTCAAAAAAAAATGGATGAATGTTTGTTGCTGGTGTTTTCAGCATCTCGTGTGGATGGTTAACACCGCCAGAGAGAGTGAAACGGTCGCTTATTAAAATTGGCTCTCAAAATCGAGTTTATTGTTTGAAGTTTTTGAAGCGACATAAAAATGACACTGGGCCTAAAAAGAATAGTTTTTTCTCTTAAGTTCGCCGATGCGCGAACTCTTTGGCCATAGCATCGGCAAATCAACTCCGTTTGGAATAAAATTTAGTATTAGTCGAAATAAAATATTGAGAAATTGACCTCGTCGGTCATCTAAATTTACTTGCAAATATCAGGGTCAGCCTCATCCATTCGAACGACTAGTTGGCAGTATTTTTTGAGACTCAGCCGGTCCACCGATCACAAACGCCATACAGAGTAGAGCGTACCAGGTTACAAGTAAAAAAAAAAAAGTTCGCCGTACACCTTCGAATATGAAGTATTATTGAAAGGTAGTTTCAAAAAATTTTTTTTTATTTTTTTATGCCGAACGTAGGGGTCGCGCTTTTACATTTTTCTATATAACTTGCATTTATAAACGGATTTTAAAGTGTGATACATCGATGTTTTTGTCTCGACGAGGCCGATTTTTTTGTCTTTGAAGTCATTGAGCTCAAGCACCCCCTTCTGGTACTTACCCATCATATCTCAGTTGCTACTACCCTAATGTACCACTCTAATAGGATATTTAAACAGTATTTGATTTAAAAAAAAAACACATCATTTGCTTTCAAATATTGCCTAATAATTGCGTCAACAAACGACTTGGGACTTCTGCCCTCTGTATAGTCTTTGCCGGTCACTAACTTTGAAATCTAGACCAACAAATCTAAATTTAAAAAACCCATTTACTCCACTTCAAACCACTGTTCAATACGTGGCCTACATATCAACCGTGCTTAACTCACAACAGACAACTGATGCGATAAGGAAAAATCCCTTTAAAAGGCATGTGTTGTATAAATACCCAACTCAATTAAACATTAATTGATAAATGGAGTTAAAATCCAACGAGCTGCTACAGCGGATATTCTTTTAAATGAATGAAAGGCGCGAAACAGGCAGACAATCCAAACGGCGTTTAATCAATTGCCTTTAAACTGAAACTTTAAACTGTCAAAAAGGAAAACGTTAAATAAAATCCTCTTTAACCGTTACACACTCTTAACAGGTGTAAGTCGCACACACACACACTCAAGGAGAGCCATGGACTGACAGCAGAGTCACCGCAATCGACAACTGCAACATCATCACCACTCTGACTATGGCCATGCATCATCATCATCATCATCACCATCATCCGCTGGGGTTCATGAAAACTTCTGCTGTGCCCACCCCTCCCGCTCTGCGGATAACAAAGTTAGCAGTCACCGGCCTTGTCTTCGCTCAATATCTGCTTCAGCCTTCGTTCCTCATGCAGTCGTAGCTTACCTACGTGCCATGACAACTCGTTAGAGCATAAACTCTTTAACCCTTTCTTTCCTCTTGTCTTTGTTTGTTTTGTCATGGCCTAAAGGTCAGCCGACATAGACCTATGACTGACTGAGTGGTGGCTGCCTCCGAGTAGACGAGTCCTCCACTCCAACTGTATGCCAAGTGAGTGGAGTGGACAAAACTAACAGCAGTAATGTTTGTTAGCATGATTGCATGGCACCGTTTTTCTGTTTGCTGCAATCACTTTTCCATGCAAGTGTGAGCGGGCGAGGAGGAGGGATGCAGGAAATCCCAAATGGAAAGATTCGGATACACAATAGATATGTGATAACCCAGAGACACATGGTATGCAATATCACAAATTGGATTTCAGCTGGCTTTGCATTTAATGGAGAGTTTGGATGGGGAGAGGATCGGAATACGAACAAATGATCTGAGAAACAGATAGATCATGTTATTTATTAATCGCCAAGTGTAAAGCCATCAAGGCCAATGAAATATATTACACTAGTAAGTTGTAATGCGCCTATAGCGCCCGTTGAAAAATGGAAAAAAAATTTGTTGAAAAAAAAAAAATGTATGTTCAAAAAAAATTTTTGTTGAAAAAAAAAATTTGGTTGAAAAAAAAATTTTTTCTTGAAAAAAAAAAAATTGTTGAAAAAAAAAAATTTGGAAAAAAAAAATTTTTTGTAAAAAAAAAAAATTTTGTTAAAAAAAAATTTTGTAAAAAAAAAATTGGGGAAACAGAATTTCTGTACAAAAAAAAAATATTATTTTTTTTATTATTTATTATAGAATTATAGAATGCCTATTTAAATTCCTACGTACTGCGTGACAGAGTCAGTGAATCAGTGAATCAGTGAATCAGTGTATCAGTGAATCAGTGTCGAGGGTAAATATATATTAAGATTGTGTCCTTCCGACTGTCTCGTTTCTACAACCATCGCTTCTTCCCCTTAACATTTCATCAATTTGCCCTGCTTGCCCGTCCACAATTCTCCCGTCTCTTTATCGGCTTCTCTTTGAATAGTCTTACATTTGCATTACCTGCTAAAATCGTTTACTGGGTTATTTGCAATAATGCAGTTAAAATTAAATATTTCAACTCTCACACAGCACTGAACCGTGCCAAACAAAGACAAACATTTAAACCGACAACTTGACCTTGCACCAACGAGGTCACAAACAATCAATTACCATGGTTTTTTTCCACTGTCTCTCCCTCTAACCCTCTCTCTCTCTGTAAACTCTTGTCCAACCTACCAAACAAGTGGCATGCAGCAGTCATAGCGCACACAACTCGCTGTTGCAGTCATAGACATTGAGTGCACACAAATAAAATGCCAATAAAGTGGAAAAGATAAGCGAAGGCAACGCCGGAAATACCCTACGAAGAAGAGTTTTCTTTAAGAACAAAAATTCATTAACTTTTAACTAAGAAAAGAGAATGAGAATTTCCTTTCCCTAGCAAAAGATCAGTGTTGACGTTGGACAATTTTTTTCCGCCTACAATTTCCTCAAATCGACTGTTGCCGCCCACATTTTATAAATAAAACATTATGTGATATATACGTATAAGAAGATATATATATATAAGAAATATCGGGAATTTTTGATATTTTTGTAGCGTTATGTTGGTACTCATGTCCCTTACTTATGCTGACAAGGTCGGTCATTTCGAATGTTGTTGACAGCTGTTGTGCTTGGATGTCTATTTTAACTTGTCTTAGATTTTTATCTATTTCAGAAAATGGATCAAAGAATCTGCATCAAAGTTTGTGTTAAAAACAAAATACAGTGCGCTGGCGCATTCCGAATGTTGAGTGTGGCATATGGTGAAGCTGTCTTGGACGAAAGCAACGTTTATCGGTGGTACAAAATCTTCTTAGAGGGTCGAGAAGATGCCAAGGACGAACAGCGTGCCGCACGCCCGAGCACGTCAACAAGAGACGATAAAATAATATTGGCCAATCGGATCTAAACATATCGTGCCATTCGACTTTAACCAATGAATTCATACCAAAATTGCTCAATTTGGAACAAAAACAGCATCGCATTAAAATTCGTCCGGAGATGTTGAACTCGGTCCTTGACGATCCAAATTTGCTCCATAACTGGTGACAAATCATGGGTTTATGATTGCGACGTGGAAACTGAAGCTCGTGCCATTCGATTTTAACCAATGATTTGGGCATGAGTCGGGTAGCCCCTAAGTTCATACCAAAATTGCTCAATTTGGAACAAAAACAGCATCGCGTTTAAATTGCTCGGGAGATGTTGAACTAAATTTGCTCCATAACTGGTGACGGCTTTAAAATTGTAGCTCCCGGTCAGTGAGTATACACAATTATATCGTACACAGCTCACTGATTCGAGAGCGGTTCCCCGCCTGTTCCTTCATGGAAGGTTAAGGGAAATAAGTAAGTAATACTGCCGCAGACACCGTATTCCCCTGAACTAGCTCCCATGTGACTATTTGTTGTTCCCAAAACTGAAAAGGCCCATGAAACGACGACGCTACGCCACGATTGAGAAGATAAAGACGGCATCGAAGGTGGGGCTGAACAAAATCACAAAAAATTATTATTGGAAGTGCTTCGAGGATGGGAAAAAACGTTGGCAAAAGTGTATTATATCCGATGTGAATTACTTTGAAGATATTCATGAATAAATAAATACTTTTTGAAAAAAAAACAAAATTCGCAATATTTTTTGAACATACCTCGTACAGGGTTCTCCAACAAGAGGTGTTATTTTGAATCACCCGGTGTTTCGGTAGCTCTCACTGTTGAAGCTTCTATTCTTGGACATTTTACAAGTGGAAACTAGGCCAATACAAAAAATGGAACGATACACGCTACAACAACGCATTGAAATTATTAAAATTCACTACAAAAATGGTGAAAGTCTTGCAGTCGCAGTTCGCAAAACTAAAAAGTTTCGAAGAAGTGATCACAACACCGTGTTACACACATTCTGTCATATGAACCAAATTTACTTTTTCGGAAAGGGGATAAAAAAATAAAAAATACACGTATGTCGGAGATTTTCATGTACATGTCAGAATTTTTTTTTTTTTTTAAATTTGATGTATGAAGCTCGTGGTGGCCTGTGTGAAAGCCTTCGACCGATTTTTAACCCAATCGAGCTGATTTTCTGCAGGAAAATGTCTGTATCACGTCAAATTTTTTAAAAAATAGATTTTTATCAATTCTCAGATTTTCCTAAATTTTTTTTTTTTTAAATGGTTATCGTTTTTTTTTTTTAATGTTTCAGTCAAAAAAACATTTTTTTTTTCGTAATATTTTTATATTTTCCCCTCTTTCCGAATATGAGCATTTGGTCATAGGACAGAAAAAAATCTATTTTTTGTAACACGGTGCAATTGGCCATCTTTACGAAATGAAATAAAACTATGAAAAACAATAGAATTGAGGTTTCTTTGTTTGTTATTAATAAGTTAACTCAAATCATCGCCTGCCAAGTCCGCGTTGATGTGTGTGACTTCGACCGGTGTCTGATGGCCTGCTTGGTTTAAATGTTAGTTTTGAATGGAAATCAAAACATAAAATCCCCATTTAATTAATTGCAAATGAAGCGACTTTAGTTAATACCTCAGCTTGCCTCTCACTTACTGAGGTGCTATTGCGTGGTTGCTTTCCTTTTGTTTCTGCAACTTGAGTGCACCTCAGTCACCGCGTCTGCTTGGCATCCTCTACAGATTAGTTTGTTTGCCAAGTCAAGTCAAACCGTGAGCTGTCAGAAGGCCATGAAACAGCAAAAAAAAAGAACAAATGTCCACCAGAAATATTAAAAGATTTGTCACATTTGTGACGAAGGTCTTTTACTGTCCTTTAGTGGTGTCCTAAGCCAGACCAAATGTGGTGGTTCGGTTATGAGAGAACACCTTTAGTGTAAGAGGTGGGCACTTTATGACACTCTCCAATGGCAGAGAAAAGTAAAGGATAAGCAGGAATGAGCTATTGTTTTTTTCTTTCGTTTTGTTTGTTTCATTACATGCTAGTGTTCCACCACACTTGTTTCAGTTCAGCCTCAAGTTTAGGTTTTGTTTAACCTTTCTCGGGAAAACCACATACCTTTCAGCAAATACCACCCCCCCTGAAAAGACTCTTGTCGAGACATGTTTTTCAAATTAATGGCACCCTTTCGCCTTTTCACGGTTTTCACCATACAAATTCCTTTTTAGTTAATCTCGCACGGGACTGTAATGGGCTGTAATTGTTTGACAGCTTAATAGTGTGCGTTGTCAAGTATAGCGACAGTGTGTTGTCTTACAGAAATGTGTACCCCCTTCTGTTGTACTAAAAGTTCTAAACCCTTGTCCGAAGAAGGTGAGTTTTGGGACGACATTCATCCCAGACACGTGTCCGCAAAACAAAAGGATTGTCGCGGCAACAACACCCATGCAAATGGCAACACTTTGAGGCCATTAGAAAATTTGTCACTTAATTTTTAACAAGGCACCATAACGAAGTACTGTAGTTAATAAACATGAAGAGCTTTGTTAAGAAAAATTAGTGAAATTTTTTTTTGAATTTTCATACATTTTTCTTAACATAGGTGTTTTTACTATTTATGAATAGTGTTTATGAAAGGTGTTTTGACTATATTTGAATACAAAACAATTGAAAATTTGTGTTTTCTTTTAAGACTAGTAAGTTGTAAAAAATTTTTTTCTCGAAAAAAAAAAATTTCGTTGAAAAACAAAAATTTTTGTGCAAAAAAAAATTTTGTGGAAAAAAAAAATTTTGTAAAAAAAAAAAAAATTGTAAAAAAAAAAAATTTTTGTAAAAAAAAAAAAATTTGTAAAAAAAATTTTTGGAAAAAAAAATTTTGGTAAAAAAAAAATTTGGGGAAAACACAATTTTTGTACAAAAAAAAAATAATATTTTTTTATTATTATTATTTATAGAATGCCTATTTAAATTCCTACGTACTGCGTGACAGAGTCAGTGAATCAGTGTCGAGGGTAAATACATATATATTAAGATACAAAATTTGAAGTTAATCAGCTGACAAACATCATTAACATCGCCCGTGCTACGGAGGGTGAAGCAAAATGACAAAGCTAAAACATCCTGATTTCACTCATGATCATCATTTGTACCCACCATTATCCAAGTCATAAAGACCTGAATTTATAATATATCCCGTTGGCTAAAATAACACACACACACACCCACACATAAAGACAATTTGTTCGAAACCCAAAAACACTTATTGAGCGCTAACATCAAGCAGACCTAATTTAAATTTGTTGGCCACCAAAAGAAGCAGCCAAATGAACTCATGCTCCTTTTGAACACTAGAAGCGTAAAAATGCAAAACACCCGGCCCCCCACAAAAAAAAAAGGGAAACTTCAAGGAACCGCCACATCGCTGCCGTCATCGGGCCGATGTGAACAGCATCACTAAGCTAAAACTGCAACAACTACATGGGAATTGGTTGCACACATCAGATCACGGATCTCTTTAACATTGGCAAAACAGTTAAGCAGCGATGTTGTTTGGCTATTATTTGGTTGATGAGAGTATGAAATTAAGCAGGAAGGCTTAAGCCAACCCAGGCACAGTGTAACGCCAACCAGAAACAAATGTGGTGAAGGCATATTCCCAGACGATTGTAAAAAAAAAAACACAACTCGTCCTAATTAGGAAAGGCAGATTCAATCAGAAAAATGCGGGAATACTCAGACGTTTTGAAAAAAAGCGACAAGTCGTTCGAATTACACAGTGTTACAAAAAATAGATTTTTTTTCTGTCCTATGAACCAAATGCACATATTCGGAAAGAGGGGAAAAAATAAAAATACACGTGTATCGGCGATTTTCATGTACACGTCAAATTTTTTAAAAACAATTTTTATCAATTCTCAGTTTTTCCCCAATTTTTATTATTTTTGAAAAAAAAATATTTTTTCACTTTTCTTAGCATAACTTGAAGAGACTCCAAATTTTTAAACTACTTAAGCGTTACGAAAAAAAAAATGTTTTTTGAACTGAAACCTTAAAAAAACTATAACCATTTAAAAAAAAAAAAAAAAAAAATTTAGGAAAATCTGAGAATTGATAAAAATCAATTTTTTAAAAAATTTGACGTGATACAGGCATTTCCACGAGTCTGCCTCGATTGGATCACTGAAAAAGGGTTAAAAATCGGTCGAAAGGCTTTCAAACAGGCCAATACGAGCTTCAAACTTAACAAAAAAAATTCTTACGTGTACATGAAAATCGCCGATACACGTGAATTTTTATTTTGTATCCCCTTTCCGAAAAAGTAAATTTGGTTCATAGGACAGAATGTGTGTAACACGGTGTAATAAATAAATAAAATACGAAAGTAGTGCCTTCTTTGTGACTGACTGCGATTAACGATTTAACATTAATTAGGCCCATTCATTCGTCGAGATTATTGTAGGTCGCTCTTGTCAACGACAATCGTTTAACTTACCCCCCACCACAGTATAAAATACCAAAGGGGCGTTTATGGTATAAAACGGGGCTTGGTCCTGCTTCCATTCTTCATCACAGTGGTGGACGAGTGAAAGGGAAAATTTACGAGATGGTGTCCAGGTTAAACCCATGCCGCGGATCATCACACTGAAGTTATCCTTCCCAATTACAATTTGAAAACAGTCGTTGAACAATGTTTTTGGTTTCTGGTTAGGATACAAATCGGGGTTGAGCCGTGAGAGAGTCGCTAACACTAACTACTACGACTACATTTTTAACTTCCTACCTTTAAACAAAATATTTAAATTTGTTGGGTTTTTTTTAAATATTTAATTATGTCTGTAATTATTTGAGGACCACTGTGTCGTTTAAACTTTTTTTGGAATACATGTCTGTTGGTTTTGTTTGTGGTTTAAGGGTGTCTGGAAGTTTGACTGATGTTGAGCGTCGCTCGGTCTGTCTATGTATCTGCCCCAGCAATCTGTCCCTTTGGCAGTCGTTCCGGTCCCTCCTCACATACAGAGGAGTACATATTTACTATCTCTTAGTCATCTTAGCAGTGTTTAGAGAGATGATTTCACGGGTGTGTGTGTGTATGTAGTTTTCAAAAGCTTCCTCCTTACGAGAGGAGCTAAACGAGAAACACGAACTCAGCCAATGTAGATGATGATGTTGATAACTTTGTGCCCAAATCTTGATTATGATCACAATGATGATCATCAACATCATCTTCATTATCTACTGCATGTATCCGACAAAAATATAAAATGAAACCAACGATGACGTGTTGTATTTGCAAATGTTCTTCAAACCATCCACCGCAGTACTCAGACAACACAATGCCTGTGTTGTGGTTTAAATTTTAAAATAAAATACAATTTTTTGGCCTGAATACGAAATGACGAGAGCCAAACTACATGCAACAGCAAACAACCGCCGCATCACTGCTAAGTAGTTGCAAACAGTGTGCCTCTTCTTTTGCGGCTCACGACTCCGGCTCCCGGCTGCTGCAGCCTGCTGTAACATATCCATAGAAGCACATACTCCAAGTTTAAGCCTTGTGGCTTAAACGGATGTTATTAAGATCGACAACATGCGGCATAAAAAAAAAGGGTTCTTTTTTTTTTGGATGTCTTCAGTTAAAACTTAACTGCTTCGGGAAGACACTCTCATCCAGCACGTAGCAAGTAGCGACAGTGTCAGTGAGTCGGATGTTGTTGCCTCTGTTAATTTCTGCTGGCTGTTGCTGCAACATTACACTACACATCAGGAGTGCTGGCCAGAGAGCCGTGGGGAGGGCGAACATCAACAGCTGTCGTAATGGGATTAGTGGCATTAATTCTGTGTTTTTTTTTTATTTAGTTTCATACACAGTATTCGTCTTCTTTTCCTCCGTTGTTGCCAACCATTCTTCGTCCTTCGTGCGACTGGAGGTGTCTCTTTTCTCTCTGCCCTTTGGGCGGGAATGCAACACACGGTGTGCAAAATTGTGCTGTTCTTAGCGTGCCAGAAAAATTTGCATGCTATGTCGGTGACGGTGTGGCCGCTGTGATGCGGGCTGACATGTCTTTGCAAAATCCAGATAAACAGGCTGATAATGCAGCGAGATAAAAGGCAGCAACTATTATGTAGATGCGATGGGTATAGAATTGAAGTTACGAAAGTTTTTCTTATGTAAATTGAATTTTTTTTGGCTTTTTGGAAAGTCAGTTGTGGGTGAGGACAGTTCAACAGCTACCAGGTATGAGGTTAGGATTCGTTTGTTATATATGTACGTAATTTTCTTTTCCCACAAAAATTCCCGGAAGGAAAGTACAATAGAACTTCTGTGGAATCAGTGAGCTGTGTACGATGTACTTTTGTATAGTCACTGACCGGGACCTCCTGTTTAAAGCCAGCTGCGAAAGGCAAATGCCTTTTCAAGCAAAGTTTTCACATTATATTACACCGTGTTACAAAAAACAGATTTTTTTCTGTCCTATGAACCAAATTTAATTTTTCGGAAAGGGGATAAAAAATAAAAATACACGTGTATCGGCGATTTTCATGTACACGTCAGAATTTTTTTTTAAATTTGAAGTATGAAGCTCGTAGTGGCCTGTGTGAAAGCCTTTCGACCGATTTTTAACCCTTTTTCAGTGATCCAATCGAGCTGATGTTTGGCAGGCAGACTCGTGGAAATGTCTGTATCACGTCAAATTTTTTAAAAAATAGATTTTTATCAATTCTCAGATTTCCTAATTTTTTTTTTTTTGTAAAATGGTTATCGTTTTTTTTAAGGTTTCAGTCAAAAAACATTTTTTTCGTAAATTTAAAAATTTGGAGTCTCTTCAAGTTATGCTAAGAAAAGTGAAAAAAAATATTTTTTTTTTCAAAAATAATAAAAACTTGGGAAAATCTGAGAATTTATAAAAATTGTTTTTAAAAAATTTGACGTGTACATGAAAATCGCCGATACACTTGTATTTTTATTTTTTTCCCTCTTTCCGAATATGTGCATTTCGTTCATAGGACAGAAAAAAATCTATTTTTTGTAACACGGTGTAATTGATTACAATTGCAAATAATCTAAAAGTTATCAAGATTACTTCAAATTACTATGAAATAATCAAAAAGCGGATGAAATAGATTTCACGTTATATAAAAATCTTCACTGGCCATCAAGCAGTCTCAAGATTCTCTCTTCTGCTAAGAACCCGTATCTTCAGACCACACATTGGTCCCAGGGCACTGCGGCATTAAGAGCCATGAAAAAGCTGACAAATTGCCAGGAATGGCCTGAGATCTCCACGAATTGATCTCGGCAATACAATGACAGTCCAAGCAATCACAATTTAATTGAAATAGTGGGACAACAATAGAATGAGGACGAAACAGCATTTCTATGTCCCGATTGGGATGGAGAGGTAAGGGAAATGCAAAAAATTGCTCGTACTGGCAATTTCTTTTGTGTTTTTTTTTTTTGTATTTTGATATTTTGAAAGTCATTTGTATTTGAAAAGGCAATAAGGAAAATAACTGCCTGTTTCCATAAAACAAATTGGTTCGTTCGTTACAAATCGTCAGTGTTGGAAGAGTTATAAAATGGGTTTCAGACATTATTGAATTGTGATGTTCAGATATATTTTAGATATCGACATATGCAACACTATCCCAAACAATAAAAATCCATTTTACTGGGCATTCAATTTTGACAATTTTCAACGAACGAAAAAATTCGTTTATATGGAAACAGGCAGTAAGAATTGCCGAAACTGAATTTCCTTGTATGAACACAAGAGGCAAGTTCAAAAGGGAATCATAAAAATTGTCCCAAGTAAAATTTCCTAGTGTGAATCGGGACTTGAACTGAGTAATCTTTTGGGTATTCTAGATGGGCACTCGCCACCACAGGTCCACATAGTTCACAGTGAAGGCGCCAATTCGAACGGGTGGGAGGCATGTGTAAGATGATGAAACTCTTTTTCTGTCGCTGTTCATATTCCTCAAGAATTAGGTACAATTACTGACATAGGAGACTTCCGAGCTGTTGACTAAAAAAACGTTAAACGTTCGTGGAGCCACATTGGAAGCTCCAAATCAAACGGGTGGTGGGAGGCATGAAACTCTTTCTCTGTCGCTTTTCACATACATCAAAAATTAAACCACTCAGTTAGTACAATGGCCGACATAAGGAACTTCCGAGTTGTTGTTCCTTTAAACGTTCGTGGAGCCTAACTTAAATGATTCTGACAACAAGGAACACACATCACAGTACGAATTAAAAGACCTAATTGCATGCCCTGGTTTTTTGGGGGATGAATCCTCTTTGCAGCAACATCTCTCTCTATCCTTTTTAATCTAACCTGAACTAACTTATTACGCTTGATAGTCCATAAACACATATCGGCGACGTTTTTATGGTATAATTTCGATACCCATTCACCGTAAGGGGAAAACGTCTTCAGGAACATATTGTACCAACTATCTATTCTATACGAAACACTTATGCATTTGAAGCAGCTTAAGCGAAAACGACACAAAAAAATATTTTGTAATACAGTGTACTCTCTCATAAGCGGACACCTAAGGGACTGAGAATTTTGTCCGTTTATGAGAGGTGTCCGCTTATGAGAGAAGTACACAAGAGGACTGAAGCGGATTGGTACTGAAAAAAAGTGTCCGTTTATGAGAGGTGTCCGCAAGGAGAGAGTACACTGTACATTATTTTACCACATATATGTTAGTGCACAAACATATGACTTTTTTAATATGCACCGAACACATATATGTTTGTGTCCAAACATAATATGTTTACACACAAACAAACTATGCTTACACACAAACAAACTATGCTTACACCCAAACACTTGTTGCCGTCGCACACACTACCCATCGCCCTCACACAAACAGGCTCCTTAAAAAATGTCCAACAAAATACAAAAATTCCATACAAAATCGATGCATTTATCGTCGATTTTTCATTTTAAAATTGTTTTTAATTATATGGGTAAGTAATTTGACGTGATACAGACATTTCCACGAGTCTGCCTGCAAAAAATCAGCTCGATTGGATCACTGAAAAGGGTTAAAAATCGGTCCAAAGGCTTTCAGACAGGCCACTGCGAGCTTCATACTTCAAAATTAAAAAAAAAAAAAAAATTTTGGCGTGTACATGAAAATCACCGATACACGTGTATTTTTATTTTTTATCCCCTTTCCGAAAAAGTAAATTTGGTTCATAGGACAGAATGTGTGTAACACGGTGTTATTATTGTGCTGGCATTATTCCCAGTTCATTTCAGAATTGTCAAATGATTGCTAATATTTTCAAAACAAATTTGCTAAGAAAATCAAAAATTGCCCCAATATCTTTGTCTTCCTTTCCGACCTCGTTCTATCCATTCATTGGTATTTCGAACCACCTATAAAGGTTCTCCTGTCCACACCACTTTACCACTCTCGAACCCCCCTTACATTCTTCCTCCTTTCTCCACGGACCATTCATGACCCAAACAATACCAATCTCTGTATAACCTTAAGCTTAAAATATTTTGTGAAAGTCATCCTCTTTTGTGTCCATTACCACTTATAACGCTCAATATCTCTCGCTCTCTCTCTCTGTATTTGTCTATTTCTCCCTCTCCTGAACGACCGTTCTCCACTGTGTTAAGCCTTTTCTCGGTCTCCCCGAAGAACTCTGGCCAAAGGCTTTGTTAAGTTTTCCAATCAGACACGAATTTGAAACCCAGCAACAGCAGCAGAATATAAACGTGCATCCCTCTGGCCGTCCTTCTGTCCCTCGGTCCGTACGACCAAAAGGTTTTATGAAACTTAAGGGCCACTGGCAAAAATTGACACTTTCATGTTCCTGTTTCTGTTGTTGCTCCGGCAGCCAGTAAGTGGCCCAGCTAAAGGATGACAATGATGGCGCCACAGCAACCAAAAAGGATAAATGCATGCAATTGAGCATAATGTTAACATGATTGTGCATATCTTTCCCCAAACGACGGCACGAACAAAGTGTTTATGAGATGACCACTTCTTCACAGGATGGATGGACAACAAAGGAAAATTCAATTTGTTTGGCTGATTGTGTGTAAACTGTTGCCAAGGACTTTTGAGACGACTACACATGTGAGTGTTGGCAGCTCCGGTTTCGTTCATGTTCAATTCCTTGTAAAGGTGCTTATTTACTTATGTAGCTGCGGCTCCCATCTCTGAGCTACTCCTGTACCTAATCCTAATACGTATTTTATTTGTGGCATGAAAGTGATGTTCCCATAACCACAGCTCGTTCAGGGTCATTATCATTTCAGTTTCTTGGTATTTTATTCGGAGAATTCCCCAAAAACTCGTTAATATCCTGGCATGTCCTTGATGACTAGACGTTACACACGGTGTACAATACTTTTTCGAAATGATACATCATCAATTATCGCCTAAAGGCATTAGGGCAAAACCAAAAACATAAACTTTCAACAAGGCTTTTAAATATTTTCCCATGTGATTTCATGGGCAATATGAAAAGCTTCACAAATACCACGTCTCTTTTCTCAGAATATTATTTCTAAGGACAGTCTGTGAAGTTTGATGGAAGAAATTGTGATATGGGAGGCTTTGGCAAATGACCACGATCTTTTTGGAGAATTTATTTAAAATTAATGTAAATTATAATTAAATTCTTGTTATTTGCTAGTCTGTAAGGAATTTCTGTCCATAGGCTCAATAAATGAAATAAATAAAATGATTGTTATGGAAAAACTATGGAATTGGCGGGAAACTTCGCTCAACCTGTTTTTCAGTATCAACCTCAGTGTTGTTGGTGCTCATGTCAAAAATGTCTATTGTTAGATAGTCAGTATAGAGAGCGGTGCCTTCAGTTAATTGACGATTAGTCGTGCTAGAGCCATCTACATCTCAGTAGGTATACAATCATATGACAGTTTAGCGCCATTGCGTTGACCCATACTCTCTACCTCAGGGTTGTTGGTCTGCATGAAAACTAAGGCTATGGTTAAAGGTTAACCTTCAGTTAACGAGTGATAAGTCCGCCATCTACATCTCGGTGGACATATCGTTATATTGACATTTATGGGCATATTCTAGACATGTAACTCAGTATCTACCTCAGTGTTGTTGATTCTAATTTTAAATATTGCTATGGTTAAAAAGTCAATACAACGCCTTACCTTCAGTTAACAGTTGATTAGCCCTGCTAGCGCCATCTATATCTCGGTGGAGATATAATCATTTGTTGTGTATGCGAAAAGTCTACACATATTGCTCATTCTATACCTCTGTTTGTGGGTCTTCATATGTCATGGTTAAAATATTCACTACAGAGATGTTATCTCTGTTGCCGGGTGGTCAGCTCTGCTTACGACATCTACATCTCGGTGGAGATACAATCAATCACTTGTGACCACAGATGTGTCAGACACTTCCCTATTCTGACACTTCCCTATTGCTGTGGGAAATGCACAGAAATTCTTTTCATATCACTCACAAAATTATATCTCAGTGGTGGTTTAACCTATGCCCATTTCAGTCAAATGATTATGTCTCAACCGAGATGTAGATGGCGTTAGTAAAACAAATGTTGATGATAGTTGCGTAGTGACTCTTTTAATCATTGAAATGAGGACTGAAAACGCCGATAGTATTTTTAGTCTCTATAAGCGTTTTCAGTCCTCATTTCAATGGTTAAAAGAGTCACTATCATTTAAAATTAGCTTTACAAACGCCATCTACATCTCGGTTGAGATATAATCATTTGACTGAAATGGGCATAGGTTAAACCACAACCGAGATATAATTTTGTGAGTGATATGAAAAGTATTTCTGTGCATTTCCCACAGTAGAATAGGGAAGTGTCTGACACATCTGTGGTCACAAGTCATAACAGCCTAAGTTATGTTTTTAATAAAGTATCGGGAAATTGCTGACATACCGGTGGTCACAACCTAAGTCTGTGGTCACAAGTCATAACATCCTAAGTCTGGGTAAAATAAAGTATAGGGAAATTGCTGACATATCTGTGGTCAGAAGGCATAACACTCTAAGTCTAATATTGTACAGGGAAATTAATGACATATCTGTAGATATTACTGAGAAAAAGGTTCAAATCCTCGCCATAGAGATGATTCCAAGGAATCCTTAGAGATTCCAAAGAAACCTATTTTGATTCCAAGGAAACCTAAACATTCATTTTTCTCATAACTCGAGTTGGGTCATTCTAGTTTGTGAACCGTGATAGTTTCCAGCACCTAAACAAATGTTTCAGCTAGACTGCGTATTAGGGTGGAGTGAAAACATGATTTTTTTTTAATTTGAAAAAGTTAACCTCGGAAAGAGATGTAGTCTGGGGTCCTAATGAGGGGAAAAATAAAGAAAAAAAATTTAAAAAATTTTTAGGGGTCGCGCCACTCCCTCGAAATTTGGAAGTTATCGCTATTTTGGCGTTGATTTTAGAAAAATCCTAAAAATTAACGACTTAACTTATTCGAAATTTAAAAGTTTGAGCTTGTTCAGTGCCCAAACAAAAGTTTTTGCGGCAAATATGAGGATAATCGACTAATATTTGTAGCTTTGGTGGCGATTTCATTGTTCAGTCAATTTTCTGAAGAAGGGACGATTTGACTTATTTTACTTTTTGAATTTTTGAACAATGAGAAAAATTTTTTTAAATTTTTTCATGACCTTATTTCATTGTTTACGCTATTGCAAACATTTATTGACATAAAACTTTTTAGGATTTTTCTAAAATCAACGCCAAAATAGCGATAATTTCCATATTTCGAGGGAGTGGCGCGACCCCTAAACATTTTTTAAAATTTTTTCTTTATTTTTCCCCTCATTAGGACCCCAGACTACATCTCTTTCCGAGGTTAACTTTTTTTTTTTTGAATTTCACTCCACCCTACTGCGTATTTCTAATTCCGTTCTTTCCCCATAGATCCCAGTTTCGTAGAATGTGATGTCATAGCAGAATATGCATCGAAGTAAATGTTACTCGTCTTACGAAGGATTACATCCCTTCTGAAGGATATCAAAACGGGACATTATGATTAACGTGGCTCAGTAAAATGGCTCAGTTTTTTGAAATCTCCACCTGCAAGTCGCTATTAATTCTCGGCTATATTCCTCTAACCCACCCAGCTAGCCTAAAATAAATGTCCATAATATTTTTTCAAGAGCCAAAAGAAAAATATACGTAATATTTGTTACATACAATTTAATTTATACCTGCATCACATAACATTAAATTCTGGTCATTAGTCTTAATTTTACATTTTAGCCAAGAACAAAAAAAAAACAACAAACGAGCATTTATTGTGTGTTAATGGAGCTTGATGGTTTATTCGCGGGAACAGTTCTAGGAACACGAAAAAGCACCACGGTTAGGCCTCAAATGAACAAACGAAACAAGTTGCAAGTAGTGTGGGCAAGTCTTGGCAACAACAAAAAAAAAAATAAAACAATAACGACCAAAGAAAATAATAATAAAAGATGACATAAAGAGAAATGTTTGCTTGAACTTTTTCACTGTGCTGCTGTTGAAATGTTTCCCCCCGCACTAAAAATGGTTGAGTTTTCATACGTTTTAAATTGAAGCCACCAAAAAAAAAAAATATTGTTTGAAATGTATGTTCAGCGGAAGGTGATTAGGCTGACAGCGGACAGTGGTTGCGGCTAGAAAAATAATTGACATGACAGTTTGTGCCAGCTCAGAGTGTAGTTCCTCCCATTCAGTCAGTCGGAAAGCTTTAGAAAACTCTTGTGCTGGCTCATACGGATATTATACAAGTGAACGTGAAGCGATGGGTTTCCATAAAGACTATGGGTGACAGAACTTTCATAGGATCTAGTTGGGTAGAGGCACCTTAAGGCATTAAATCCTGTATATAACATAGTAGGACATATATTTTCTCCTGATATAATTAGAGGTCATCTACATCCAAATAATTACATCCAAACAAAGGACTAAATGAAAAATCTGAGCTGTTGTCGTTTTGCTTTAGCCTCTGGTACTACTTGAGGCTCAGGCATTTGATCATACAAAAATCTTAACAATCGATAAAAATTGCTCACTGTCTGGGTTAAATGTTTTCTTGAACAGATATTCCAGATCGAATATTTGATGAAGTTATACAAACTCTACATTACCTACTTATTTCCCTTGACATTCTTTGAGGGAACTTCTCTCGAATCAATGAGCGGTAAACAATATAATTTATACACTCACTAACTCTACATTGAACGACCTTTTCTTACGCCAGCTGTTTGATCAGTTCGACATTCTAGGCCACTTGTGAACCGATTGTCTGGACTGGATATTGAACGATATTTCTTGTTTCAGATGAACTCAGCAACCAATCCCCAAAGTTTCCCAAATATCCCACTGTGAGCTGTTTCCGTTTCCGTTTCCTTTTGCCAACTTTTAAACCACTCCAAGCGTCTGTGGGTGTCGGCGTAAACAGTGTTTCGTTTTACCGCCAACCAGCCAGTCAGTCAGTCAGAGGGTGGGTCATCAAGACCTCCCTGTACTCCTGCCCTTTTTTGAGTTGTGCCAGTAATGGTTTGTTTTTGTGGGCATTTTGTTGTTATTTTCTTCTTCATCATCAGCTGTTCGAGCGCAGCTGAAGCGTAAATGTTAATAAACTTAATGAGCTGTTATTTCGACATCATGCTCGTTTATTTCGGCTCAGTTTACTGGGGCTGATGTTTTTTTTTCTTCTTCCTGATTGTTGTTGTTCCTCATCTAAGGTTGTAACAACAACAAAAAATACATTTTACAAATATTCGGCATTTTGTTGGGAAATCTCTTTGTTTTTTTTTCCACTTCCTTTCCCGTGTTACTCATTAGTTGCATGGAGCAGCTTTTCAGCATTTCATTTTGTGAGGAAACAAATTACAGCTGCTGTTTCTTTAGTTTGGCACACTTTGTTCTTTGGCCCTGTTCACCGTTTCCATTTCCGTTTGTGGTGTGTGGGTTTCTGTTCCCCCCACCCCCCCCCCCCCTCGGTTTTGAATGTGGCTTTTCATTTGAGGTTTTGCGCTTTCCACTGCTGAACCACAAGCGCCGGTTTCGTTTCGTTTCGCCTCCTCTTCTTCATTTCCAATTTTTTGACTTTTGTTAAATTTGCTTTTTTGCGCTTTTTCAGGCCACCGCGGTGATTTAGCAACATTTTCATAAGTTTCCCAGGAGCGTTGGTTTTCCGCGTTTCACTGGAAATCTTTTGTTTTTTTTTTGCCACCCGAGAAGGGAGTTGTTATCGAAATCAAACCTATACAGTCGCGGTCGCACAGGAAAATTAAACCTGATATCCTGTAAAAGAGTCTCGAATGCCATACAAATTGAAATATAAAAGGGATATCAGAAAAGACCCCTTTGCCTCCATCAAAATCTGATTTAGAACATCAATCACCGTCTAACGATGAAGACAGAAAAAAAAGAGTAAAGTAAGTGCGTTGTGCTCGTTGTGGTGCTGGGAGGGCACTGTGAAACGGAAATAAAAGGTAACGGTTTTGAATGGAACTCTCAAACCCCTATTGAATCTCCACGCACACACACACACATACACATTTCTCATCAATGGGAGTAAAATGGGAGCAAAGATAAAAGCTGTCACCATCAATGACCTGAACAAAAACAAAATGTTTAGATTTCCAGGAAAACCCCAAACCTTTATCGAATGACAGAGAATCCAAAGCACGTCACCCCCACCTGTGGGGTGGAGAGGAAATGGAAGCCAACATGTAAGCACTCCGGCATGAAAAATATATGTAGGGAAAGTATCAGATGGGACAAAGGACAGAGATACAGAAAAGCATCACAGAAATACAGAAATGTATTTTTAAAAATTTTTTTTGAAATTATTTTTATAATTAAAGCGTGTAACTGACTGCCAAGGATTCGCTCTTATTGAGGTGGATACGTAAACAATGAAGAACTTTGACATTTGTCCACCCAGCATCAATTCGTCTACGCTTGGAGTTATTGTCGGACAACAACAGCGCACAGAGGTTATTCTGAAAATTGAAGGCGTAACTGAGCCGGATATGTCCTCACAGAGGTGGGTACGTAAATAGTGACTCAAATTGACATCTGTCAAACTCGTGTCAATTCAGTACGATTTCTACCCCGATTATTCTGTAATGGCTAATGCTACATCAACTTTATGTGGTTATAAATACATAATATCGAAGGCACAACTCACTCAGGAGCAAAAGATTTGGAAATTCGAAAATAACATTTGTGACCAAAAATAGAACAAAGGGGTTAGCCCATCGAAATTTTAGATTTTTTTGAAAAAATAGATTTCGCTGAAATTT
This sequence comes from Hydrotaea cyrtoneurina, assembly GCA_958296145.1. Classification (NCBI taxonomy): domain Eukaryota; kingdom Metazoa; phylum Arthropoda; class Insecta; order Diptera; family Muscidae; genus Hydrotaea; species Hydrotaea cyrtoneurina. The sequence goes on from OY282515.1 coordinate 77,862,848, forward strand.
TGCTCATGGATAGCGGACCTTCATCTGAATACGACAATGTGTTCATGATTTAGATTGAACGAAGAGTTTGGCAGAAATTGCGTTCAGAAAATGGGTTTTCTCAGAATTGGAGATTCGGAAGTCACTTGAAACTACAAATTTGGTAACTTTTTCAACAACGAAATAAACTATCGCCACATGATTAGGACCAAATGTAAGCCAAACTTGATGACTGTTAATGGAAAGACCTTTATTATTGAAAAAAAAACATCGTTTGTTTTGTGGAATCGTTCTTAAAAACCCCTTGTTCAGGCGAAAAACTTCCTCTAGTATGGTAATATGGAGTTTGGCAGAAATTGGATTCAGAAACTGTGTTTTTCTCAAAATTAGCTTTAGCTTTAGCTTTAGCTTTAGCTTTAGCTTTAGCTTTAGCTTTAGCTTTAGCTTTAGCTTTAGCTTTAGCTTTAGCTTTAGCTTTAGCTTTAGCTTTAGCTTTAGCTTTAGCTTTAGCTTTAGCTTTAGCTTTAGCTTTAGCTTTAGCTTTAGCTTTAGCTTTAGCTTTAGCTTTAGCTTTAGCTTTAGCTTTAGCTTTAGCTTTAGCTTTAGCTTTAGCTTTAGCTTTAGCTTTAGCTTTAGCTTTAGCTTTAGCTTTAGCTTTAGCTTTAGCTTTAGCTTTAGCTTTAGCTTTAGCTTTAGCTTTAGCTTTAGCTTTAGCTTTAGCTTTAGCTTTAGCTTTAGCTTTAGCTTTAGCTTTAGCTTTAGCTTTAGCTTTAGCTTTAGCTTTAGCTTTAGCTTTAGCTTTAGCTTTAGCTTTAGCTTTAGCTTTAGCTTTAGCTTTAGCTTTAGCTTTAGCTTTAGCTTTAGCTTTAGCTTTAGCTTTAGCTTTAGCTTTAGCTTTAGCTTTAGCTTTAGCTTTAGCTTTAGCTTTAGCTTTAGCTTTAGCTTTAGCTTTAGCTTTAGCTTTAGCTTTAGCTTTAGCTTTAGCTTTAGCTTTAGCTTTAGCTTTAGCTTTAGCTTTAGCTTTAGCTTTAGCTTTAGCTTTAGCTTTAGCTTTAGCTTTAGCTTTAGCTTTAGCTTTAGCTTTAGCTTTAGCTTTAGCTTTAGCTTTAGCTTTAGCTTTAGCTTTAGCTTTAGCTTTAGCTTTAGCTTTAGCTTTAGCTTTAGCTTTAGCTTTAGCTTTAGCTTTAGCTTTAGCTTTAGCTTTAGCTTTAGCTTTATTAATACACGAAAATTCTTTTGCGGCTCTTCCAATTGAGTTCGTAAACATTGTTTTTACCATTAGCATATTTACGATAATTGACTTACCATAAACATGCGAGCTACTCAACGTCAAAACAAACAAAATTATTTCAATTATCCTGTAAAAATAAATATAACATCCTTCGATGTGCTGGGACGTCTTAACAAAAATGTTACATCGCTAAAGAGTTTGTAAGCTTATCTCATTTCACTTTCTTTAAAAACATATTAACGAATTAGCTTCTTGGCAATAACGAGGCATAAATGAAAGCCATAAACCATGAGGAGGAGGTGTTGGTTGCCTAGAGTGGATGGGCCCACAGAGTGAAGAGTGGCATATTCCACACATCATAAAGTTAAGTCATAAATCAACAACTTTTTTTCATTGTTCATCGTTGCCGCTATAGAGCCATGAAAAATAAAACACATCATTTTCGCACTCACTCTTCGTGTCCTTTTACTTTTATGTTTTCGTTTTTTTTTTCGAAATCGTTCTCTGTTTTCTCTTTTTGGTGGAATACAATTGCGCTACAAATACAGTGAGGATAAATGCATATAAAGTAGATATAAGGGGATGATTAGTATCCTACACCACATTAACTATCCAAAAAAGATAAAGAAAGGAAACAAGAAGAAAACTTTCCACAACAAACAGAAATTATGGTGAGGTTTATTAGTAAAGTTTTGAAGATTGTCACTAATAGTTTTTATTTTTGTTGCAAAGTGGGTAAGAAATTTGGTATTGAATTTTTTCCGAATCCCTCCTATAGTTATAAGGAGATATTGCGGATATTCGGCATTTTCCATCTGATTGATATTAATTATTGCGTACTACCATCATGTATATCTGTTTCATGTCTTATCCATACATTTGCAAACTTTTGTCAGAATCTCTCCTGTAGTTACAGAGATAATTAGATATTTCGAGGAATACATTTTCTCGTCCACCTGAACGTATGATTGATATTAATTATTGAGAAAATTGAAAAAAAAAGCTGCCAAAATCAAAATGTGTACTTAAAAGTTTATTCAAGTCTCGACTTATTTTATATGTGAAGACTTTCGGTCACTGTAAGCGCCATTCAAACTTTATTTAGAGTTTTGGGATTATTTTATTTAAAGATTTTAGCTGCCATGGAAGATGTGAGATTTATACAACTTGTTTAAACGAAAACCTACCATCATAGTGTTCCTTCACATGTTGCCTATCGATTGGCCAATTTTTATTTCCATCTCTTCAGTAGTTACAGAGATATGCGAATAATTCGAACAAATTGTCTTGTCCACCTAAACGTATGATTGATATTAATTATTGAGAAAATATAAAAAAGCTGTCAAAATTATAATTTATTCTTAGAAGAAAGTCTGGACGTATTTTACATGTTAAGACTTCGGGGGAAGTTGTTAAGGGAAATATTTACCCAATCCTGCAAAAAACCAACAACATATGCCCACGGTGCAACACCACTGCCAGCTATAGTATATGAATATCACAGCTATTGTTTGCCAAGTTTAAGAGTCGTAAAAACATACAAATTCCCCACAAAGTAACTCTTCTTTTCAAACTCCAGCTCTACCACCACCACGGCCATAAGCACTCGTTCCGCTTGCCAGAAGATGACGTTGATGATTATGGTGGCAGCCAACAACATCATCATCCATTGGATCGATGATTTATACTACGTGGCTGGGCTACGTCGACAGCAACAACAACATAAGTACACTCGATACCAACAGCAATAACAACTTAAGATTGATTGAATTTTGGAAAAGTTTCGAAATGCTTCACAACCATTTCTTTTATTTTATTTATTTTTTTTTTTTTTGTACTGCCAGTGAAATAAAAACGGAACAGCAAAACTATATGAAAGTAATAAACATCGTAGAGCGTGCTATTATCCCTGGACGTCAAGGCAAACGACTGGAGGCGAACCTTGGAAATTCTTTTCCATTAATTGGCAAGCACAAGGTGGTGGGGTTAAAGGTTTGAGACGGGAAAGTTTAAGAGCGGTTAAATGCGAGCAGTTAAAAGTGGTGACCTGGTTTGTGACCTTAATTATGCCACGACTCAGCTATTTGCCAGCCCAGAGGCGTAAGTAATGAAAGTCGATAGGCAAAAGAAAATAACCGAATTTTCATGCACAGAAATAAGACCTTTCCATTTCTAAAATAATCCCACGATACATCTAATTAAAATCTATAAAAACCATACACTATTTTAAGCGCTGATCCGAAGTCTGTTCAAGTGAAATCCGTCCTGATTCTGATGAACTTCTGATTATAAATACAACTTGAATTTAACAGCTTTTTTAAATTTACCCGATAATTAATATCAATTATACGTTTGCTTCAATTTCCACTTGAATTAAGGCTCTAGCTCTATTACCTTAGAAGTTATGGCAAAATATCTGAAATTATTCAAAATTAATATTACTCATACGCACCGATGTGTATGAAATGGACATACTCAATACCCTTGTAAGTTCTACGAGTATAATAATGCAAACTGAGAGGTGATTTATTGAGGAGATTTATATAAAATAAAATTAATATTAATCATACGCACCGAGGGACATACAATGGAAATATTCAATATATTGGTAACTACTACGAGTATAATAATGCAAACTGCGATATCAGTGGATATGATATTGAGGATATTATTGAGAATAGTAAAATGTTTAATATACTAAATACTTCGAAAGTTTGATATTTCGTACTCAAACTCCATTAGAACACTAACTAGATGTATAATTACCAGTAGCCTGAAGTGTCTGCTTCAAATTGCCACTTCAATTAAGGTTCAAGCTCTATACCCAGAATGTTATGTCAAAATATCTGAAAATATTCAAAATTTATAACAATCATACGCACCAAGGGACATGAAATGGAATTACGCAATACCTTCGTAAGTTATACGATTATAGTAACGCAACCTGAGATATCAGTGGATTTGATATTGAGGAGAATTATTTTAGAATGAAATTTATATTAATCATACGCACCGAGGGACATACAATGGAAATATTCAATATATTGGTAACTACTACGAGTATAATAATGCAAACTGAGATATCAGTGGATATGATATTGAGGAGAATTATTTTAAAATTAAATTAATATTAATCATACTCACCGAGGGGCGTATTCAATATATTGGTAGGTACAAAGAATGAAACCTGGGATATGGGTTGATATAATATTGAGGAATATGTTATTCTCATCGAATTTCTATTAGAAAGGCAGAATAATAATAATTATAGTTTTAAAATAAAAAATATATATATATTTTTAATTTAACAAAATAAAAATATATTAATCATACGCCCCTCGGGCATACAGTGGAAATACTGCATATCTTGGTGAATACTAAGATTAAAACCTGGGATATCGATGGAAATAATGTTACGTATTTTTTTGATTATATTCGAATTTGAAGAAGCTATCTTTTGGAAAGGAACAAACATTAAATTGTTTACTAAGCGCCCCGGTAGGCGAGTTGGTAGCGTGCTTGCCTATCAGCGTGGGGGTTGTGGGTTCGATTCCCACCAGAGGCTTTGGTCTGTCGCTGCAAAAATCTAAACATATGGTCTTTGTCACCCGGTTTACCCTTGGACCAAAAATTAGAATATAAATTTACTTTGTATTGTAATTAATAAATAAATAAATAAAATAAAAATAAATTGTTTACTAAAAAAATTATATTTTTAATTTAAAAAGCAAAAACTTGAACAAACAATTTGTTTGTACCAGGGTAAGTATTACAGAATGGCTGCAAGGGTTTCTGGTATTTATGTCTGTGCATTCTTTTGGAAACGAACAATATTTACACATATTTTGCCACAAGGACTCCCGTGTGCCAATATGTTTCCCCTAGTTGGTATTTATTTTTTAGATTCGTCTCCTCCTTTAGGCTGCAACTCCTTCTCTAATTCCCATTACTGGTCTGTATAGTCATTGGCATGTTAATGGCTGTAAGTCAGATGAATATCCTTAGCATGTGTGTCTGTATGTCCTTAATTTCATTCATATCTTGTTTTTCCATCCCTCCGACCGGCAACGGCACCACCACCATCAATCGGTCTCTGGGGTATTCTTTAACCGGTCTCTTATTGTTTATGTACTTGAATGTGTTTATTTATTTCTTTTTCTTTGGCTTCTTCTTTCTTCGTCTTTTCCTCTTAGTCTTTACGGTTATTTTCTGTGTGTGTTTTTTTTATTAATCTTGGCTCTTTGGCTATGACTTCGACGTCGACTTTGACTTCTGCTGTAAATGTTGCCTCCATCCAGGATGTTGGGGAGTGCAAGCAGGCACTTCATTTAGGTTTACTTCATTTGATTTGCTCCATTCATATTTTATCGTAAAGAAGCAGTTGTAAACGTGTTAGTTTACGAGCATTCGCAATTTAAGGTTTACTAGTGCCAATACCAGACAACAAGTAACACATACACATGTACGTATGATTGCTCTTAGTTTTATGTGGATGTACGGTTTATCTGCTTTGTAAATGTGCGACGGAGAGGGGGTAGCAGTGAGAGGTACGGAGTACTTGCCAGTAATTTGAAATTATGTAAGGCTTGCTATTGGTATTTCGTTTTATGTGCCCGAATATATGTGAGACGATGTAGTTCTCTTCGGATAACATTCAGATAGTAACTTTTGCCACAAATGTTAGAAGCGGTGGGCGCAAATTTATGGATTGACCTGCATATGTGTGTGGGTACAACTAAAGTGTGTTTGTGTTCAGAGAATCTTTCGGGAATTTAATAAAATGGAAATTAACACAACTAGAGGAGATTTGTAGAAAAATATAGCTTATGAGTAAATGTTAGGGGGTTGGTTGGTTGGCTGGTAGATATAATCGCCTACTAAACTTGGTCTGCTAAAATAAAGAGTATTTTTTCCTTATAAAATGATCTCCGGAGAAACGATTGTCTTGGCCACATCTAATCGATTCATGTAGAAAATTATGTGTCTTCATCTACAGTCTGAAGAATATTCTTGAAAATAATATTTTAATCAGGCAGGTGCATTGACTGTATCAAAAGTTATAACACAATGTCGGTAATTACCCAAAATTAATATTAATCATACGCAGTGAGTGACATGTTATCATTGGGGCTCGCATATTCACAGATTCTGTTTAGGGATTAAGTTTGTAAAAATTAAGTTGCAATCACTTTTTACTGGTGGTCAAGGTGGACTTTCGTATCACAACTTAAACTGAGTAGGTTGGGATCATGTACAATTTTCTACGTTCTCGTTTGACTTGTCATTCGAAACATTGTTAGTGAAATCAAAATCAGAAACCAAAGCAAATCTTCGACAGAGCTTTAGAGGAAGTCAAACCAGTCAGATGTGCAAGGTATAAATTTACAACAGCCTTGCAAACACCCTCCCCCCCTGGAGGGGTGAAATGTATTACCGACCCCTTTCTCACCTTATACCAGATTGTGGCTTTTGTCTTCAAACTTCCTTCAGCAGAATATGTTTTTAAGTCCTGAGAAGATTCATTTGTACCTCCAGGTAATTGTTCACAGATATCCAAATATAACTTATTATTTTTACGAAAAGAAAAAAACTGTGCAAAGACAAAACATCAAAAAAAAAAACTAAAAAAAAAAAAAACGTTCTCCCCTACTGGGATCATAAGTCCCAGGAAAGGTGCTTATATCACGTATCCCCATCTGAATGAAACCACAATTGTTTAGCTTCATACGCGTGAGTATTTTTTACTGAAGCAACATCGCATTCCTGCGGAATATTTATACCAATCTGCAAAAAAAAAATGTAAATAAACCTAATAGATTTAAAAAACCTTTAAAAAAACCTTAGGGCACAAAAAGCATTTCCAATTCATAGAAAGCTATGGTCGCCGCACTCTTAAACCGCCAAGGACAAGTACAACAATTTTCTTAATCGCTCGTGTAACTTACGAAGATTCGACTCCTCAACAATATAATTTCTTTCCGAACGATATTAATTTTTCACTCATGTTCATGCTGTTGTTAATAAATATCAACTTAACTGCCATCGAATATAGAATTTTTCTCGCCCTCACTCTTACACACCATACCATCTCCAAATGCTGGCCGCCCAAGGATATAGTCTCACCGGTCCAAGTAGGTAATAATTAAATGCTTTTAAATGTATGGCCCAAAATCCATGTTTAACACTCACACTTACATGTAATGGATATATTGTTTTGTGAGAGTATTCGAAAATGGTCTGTTGAACACAGAGGGACAGGGAGAGAAAATACAACACCAAATATCCTTTAACTTCATGCAATAATCACATGGTCCTAACTATGTATGGCAAGAGAAAGTATACGATTACATGGCATGGTAGTGTGTGTGTTCACAGGACACTCAGAGAAAACTATAATCCAATATACCAGTCTGTGGATTGGCATTTTAAGTTTAAACATTTGTTAATTAATTTGATTAATTAATTTCTATAATTATAATTAAAATTCTTGTTATTTGCTGGTCTGTAAGGAATTTCTGCCCATAGACTCAATAAATGAAATGAAAAAATTATAGAATATATAATTGATGTGATTAAGATAATGGCAGATACATTGCTTTGGAGTGGGAGCCTTATAAATTTGACCCTAGACTCCAAATACGACTTTTATTCACTTACATTTCCCATAAAATAAATAAAATGTATTGAAAACAAGTTAATCTTCAAATTTCAAAATCTGAAAAAGTAAATATGAAAATAGTATATTTTTTAAGTCGAAATATGGATCCCATTTGCCATTTCCACCTCATTCAAAAATAAAACAAAAATGGATTTAAATTATACCCATAACATATAAGACATATATATTTTTTTCTCTATACATCACAATTACCAAAACCCTGAGACACATACATAAAAAAAAACTATTCAGATAATGGAAAACACATTTCATCTCTCAAAATCGTATTATATTTACATGACCTACTTATTTCGTATTGTCACCTCATAGAACACCTTGTAGATGCTAATTTCCTTCTGATGCAGGTCAAAGTTAAAACCAAGCGTCGTTGCCGGCAGAAAGGCGGGAAAACTTACAGAATTCAGACCGAAATTTGTAAAGCAATATTCTCTGTCCTGTAAAAAGACAAGCGGTGAAATACAGACACCACTCACAGATAGCTTTACCTTTTCCAAAGGACATCCACTGGGAAACTTGGGACTGGTTGATAGAATGCCGTCTCGAACAGACGTGATAATTGTCAGTGACTTTGGTAGTTTATTCTCGAGGAATTTACAGCCATCCACAGTTACGTTCAGCAGGCTCCATTCCCTTTTCGGAGAGATGGCCTCAAACCTAACGTCGAATTTCGCAATAGCCTTGGAAAATACTATGCAGCCATCCAGAACCATATGATTCGAGTAGTTGACCAACTGTATCTGATTACTCCGGAAGAAGTCGCCATTGTATTCATGGCGAAATCCCGTAAATTCCACTAAAGAAGAGAACTGTGAAGTACAGTGGACTGGTTTATAAGAACATAATAAATGGCTTAGACGATATTAAATGATACCTGGCCATGGACATCGACACTGACGGATACAACCAGAAGAGCTGAAAATGTCAGCAAAGTCTTGGCACTCAATTGCGATGTCATTTTACTATGACTGTCCACTTAGTACTGAAATTGGCTGGATGCGTTCATGCTGGGAAAATGAGAGGCGGTAATTATTATGTCATTATCGGGGGTGATTAGAGATTTATTGTATTCTAAATAGTCATTGCAACTATTACGTAACCGAATAATCGTTAACTTGTTTCTCGATTCAATTGATCGGTGATAGCCTGAAGCAGGTTCTCAGAGAATATGGAAAATGTAGAGCGGCAAGAATTCAATTCCATCGGTCAAACTTCTATGATTCATTAATTGACCGTCATGATACTTTGGGTGTTTATCACACATAACTCTGGTTGTGCTGCCTTCTATTCGGTTGGGTATGTGTGTGGCTTCGTATAGAAGTATGAGTACTGGAGCCGTATCAAGTGGACATACGATATTTTCCAACAAACGCAGCAACTGTTTAGTTGTGTGTTAAATTTAATTAAAATATGTATTTTTTCCCCCCTGCAGAACAACAAGAGAATTTGCTAGCATTCGAATGTCAAAGGGGGCTGCTCCTTTGAAATATGCAGGAAGACGCCCTGGTAATATGCAGACTCTCACACAGACCCACACACTAAATCCTTCATATTTTTGAGCTGCTCGCAAAAGGATCTGTTGTTTCATTACTTTGGAATCCATAAGAGGGCTAGCTTCGGGCGACTAGCAGGAAAGGATATGCTGAAACTTTGGTTGATTGGTATGATTTCAATGGTATTACTTGCAACGATTTCATTGTTTGATTTGATTAAATTTCAGTATGGAAATGAGTTCAACTAAATGGAAAATACCAACAACAGCATGGAGAATGAAAGGCCCTCCTAGCTGTGGCGATTTCAGTGAGCTTTTGAGGAAAACTCCAAGTAACGAATGGACATTAACATAATCTTGAGGAACAGAGGGGATGTTGTGTTGGGAACGTTTTAAATAACCACTCTGTCTCTCTCTCTAGCTATCCGCTCTTATTCTCAAATCCCACAGGACTATATGGCAACTTTCTGACTTCGTCATAACAAACACTCCTTCACTGCACAGGGAAAAGAAGACGAAGAAACCAATGAACCATCATTACATTTCACGTCAGAAATGTATTCCTTTGAATTTAATTTGTGTTTGCATAACAAATTCATTTTCTATTTCCCTTTGAAAATATTACGAAAAATCTTATTATAAATTACACAGAAAATTTTTTTCCCCATATTCATATTGTTATACAGCAAAAGTGTTAATGAGATCAAATTTACATACACACACGCAGACACAGACACACACACACCGGTGTTAATAAATACAAATGCTTTCTTCATGTACTCGCGTAGACACACTCCCACACACACCTACATTTACACAATTCATGCTACAAAGGACATTCCCACAAGTAAAGGAATCTTTTTGATTGTATTTGTTGGCAAATGAATGTGTGCGTGTGTGTGACTGTGAATAAGTGCTTATGCATAAAATTCCAGTTAGCAAATATGTTAAATAAATGAACGAGGGGTGTTTTTGAAGTTAAAAAATAAAAATAAAAAATAAAAAATAAAAAATAAAAAATAAAAAATAAAAAATAAAAAATAAAAAATAAAAAATAAAAAATAAAAAATAAAAAATAAAAAATAAAAAATAAAAAATAAAAAATAAAAAATAAAAAATAAAAAATAAAAAATAAAAAATAAAAAATAAAAAATAAAAAATAAAAAATAAAAAATAAAAAATAAAAAATAAAAAATAAAAAATAAAAAATAAAAAATAAAAAATAAAAAATAAAAAATAAAAAATAAAAAACAAAAAACAAAAAAATAAAAAATAAAAAATAAAAAATAAAAAATAAAAAATAAAAAATAAAAAATAAAAAATAAAAAATAAAAAATAAAAAATAAAAAATAAAAAATAAAAAATAAAAAATAAAAAATAAAAAATAAAAAATAAAAAATAAAAAATAAAAAATAAAAAATAAAAAATAAAAAATAAAAAATAAAAAATAAAAAATAAAAAATAAAAAATAAAAAATAAAAAATAAAAAATAAAAAATAAAAAATAAAAAATAAAAAATAAAAAATAAAAAATAAAAAATAAAAAATAAAAAATAAAAAATAAAAAATAAAAAATAAAAAATAAAAAATAAAAAATAAAAAATAAAAAATAAAAAATAAAAAATAAAAAATAAAAAATAAAAAATAAAAAATAAAAAATAAAAAATAAAAAATAAAAAATAAAAAATAAAAAATAAAAAATAAAAAATAAAAAATAAAAAATAAAAAATAAAAAATAAAAAATAAAAAATAAAAAATAAAAAATAAATAATAAAAAATAAAAAATAAAAAATAAAAAAATTGCTAAATTGTATTGCTTTTATTTTCCAAAAATTCAAAAAACTTGTTCAACCCCCCCTCGCTTTTCATGTCCATACACTGTGACTGGAGTGTCTGCGTGTGATTTTATATATGCCGTCATGACTACCTGTGTATTGCAATTCGTATATAAAAATATTTCTCTTAAATTATGTAAATTGTTACGTAAAAATAAAAATTATTCCTCATCTAACATAGGAGCAATCGCATATGCACAAACACTCATAAAGCCCACACAATTCCGACAAAAGGTGGTGCACACACACACACACACAGACGAGTGGAAGCGGAAACCAAACAATGTTCGAGATGAATAGCAACAATTTCTCAAACACATGCACGCTTACAAAACATAGACATATGTAGGCTGCTGTGCCTTTGTATTCTCTCTCTATCTCTCTCTTTCTATGCTGATACATGTCATGTACATGTTCATGCATGTCGTTTTTTTTTTCTTTCGGTGGGAAAAAATGAGGACGAGTTTGTCAGAGTCTTTCTGTTTGGAAAATATTTTGAGGTTGTTGTTTTTTTGTGTTTGTACGCTTGAGATTTTTCCGATTTGAAATATGTGCGTGTGCCTCGTTATTACGGATTGGCATTTGTTTATTGTTGTCGTGGTGGACGATGGGAGGGGGGCAATGTGTGTAATTTTTCTATTGTCTGGCTTGTGTGCAGGATCCACACGAATGTCTGTTTGTATAGGAGAAGCTGGTAATAGTTTTTTGTTCTTGTTTTCCTTCTGGTAACAACATTTGCCATTGAGAAACCAGTCATACTACATGGCCGGAATTAAGATAGCAATATCTAAGAGACTCAATGAAAATGTGTGGAAAGAAAAATATGGCGAAGAAAAAAGTTCTCTCAATTTGCTCAAACCCAGAACAATCAAACGTATATGATTTTTCTAACGCTATCATTTAAAGTTGAAATTGCTTATCCTTAACAGAATGTGTTTGACTTACTATTAGTGGATTTTCTGGACCTCTACCATGTCTTCTTGTGATTGCAATTTGAATATAGTCTCTAACTTCTTTAAATCAAAAGTTATTAAAGAGTTTCCAAAATTAACCAATAATTAATGTTAATCATACGCTTAGGTGGACATAAAAGTATGCATTTTTGTTATCGCCATAGCTCAGTAGCTACTGAAGGGATTTGTATGAAATTTTGACTAGAGACAGTTTATATAATTGGGAACTTAGCAGTAGCCACTTACTTTAATTGGAAACTTAAATCCTTATGTAAATAATTATCAGATAAACACCTCAAATATCAACGACTTTCCTAAAGCTATCATCTAATGTTTTAATTTCTGCCTTTAACAGAATTTGTTTCGTTTCCCTGTAAACTGGTAATGCCCAACTACTTAGCTGCTGGCAATGTCTTCTTCTGATAGCAATTTAAATTTTGTCCCTACCGTCATGAGATTAAAAATTATAATGGAATTTCCAAATTTAAACAACAATTAATATTAATCATTCGCTAAGGAGTACCAAAGAATAACAATTTTTGTTTTCCTCATAGCTCAGTATCTAGTGAGGGGACTTGTATGAAATTTTGACTGTGGATGCTTAATAGTATTATGACCATAAGGAATTAAAATCCCTATACAAACAGACGGGAAATATACATTTTATAATTCTTCATTCAGTCGAACATATTATCTTTTTCCAAACAAAATTTATTGTTAATCGATTGTTATTTTGCTATATTAGTTGAACACACATGTTTCTGCATTTGCATTCTAACAGCACTGCTGACATCATGTCCGATGCCTAGAGACAGCAGCAGTTTCAGTTTCCCACAAATTTTACAACGAACAAACCTCCCTTTCAATGATTTACGTACACATTTCTAAAGCCCACAATTGATTGATATTTCGATTTGATTTCTTATTTCTAAACATCGAAAAACGAAACATAACCTTCACTTTTACGTTTTATGTTTTTTTGTTTTTGTCTCCTTTCATAAGCATTGATTGAATTTAGGCTGGCCCCCATTTTTTTTGCCCCCATATCCATGGTCGACCGTCATTTCAATTTTTTTTTTTGCCCATTTCAAAACGCCAACTGCATGTACAATAACACAAGGACCGTGAATGGCTGAAATTCATTTGCTCACCAGCAATCGATATGGCCGATATGTGAAAGGCAAGGAAATTGCATAGAAAACAATCCGTCAAATTGTGTTCTCTTTCAGTTTTTCCGGTGTTCTTTAATTAAAAATTACTCATACGTCGTCGGTGCAATTTTTGCTGACTTGGCCGGTTTTTTTTCTGTGTGGATTCGCTATTTGGTGTTTGATTTGAATGGTGAGATTTCAAACATTGATTCTCCTTTTTTTAGATGCGTTTCTTTTTGTGCCGAGTCCATCGTATAAAAGTGTAATGCAGTTTTTTTTTGCGAAGAAATATCTGAAAGACCATTTGATGCGATGGCGAAACTTTAAAGTGGAGCATTGGAAATGTAGGACACAAGCTGCATAAAGAAGTGAAATGATCTGCCAGAGGACATCCTAAACAATACAGGAATATGAGTATACGTTTTAAAGGTGGCTGCTTTCGTTTTAATTGAAATGAAAACAAAGCGGAACATATTCCTAAATAAATTAAAGTAAGGAAGTGTGGATTTTCATTAATTTCATCCCAAACTTTGTAAATTCTGTAAATTAATTCTTCTTATACTTATATTTGTGATTGCTGTTTTATAAAACTGCAACTTAACCAGTTTTATCCAAAACATTTATATTCTTTCGTTCTCTAACAGGTTTACTTCTAATCCCAATTTAAATGAAGTTCCTAGCATGATTCAATCGAAAGTTATTAATGAATTACTAAAAGTATCCATTAATTATTATTAATCATACGACGCGGTGTACCTAACAATACGAATTGTTATTGTCCTCATATCTCGCTAACTACTGGCAGGATTTGTCAGAAATTTGGACTGTTAGTAGTGAAGACTATTCGGAAATGAATATTGAATGAATCAGCATCAAGTGTGTACAAAAACCCATGAAAGCCAGCAATGACATAGAAGTTGTCGCAATTGTTGATAATTCTTCTACTAAGCCATCAGCTCCTCTGGCTTTTATTTTGCACTAGGTTTTTTTTACATACGAAATTAATACATTATTCTTAAGGCAACAATCGGGGGAAAAAATCAGATGTTCTGAGCCGAATATGATCACGGTTTCCTTGTTTGAGATCTAAACAATTGATCGATCGAGAACAACGAAATAGTTTCCAAAGTCTCATCAAAAAGGGAATATATTCGTTGTGTTAAAAACACTTCCTATAGATGTGAAATGTTGTGAAAAGCGATAAATTGGGCTTTGGCAAAGTTCAAGATTCTGGAATATGAGTTTTACAAGAACATTGCTTTTGTTGGCCATGGAGATTAAACAGAATGAGGAAGACTGTCTTTTTAAATGTTGGCTATCACATTTATCTTTTCTTTCCTAGACACCTTATCCTCTCCTCACTTCTGCTTCCCCTCATTTTATCGATATTATCGGGTGCAGGTTTCTCATTAGCTTTTCTGGAATCATCGAGTTTTGAGATACGTAATGTCCACTTCCTTGAATTTGTTTGACACCAATAATGTGAACTCTTGACCCAAGGCTTCATGGAAAATTTTTCATTTCTTTGCGGCCAATTTATGCCCTCCCACGTGATGTTGCTGCGACAAGCCTTACTAAAAGCTCACATAGGGAACACCTCAACACCATGTTTCAAACGAAATTTCTCTTTTTCCATTTAGCGATTAAATCTTATCTGCCTTCAGTTTTTTACACAAGATTGACGATTTTTGTGTTCAAGCACGTGCTGAACACATTCAAACGAATCATTTCGTAATATTTCTACAAGGTTTCTTTGAAATTCATTCTGTTTTCATATCTGTTTTTTTTCCTTGAATCAATACTGACATTTATTTCGGAAGTAAGAGCAACACAATTGTCAACAATTGTCTTGTCAATCATCAGATTTCCCAAAATATTCTTTTACATCCCCCAAATCCTTCAGCGATAAAGAAAAAATCAAAACACTCACTCTCTGCAGAACTCATACCGTTCATTGAAATATGATGAGGTGAAATATTGTGGGGAAGGGATAGCTTGCCGCTTACCAAAGACAGCCGGCAGAGTGTTAAGTATTTATTTGTTGCTAAGTTTTCGTTTACATTCCAAGAATATAAATACTTTTTTTTTGGTATGGGCTTAAATTAATATTTGTTACATTATGCAGTGAGTATAAGACGTGTGTTTGCTTTAAAAAGCAATTGGAATTAAGTGTCTAACTTGATTGGACGAAAAGTTATTAAAGAACTCGTGAATATACCCAAAAATCAATATTAATCATACGCTGGGGTGTACATACCTATAGACACTTTTTGTTAGAACAGTGCCTTCCATTTCTTTGCACAATTGTGCAAACCACTACTCACACACATTCTTACGCTCTTTCATTCAGTCGTTGATGTGACTTCAATGAGTGCACATGCCAGCGGATGCTATAACAATTTTTTTCAGATTATAAACACGAATCAAAATGGAAACACTCGAAAAATATTGTATGATCAAAAATCCTTTTGGTAACATTCAGTGTCTTATATGTTATTTAACATTTAAAACAGGCACTGAATACGTTATCAAAAGACATTGCGATCATTTTCATAATTTTATAAATAAATTAAATGAAAAGGAAAAAGAGAACTTGTTTCAAAAAAATAAAAAACTTTATTTGGAAAAATTGAAGCAATGGTGTGAGGGAGAAGAAATGTATGTGACAAAACCTGTTTCTAAATTAAAAAAGGAGATTTCTAGCTTGATCAGTTTGGAAATAGTTAAAAAGGGTAGGCCATTTTGCGATGGTATTTTTTTAAAGCAATTGGTAAGTAAAATTTTGCAATGGCTTAATTTTAATACACAACTTATGGAATCACTTCCTTTGTCAAACTGTTGGCAGTCGTACTAATGAAATAGGAACTTGTGTAGAGGCTGACGTAAGGGAAAAATTAAATAATTGCGAATTTTTTTCCACTTGTTTGGACGAAAGCCCTGACGTAAATGATCTTTGTCAGCTTATTATTTGTATTAATAATATTAATATTAATAATAAATTAAAAAAAAATTCATATAAGTGCCTTTCCTTTTTCACAACAACTTACCTTTGCGAACAAATTTTTTCAGATTTGAAATTCATATGTTCGAAACAACGAAACGCTTTGACTTCAAATCATCTAAAAAACATTCTTTTAATACGAAATTGTCATAAAAGTATAAATATGGAAGATTTTATTTCAGTTATATGATAGGCATTATTCAGAATGACGTGTAAAAATTACTCTCTCATGCTCACTAATACACAACCAAAAATTTTTTGGAAGGCACTGTGTTAGAACTACAGCTCGGTAACCAATGGAGGAATTCCTGGGAAATTTTAACTGTAAATAGTCAAGTTCCATGGGAAGTCAACAGGTGTTTGATAGGGGATTTCCATATCATTCTTAGAATGCCAACGTTTTAATATTTGTGGAGAATTTTCTTAGCTTTTTGTAAAGCTAAATTAGGAAGAGTATTCCCTAAAAATGCAAAAGCCCATATCACACTCACTTTTCACCAGAAAGTATTGAGAATATTACCGGAATATTCAAGTCAACTTTGAGTGTAATTGCTGTTAAATGCCTTGATTTTCTTCGGTCTTCCTCAGCTAAAAATCCCATAAATTTCTTATCTTGTAAACGTTGAAAATAAACGTGTAATAACCCCAACGGTTTAAGAGTTCTCTAGTTCTCATATGTCTTTCTTGTCCAACAGTTCCCTTCCTTTCGTTTTCCACTCCGCCCTTTTCCGATTTGATCGTCACTAAATAAAATGTCCAGCTCCTTGCTCTACAGGTGTTACAGTTGCATTTGGCTGAAATAGAATGAAGGCGAGAATATAAAAGATTTTTTTTTTTGTTTGTTTGTATAACCTTTGATTCTATTCTGCACATTTCTATTGCTCCTTTTAGTTATAACTGTTTTGCAACGTGTTGCTGCCGGTTGGGGAATTTCGTGGCAACACCTGAAGCTGTTTCGCTTTGTTGTCCGTTCTTTCATAACGCCAAAGGCAGTCGTTACGATTGTGGTGGAAAGTTTCTGGCAAAGCATTTAAAGAAGAAGAATGACGAGAAAATTCTTAACAAAAGCTTCAATAGTTTACGCCAGGGTCTGAAGTGGTGCGAGTGTGATTGCATTGAGTGTAGTGTTTGAATTAAAACGATGATTGTGTTGAAATTTCAGTTGAAATTTTCATAAATTTTATGTGGCGTATAATGAATATAAATTGTTATACACAATAAGTATACGTAGCGATGTGCGACTTTAAAGAGATGGTTGTCTTAAAAAGAATACCAAGAAGTGAAAAATGTATGGGCTTGCTTGAGCTACAGTTAAGAAATAGAACAATACTACCGAAAAATTATGGAAACCTTATCGTTGACTTCTCCTAGAAAATAGATTACCTCTCTTGTTGCTTGAGTTACTTTTTCGGTCCTCATGAAAGAATGCATCTCTTCGATTATACTGAAAACAAAATGTCTCGGGATACAGCACGTAGCTTAGAGGAACCAGCACAAATATTAGAATTCAAAAGAACGACGTGTGCATAAATAAAAATATATTTCTTCTTCAAATGTAAGATTTCCTTTAGGTAAGGGAAATCAATCGCATTGTCTACACACATATTCATAAATTAGTTAAATGGCATGTGAAGTAAATTCAATGGAATTTAAGTTTTCAAAAACCGCTAGTAATATAAACGATAACACTCACTCATAAAAATAACTTTCACGAGAGTTTTGTTTTACATTCTGAGTGCGAAAGTTAAATAAAGATAAATATTAAAGAGAGCACGCGTGAGACAAGAAATATAAAAATACTTGTGTTTGGAAATTGACGCAGGTCAGTTTTTTCTATTGTTTTGTTTGAAGCAGTTGAAAAAAAAATGGGTAAGAAGTGCTTCGAATAGAATTGCAATAGAATTGCTTTATTGTTATTTTTGATTTAATTTTTTGGTTTGAAAACAATAAAAAAGAAAAAAAAAATGTTATCCGCTGAAAGTTTAATTATTTGCTATACATATTTTCGTCCCATTTCGCCGTTGTAAAGGGATTTCCTAAAAATGCAGTTGATGACGAATATTTTTTTTCTAATGATTAAACTCATGAATGAGAATTAATTTCTAATGAGTAGATATAACTCTCGCGTGAGTGCTCGGTAGATAAATCTCGTGAATGAAAAAAATAATTGTTCTCTTCATATTTTAAATTACTTTCACGAGAAAAAAATATTTATCTTGAGAAAAATGTATATTTATCTTTGAGGAGAACAATTTTTTTCTCATAAGGTATTTTTCTCTTGTGAAGAGAATAAAAATTGAGTACTCTCCGTACTATGATTTCCATCTAGCCTATCTTAAACCACTAGTACATTTTTTTTTATGGGAATTTAATATAAATCATACGCCTCATGGTTTCAGACTTTATACTCAGGTACTGCAGTGCGTATGCAGTAATTTTGAAGTTCCCACAAAATATCGAGTATACGCCCCCAAGGAATATCAAGCGACACATTTCACACACATCCTCTCTCTCTCTCCGCTGATGGCTCTTTTGCTTTTATCTACACTAATCTGTGTAAAAATTATAGTTTTCAGAAATTTTATATAAAGTAATTACATTTTATGTCTGTGACTGTGTGCGTGTGTCAATGTCACGTACAATCGATGGCACTTTTCACTGTTAGCGACTGTGTTGTTGTTGCTGTTGTCGTTGTCGTCATTTAACGAGTTACTAGTTTGATCGTATCACATGTACGACATGATAATTTTAATTACACCAATTAATGTTATAATCTATAACCACAGGCGTAACCATAATAACCTACACGTGTAAATGAGCACATATACGCTGCCATAGACTGACGGCTGTATGTGTGCGTTCCAATTTGGAGCACTCTGATACGCAATATTCAATTCTGTCACATACATCTGCTTGCTCTCTCTCTCTCTCACTCTCCCTCTTCTCAATACGCACACACACACATTTCGAAACTCACGTTTATATCAACTAACATTTCAAACTGTTGTATGGTTTTTAAATACTGTCACGGGTGCCTGCCATTGTAACTGTGTGGGACTTTGGTATATGTGACGCACACACGCTTATCTTTTGTTAAGGATTGTTCAATTACCCCCTAAGCTCTACAGGATTTTATTGGGTTGATAGTTTATGGTATATTTTTTTAAGAATTTCGAAAAGTTTAATTCACCTACACTAGTCGTATTAAGATAATCACTCTTTCTAGGAAATTCAATTTAAATCAAAAATAATCCTGGATATTTGCGGGCGTATGCTTAATATTTAAAGCTTTTTACACATTTTACCTCAATTGCTAGGAAAACACTCACTGTTCATAAACTGGGGCTATTTAAGTTAATGGTGCTGAGGCCAGAATTTCGAAAAGTCTCGGCATTTTCACATACTAACCAGTTGGAAAGAAGAGAATGTTTGTTTTTCCAATATTTGATTTTACTCGATTTTATAGAGTCTTCGTATGTTTTCTCTACAATTGTCCACGTTAACAAATCAAGAAATCCCCTTAAACGCAGAAAATTCCCAGCCGGATTATTCTAAAAGAAAGAAATTTTTCAAATATTTGAAACGTTGATTTTATAGTCCTCGTATGATTTTTCTAGAATTTTGCATGTTTCCAATTAAGAAATTCCCTTAGCCGCAAAAAATTCCCAGCAGGAATTTTCTAAAAAAAAATAAATTTTTCAAATATTTGAAAAGTTATTTCTCGATTTTATAGAGTCCTCGTATGATTTTTCTAGAATTTTCTACGTTTCCAATTAAGATTCTTTAGAATTGTCCACGTTAACAAATCAAGAAATTCCCTACGTCACACAAAATTCCCAGCAGGAATATTCTTAAAGATATAAATTTTTCAAATATTTGAAACGATGCTCCTCGATTTTATAGAGTCCTCGTATAAATTTTCTAGAATTGTCCATGTCACAGTGAAGAAATCCCCTAAGCCAAACAAAATTCCCAGCAGGAATTTTCTAAAAAAAAATAAATTTTTCAAATATTTGAAAAGTTATTTCTCGATTTTATAGAGTCCTCGTATGATTTTTCTAGAATTTTCTACGTTTCCAATTAAGATTCTTTAGAATTGTCCACGTTAACAAATCAAGAAATTCCCTACGTCACACAAAATTCCCAGCAGGAATATTCTTAAAAATATAAATTTTTCAAACATTTGAAACGTTGCTCCTCGATTTTATAGAGTCCTCGTATACATTTTCTAGAATTGTTCATGTCACAGTGAAGAAATCCCCTTAGCCACACAAAATTCCCCCTAGGATTTTTCTAAAACAAATACATTTTTCAAATATTTGAGACATTGTTCCTCGATTTTATAGAGTCTTCGTATGATTTCTCTAGAATTGTCCACGTTAACAAATCAAGAAATCCCCTTAACCGCATAAAATTCCCAGCAGGATTTTTCTAAAACAAATACATTTTTCAAATATTTGAAACGTTGTTTGTCGATTTTATAGAGTCCTCGTATGATTTCTTTAGAATTGTCCACGTTTCCAATTAAGAAATTCCCTTAGCCACAAAAAAATCCCAGCAGGATTTTTCTAAAACCAATACATTTTTCAAATTTTTGAAATGTTATTTCTCGATTTTATAGAGTCCTTTTCTAGAATTTTCTACGTTTCCAATTAAGATTCTTTAGAATTGTCCACGTTAACAAATCAAGAAATTCCCTACGTCACACAAAATTCCCAGCAGGAATATTCTTAAAGATATACATTTTTCAAATGCTCCTCGATTTTATAGAGTCCTCGTATAAATTTTCCAGAATTGTCCATGTCACAGTGAAGAAATCCCCTTAGCCAAACAAAATTCCCCGCAGGATTTTTCTAAAACAAATACATTTTTCAAATATTTGAGACATTGAGATATAAATTTTTCAAACATTTGAAACGTTGTTTCCCGATTTTATAGAGTCTTCGTATGATTTCTCTAGAATTTTCCACATTACCATTCAAGAAATTCCCTACGTCACACAAAATTCCACGCAGGATTTGCTTCGCTTTATTGTTGTTCCATTTATAGAAATTTCGATAGGATTGAACTGGCAAAATGTGAGACTTTTAAAATCACAATTCCGAAATGTGGAAATTACCGGAGGTGTTTAGAATTTTACGACGATAGATCGAAAAATGTTTTCCCAACCTTGTTGGCCTTCAAATTACCAAGAGCGCATTCAATGGTGTGGCGCAATCAGCAGCCGTCATCATTTTATCCTACAATTTTAGGTTTGGTGAGAGCAATTGCACTCGGAATCCATGAATTGGCCCAGTTTAATAGTCTTACTTGGAAAAAGTGACAAAGAGGTAGGGTATTGGAGAATTCAGAGATAGAGAGAGAGAGAGATAGCATGTATAATGGAGTACAGGCTTAGAAACACTTCGCCCTTTCAATGAATTTCGTTATGGAAGTCAGAGATCCACCAATTTAGAGCCCTTCCTGACACATACGTCTGTCATCTGATTTCCAGTTCTATCATTATGGCCAGGGACCCAGGGAAGTTTTTGCTATGTAATTAGATTATGATGTGAGATTTATTCTAGTTTTACCGAGTTTGGATTTCAACGAGTTTGAGTTTAAGGTTTTAAGGGCTGCCAGTGACCTTTTTCTGTCTCCACTTTCAAAGCGTCCGTAAATATTAAAATCTGATCCTCTATCAGAACTGAGTTTATGATCCATTCTTCTTCAGATGATATGAATACTGTGACAGATTCTTTTCGGTCACATATACTCAGTGTTCTCTTTTAATTTCCTGTCCAATTCAACTGTCATATTCGAACATGAAATTAATATTACGTATACGCTCACTGGAACATAAAAGTCTCTGTAATGGCAGAAGGAGAACTGATGCAACGACTTTGTATATGTGAACTCGAGCTTCTCGCAGTGTCGTCTTTCCATTTGTGTTCTTTTCCTCCTTCTTCCTCAACTCTTCGTATCGCTTCAGCACAGCTTGCGTTGTCATTGGGGCCAGTGTCGCCCACTGTCTTTTGTTGGCTTTTCAAAAGTAGAAAAAATTTGAGAAAAATCCGAGATTGCGTTTAAAAAACGGATTATTCGTAGTTGTGCAAACATGTGTAAAGCGTCGATACATGAACGAGTGGGTGTATGTGTATTTTTTGTTCATGTGTCGTATCGGAAGCGGAAGAGGATGTTTCATGTGTTGTATTTGTAAATTACACAAAAAAAAATGCAAATCATTCAAAAGACGAAAAAAGAAATCAAATTGACTTTGTGGAAGATTGAGAATGCTAGGGGATGGTATGTGGGAGGAAAGCTTAAGCAAATGAAGGTATTTCTGCATCCCCCTCCATATCTGTCTTTTCTCTCTTTCTGAAATTCTTAAATTCTCTGTATTTGCATGGAAGGTGTTCTAAGTATTTGTTTTACAAATTTATAATCTGATTTGGTTGTATCTGTTTGTGGGAATGTGTGATTGTGCGTGTGTGTGTGTATATACAAATATTTGCCTAAGGATAAATAAATATTTGCATGCACACAACGGCACACTTTGAAAACCAGACATTTCAAAATCCTTGTTTTTCTCCGCTCTCCCCCTCTCTCTGTGTTTAGTTTGTTTTATTTAAATCTAAAGTTAAATTTACTTCATCCCACACACACACACACACACACAGAGACTGTTGCTAAAACAACTCATGGAGTAGGTGATAAATGTAATTAAAATGTAAAAATTGTGTAATATCAAAAAGCAAAATACCGAAATGGCAAATATTGTTGTTATATGTAAATTACAATTTGTAAAAATTGTTTCATTTTGCAATTTGGAAACATTTCACACATTCCAAAGTTGTTTGTGAATGAATTTTACAAGTTTTTTATTCAAGTGGGTGCATTGAAAGTTCTAAAAATGTACGGAAATTTAAAATTTTCAAAAATATCTCATGTTGGTATCTGTTATTGTTAATGATAACCAACCAGACTTCAATACGAAAACGACAGCGTACATAAATTTACATTAGCAGACTTATTTCAAATTCACTTGAGCATTATCCCTTGTTAGTATGCATTAACGTTGACGTAAATGCCAAAAAACGAAATGCCTTATATTTGTTTCATTATGGCAACACCGTCATAATCAACCGCTGTACTCAAACACAACGGCTGTTGTGAAATCAGCTGCTGTCAAATTGTTTGCAATTGTGTGGGAATACAATGAAAAAAGATGAGTTATTTTAATTACTTTTTCGAATTTCATCTTCATTTTAAATAAAAAGCAGCCATCTATACATCGATGTAAAAGCCAAAAAAAATGGTGGGCAAATAAGTGTTTACAGGTCTTTACTAAATGCAGTTTACTGCATGCAGAACTGTCGTCGGTCAGGGGTAACATTTTAGTTTGCATTTTTGAATTTTTAAGGCATGATTTATAAATTTTAGAAAACTAAATCATTGATGAAAATCCTTTTTTTTTTGTAAATAGTTTCGACGGCAATTTTTTCTTTTATTAAAATTTTTGACGGCAATTTTTTCTTTTATACAAATTTTTGACGGCAATTGTTTCTTTTATAAAAAATTTCAACTGCAATTTTTTTTATAAAAAATTTCGACTACAGTTTTTTCTTTTATAGAAATTTAGTCGACAATCTTTTTTATTGAAAATTCCGTTTATAGAAAATATCGATAGCAATTTTTTTTTTTATAAAAACTTTCGAAAATTCCGCGTCTAGAAAATTTCGTCAACAATTTTTTCGTTTATAAAAAATTTCGTGGACAATTTAATTCTTTTATAGAAAATTTTGTCGACACTGCTTTATTTTATAGAAAACTTCGTGGAAATTTTTTTTCTTTTATGAAAAATTTCGTCGACAATTTTTTCTTTTATAGAACATTTCTTCAGCAATATGTTTTTTACAAAAAATGTCGTGGATAATTTTTTCTTTCATAGAAAATTTATAAAAATTTAGTCGACAATTTGTTATTTTATAAAAAATGTTTGCCGACAATATTTTTTATTGAAAATTCCGTTTATAGAAAATATCCTCGACAATTTCCTCTTTTATAGAAAATTTCGTCAACAAGTTTTTTTTTATTAAAAATTTCGACGACAATTTTTTCTTTTATACAAAATGTTGTCGACAATATTTTTCATTGAAAATTCCGTTTATAGAAATATTTTGTCAAAAAAATTTTCTTTTATAAAAAATGTCGTGGACAATTTCGTCGACCATTTTTTTCTTTTATAGAAAATTTTATCTCACATTTTTTTTATGGAATATTCCTCAGCAATATTTTTTTTAACAAAAATTTCGTGGATATTTTTTTCCTCTATTGAAAATTCCGTTTATAGAAAATTTCGTCAACAATTTTTAATTCTACAGAAAATTTCGTCAAAAAAGTTCTTTGAAATGTTTGGACCAGTAAATTTTGTTTATTTTTTACAAATTTTTTTTATTTACGACAACAAAATAATTTTTATAGCTAAGTTTTTTAAAAAAAATTCAATATTTTCTATTGAAAATTTATTTAACTTAAGAATATATTTTCTTTTTTTTTTCTAAAAATTTACGATTGTTTATTGAAATTGTCGTTGAAGAAAATTTTATACTTTGTTTTAACTTATGAAATTTTGATTTTTTTTTTGAAAATTCGAAATAAGCAATTTAATTGAAAAAGAAGAAAGTAAAAAAATTTTATGTTTTTTTTTTGATATTTTTGTCGAATTTGAAAGTTTTATAGCAAATTCTCTTTTGATGTCTTTACCTTTAGAATTTTTTTTTTTGTCGAATTAATTTTTTTCTATGCAATTTCGTCTATTTTTTTCATATTTATAAAAAAAATTGATGGAATGTAAATTTTTTAAGTTTTTTTTTTAAATATTTTTATACATATATAATCATTAACTGTAATTTTTATAAAAAAAAAAAAAACTGAATGATTACGGCCACTGTGTTTGTCATTCTTCAATCTCTCCTCGTACCACATGGATAGTTTGTATGTACCAGTGAGCGTATAAGTAATATTGACGCTGTGTAAGGCTATTGGAGGGAGGAAAGAAGGAATAGTGATTGCTGACGTTTGACTTGAATTTGATAATGAGAGGAAAAATTAGATTATTCCACATACGAACAGTCCGGCTGAATAACAAATATTTTTTATAGTGCGTCGTCCGGTCAACCGGCCATTTGACAGTTAACAGATAAGAGTCTCTGGATAGCCACGCATGCCGGCTAACAGGGAACAGACAACGAATATCTGCGGAACAGATACCATTGAAATATCTATAAACTTCCATTATATTGTATTTGGAATGAGTAACCTCAAGGTTTTGTTTTGTATTTCGAAAATTTATCATATACTACTAAACCCTCACCTATTGCCAAATCCACCTTTAAATGTCCTCAATCATTATCCCCATTATCCTTCACATTCATATCATTTACCTTTGCCAGAAAAATTACACTTTTGTTTTTTTTTACTTCAGAAACATTTCCAAGGTCTCTGGCAATTGATATGTATTGCTTACTGCGTTTATTTTTCTTAATCCTTAACTTTCCCAGTCTCTCCCGCTTCCCCCCTCCCTCCTCTCATCGCACATACTATCAGCTAAATTTAAATGTGAAATTTTTATCCGTTTCGCATAAAACAATATAATCTTTGCAAATATATCTGATGTGTTTGTTAATAAAGAAATCACATAAACATGAAAACTTCTTTATTTCCCGCCATCGCCCCTCTCTGCGATATCTTTCGGGCATGGCTGTTTTACAATATAAAAAAGGGGGAATGGCTGTGAAATATTTTTGGTGATAAAAACATTTACGAAATTCCGTCAAGCTCCAGCCCGAAAATAAAGAAAAACAGACAAACCTTTGGAAACGCTGGCTGCCACGAGTAAGGAGTAATATCTTCGTCGTTCATTTCTTTTCCTAAGCCCTCCGCATTGGGCTGAGAGCAGCCTCACACTCCCCTCTGGCAGAACTTATTTCAATAAAATTTTATGCGCCAACATAACTCCAGTTGACAATTTTCCTTAACGTTTTTTTATTGAACACGTAGATTTGCTGTTGTTGATGTGTTTTTTTTTTTTGTTCGGTTTTGTTTTTGGTTCATTCTTTGTAAGGTATTTTTATTGTAATTTGTTTACCTACACAGTTACATATATACGTCGCACGCATTTTGTATTTATTTGAATCGTCTCTTCCTGTACGTTCAACTCATGGTACGTGAAGTTATTTGTGGGCTTCAATCAGCGGAATGGTTCAGAGGAACAAAATCTACCAGTTTACCAATTTCATTTATTCCACAACATTGCAGAATCCCAGAAAATTACAGATATTTGCTAAGGACATTAACAGAAGGAGAAGGCATTTTTAGCCGGATCTATTTAATAAGACCAGCACGCAATGTTAATCGTTCAATTGAATTGTATAGACAAAGTGAGGAGGAGATGTAAATGTTAATCGTTGGCCGGGGTTGGCCACTTTCAGAATAATAGAAACCATATTCGGAGTTAGGGGTTGCCAATGTAGACTTTGCTTAGTATCTGCTCTAAAACATTTAAACAATGGCGGTTTTAAAGCAATAGAGATTTTGGGCATTTCTTACATAACTCCAAGTAGACAGAAAAAAATCAAAAGTATGAAGAAATCACCAGAAATCTGTAATGTCAATGTAACATTTTGGGGCGATTTTTCATTTTTGAATTGGGTCCATTTTTCAAACAAGAGAATTTAGAATTTAGGGCCGTAACCACAACAGAAAATAAAAAACATCGCCATACACAATTCAGTTTTGTTTTGAAAATATCCTAAAAAAAAAAAGGAAAAAATTTCCCAAAGTTAAAAAATTGGGCAATATTCATATGAAAATTGCTTCAAAAACAAAAAATGAAATATTACCTAAAAATTATGACAAAAAAAATCCCTAATTTTTTCCTTATGGAAAAATTCTCCATTTTTCATTATGAAAAAGTCCCCAATTTTTTATGAGATTTTTTTTTTGCAAAATCTCCCAATTATTATGACAAATACTTGGGGTAAAACAACAACAATAGATTTTCGTAATTTGGATAAAGTGTATTTTTTTTACAAAAAAAATCAAAAGTTTGAAGAAATTTTGGGGTGATTTTTTCATTTTTGAATTGAGGCAATTTTCCAAATATCAAAATCACGATCGTAACACCAACACATTAAAAAAAATCACTTTTGTTTTGAAAATATCCCCCAAAAAAAAGGGGAAATTTTCGTAAAATTAAAAATTTAAATTTTTTATTGTTAATTTTTCATATGACAAATTAAATATTACCTAAAAATTATGAAAAAAAATGCATAATTTTTTCATTATGAAAAATGTCCCAATTTTTTTCATTATGAAACATTCCAGAATTTTTTATTGTGAACAATTTACCCATTTTTTATTATGAAATCTTTTTTTTTTTATTACGAAAAATTTATCAATTATGGAAAATTTCACCATTTTATGCCCATTTACCTATTTTTTTATTATGAAAAATTCCCCAATTTTTTCATTAGGACAAATTTCCCAATTGTTTTTATTATGAAAAATTTCCCAATTTTTTTTTATTATGAAAAATTTCCCAATTTTTTTCATTATGAACAATTTCCCAATTTTTTTTATTATGAAAAATTCCCCAATTTTTTTTATTATGAAAAATTCCCCAATTTTTTCATTATGTAACATTCCCCAATTTTTCCATTATGAAAAATTCCCCAATTTTTTCATTAGGACAAATTTCCCAATTGTTTTTATTATGAAAAATTCCCCAATTTTGTAATTATGAAACATTCCCCAATTTTTTTTATTATGAGAAATTTCCCAATTTTTTTTTATTATGAAAAATTTCCCAATTTTTTTCATTATGAACAATTTCCCAATTTTTTTTATTATGAAAAATTCCCCAATTTTTTTTATTATGAAAAATTCCCCAATTTTTTCATTATGTAACATTCCCCAATTTTTCCATTATGAAAAATTCCCCAATTTCTCCATTACGAAAAATTCCCCAATTTTTTTATTATGAAAAATTCCCTAATTTTTTTTATTATGAAAAATTTACCCATTTTTTATTATGAAAAATTTCCCAATTTTTTTTATTATGAAAAATTTTTCATTCTTTATTATGAAAATTTTTTTTATTATGAAAAATTTCCCAATTTTTTCATTATGAAAAATTCCCAAATTCTTCGAATATTATAAAAAATTCCCCGAAAATACATTTTCGTAATTTGGAAAAAAGAGAAAATTTGTTTTGAATTTTTTTATTTGGTTCATTTGTCCTAAAGACGGTCGGAAATTTCCCCCAAGAAAAAAATTCTGAAAAGTCCCCCAAACAATTTATAATAAATTACCCAATGCAAAATTCTGCAAATATTATAAAACATCCACCAAAAAAAAACTTATTAGAAAAAAAATGCCCGCGAACGCGATGTATGATTACTGAAATTTAAATGTGGCTGTCGTAAAAGTTATGTGACGATTTTTTCATTTTTTAATTTGGGCCATCGTTTGTTTTTAAAAAAAAACGAAAAAAATTAATTGTTTAATTTTTGGGGAATTAAATAGGAATTTTGCATTGTCCATTTTTCGATTACATTTTTCATATGAAAAAAAAAGAAAAAATTAATGATTACAAATAATGGAAAACTCGTCTTTTTATGGAAATTTTTCATAATAAAAAAATTCCCCAAATTTTGTATGAGATTTTTTTTCCGAATTTTTCATATTTTTTTTTTTTTGTTGGGGAATTTTTCATTTAAAGCCCTTTCCAAACGAACCACACAGAAAGTAAACTAATTTATTTACTACCTCAGAGCGGTCATCGCCGCACAGTGAATGCAGTTGTATGAGAGACAGCGACACAAATTGTTCAAATGGAGATATAGACTGAAATTTTCAGAGTATGATTTCTATTTTTTTGTAAAGATGGGCGTGGCAACATAAGCTCAACGTCCTCATATGAGCGATGGATGTGGCCTTGGGGGTTCTCAGTCGCAGATTTATTATCTTCCGTTCAGTTTTTTCAACAAAAGTTCTGTATCATAATGTCAAAGAAGATACTCTATGAGTTGTCACCCTGTCGGAGACACTCTGTTCAAATTTGTTTTTAGTTACTAAAGGCGAAACTTTAAGTTTACACACCATTTTGCCTCAGTACCTCCATAGATCTATATCCTTTGGCAAACAAGAACAAGAAAATACTGCATCGCATCTTCTTCGTAATGCCATTGTTATTACCGATTTCAACCCTTTGACAAATCCAGAATCATTTTCTTTTCTTTTTTTTTTTTTTTTTGTCTTACATTTTCTTCCCTTGATAATTGGTAACACAATTATCTGGAGCAATGGAAATGGTATGGATTGTAAATTAGATACGTACTTAGGTACGTACAGATTGGCATTGATTGCAAATTACATACACACATAGATACTTACTTGAATGAAGGTGTCTGTGATTGGGTGTGTGATATTGGTCCTGTATGTCCGGCCTCACATTGTCTGCCCTCCAAGGGGTGCCCATAGATAGACAGTTCAGCTTCGTGTTTAGTGTTATGGGACTGTTGTTACGGCAAAAGCTTTAAATTATCACACATCTCC
This sequence comes from Hydrotaea cyrtoneurina, assembly GCA_958296145.1. Taxonomy (NCBI): domain Eukaryota; kingdom Metazoa; phylum Arthropoda; class Insecta; order Diptera; family Muscidae; genus Hydrotaea; species Hydrotaea cyrtoneurina. The sequence goes on from OY282515.1 coordinate 77,892,764, forward strand.
AAAGAGCGGACAAAGAGAGAGAGATAAAACAGATTGGGAAAAAAAAGAAATTGTAAAACAACAGCATAATACCCGATATGGGCATTACACCATCATGGCATAGAGAGTGAGTAAATTCAAAATCTATGGACAACGATGTGTACCAGGAAATCTTGAAGCTTTTTTTTTTTTTTAATGTAAAGAAGTAATAAACTGTACCCGGGGATTTCGATAGGTGCCAGGTGTAAATAACATCAAATGTCATTGCTTGGTCATTGCTGGAGTAAAGAATACTCTTCAGTATCCCCTTCTTGGAAGTCAACGCAAGTCAGTAAGCATTTACATGCACCAGTTCGAACTCTTCTCATGCAAGAGACTACTTTTTTTTAGTTGTGAATCCATAGAAAAAAACGGATAGGTGCCTATTGTAATTAACTTAGAGTGTTGGTGTCTGTGCTCATGGTTTTGGTTATAATCGATTCATCGATTTTCATGATCTATAGGGTTAACCATTTCGTGGTTTCAAAAGTATTGGGCTGGAATTCGACATCTATCAAACTAAGTTGTTAAATCAATTATTTTTTTCTTTTCAGTTGGAAGTCAGGCATTGACGAAAATGGATCGCTTAACTAACACACAACGCGTAGAAATTATTAATTAAAGTACATTAGATATTTATTATTGTTTAGTAAAATTTCATTGTAAATGAGGTCTTAACTTATATAATGGACTTCTTCGAAGATGCTTTCAGTATTAATTATTTTTAGTACCTAATTTTAATTTTAGTGGTTTTTCTTTTTAAAAAGCTTGATGTTTCACTGGAAAATGTTCTTCTTTCTAAGATTTTTTAACAATAGATATTTTTAGTAATAAATTGTTTCAGTTACTTTTTGTTTTGTATTTGTATAGCTCATTTTTGTTGTGTATTATGGACACACTCGATGATGTTTTTAGTTCTAAACAATTTTATTACATTTTCTGTACTGTTTTAGTTTTTAGAATTTTTTTAAAAAAAAAACTACGTTAAGCTTTTGTTTATCTTAAGCATTATTTTTTTATAATTATAATTTTTAGTACTACTTATACATATACATTGTAGTGCATTCCAGTGCATACATATACATTGTAGTGCATACATATACATTGTAGTGCAATGTTTAGTACTAATATTTTTAGTACTTTTGAAATTGTCGATTTTGTATTTGCTTCACTGGAAAAATTCTTCGTACTTCAACGATTTTTTAGTACTAGATATTTTTAGTATTAAATTTTTTTTTTTAAAAAAAAATCGGCTTTGTATTTGTGTCAATGTAAAAATCCTTCTATGTGGTCATTATGCGGAAAGTATACATTTTATTGATAAATACTCCATATAAATACAATACAATAGTCAGAGAGAATTCTACCGAAAAATACAAATATCTACAGAAAGAATACTAAAACATACTATTTTCCACGTAATGACCAATAACAAGGAGTTTTACATTGATACAAAATACAAAGCCGATAATTAAAAAAAAAAAAAAATAATCTTAAAAAATGTAGTGCTAAAAAATCTTTTAAAAAGAAAAAACACTAAAAAATTTAGTACAAATAATAATTAGTACAAATTTTTTTTTTTTTGAAAATTAAACAAATACAAAACATAGCTTTTTTAAAAAGAAAAATCACTAAAAAAAATTTAGTACTAAAAATAATTAGTATTAATTTTTTTTTTTTAAATTAAACAAATACGAAATATAGTTTTTAAAAAGAAAAATTACTAAAAAAAATGTAGTACTAAAAATAATTAAAAAAATTTTTTTTGAAAATGCCCGTCGCATAGGGATATTGCGGGCGGGTGATTTTTTTATTACTAAAACTATGGGCATGCCCCTATGTTAGCCATTACCGGAATAGGGGAATTACCGGTTTAAAAACTTCTCTTGTTTTGGCCTCTAGAACTGTGTGTAAGCGATTTTGTTTTACAGGGTCCGCCAAATAACTTTTTCTTTTCTTTTGGAGAATTCTATAAAAAAAAAAACTACTGAATATTTTCTCAAATTTTTTATTTTCTATTTGAAAGTAAAATCCTTGCGGTTAATAATGGAAAATAATTTCATTCAAAGTGGCTGCCTCGGCTGGCCATGCAGTAGCCAAACGACATCAGCTCTGCGGCTGTGTGGCACGTAGCGCCATCCTGTTGAAACCAAATGTTGCCAATATCCTGCCCTTCAATTTTTGTAAACCAAAATTCGTTCAACATGGCCCGATAACGAAAACGAAATAAGCACTAGTTGAAAAAAAAGTTAAATGGCGGACCCTTTAGATACTTACTAATCTCTTTCGATTACAATAATTTAATTTAATAGCATTTCGTTATCAATATTTGCTAAAATGGAATATAACTCCCATATATGGGCAGGAGCTCCAAAGACATCTTTGCCGCATTTGGACCGTGTACAGAGGAGAGCGGTGGTGCTGATTGACGATAGTAGGGTATCCAACTCTATTGTCTCCCTTCAGCATCGCCGGAATGTGGATTGTATATCGCTGTTCTATAGATATGTTAATGGTATCTGTTCACAGGATATCCGTCGTCTGGTCCCTGACGTTAGAAAATTTAGCCGGAATACTCGGCTATCCAGGATCTCTGGATAGCGTTCATTGTAAAGTGACCGTTTAACCGGACGACTCACTATAGAGAAAATTCGTTCTTCAGCCGTACTGTTCGCATGTGGAATAATCTTCCAACAAGTGTTGTTCCTGCCTGCTATGACATTATCAAATTCAAGGCAAACACTACTCCCTCTTTCCTACCTCCAATAACCTTCTTTCCCATCGCTAACACAGTGCATGGCATTTATAGGGGGCATCCCCTGAGTGTTAGTCAAAAAAAAACAAATATCTTCATCCAGGTCAAAAATTCTATACTTTTTAGTAGGCTTTCTTAAGGACAATAATTTTAAAACGTTTTGAATAAGACAAATTATATCCCGGAGGACTAACTTTAGTACCATTCTATAAGAAATATTTGCATATTCTTCTTTAGGGAAAATAAGCAATATTATTACGTCTTAGTACGCCTTTCTTGGGCCAATAATGTAGGTACTTTTTAATAACTTTTTTTATTTTTATATATTTTTGTCCAGTGGAAAAAACATCAGAGTAATTACTTTCTGACAGTCTCCCCTTGAGACAACATTTATGAAGTGTACTGGTATTATTTTACCTTTTGAAATTGTATTTGAACTTTAACTAATCCATATTTGGGTCAGCATAGGCAAAATAAAGAAAACCACTCGATAGGCCAGACACAAACAAGTGTTGGATTGACAAGAAAAACTCAACAACAAAAAATGAAAGTGACCCTCGTCTAGTTTCTGCCAGCCCACACCAACGCTCAATGTCTGAATAAAATGTGGAAATTAACATCGTTTTCTGGTCATGTGGCGGTAGTAATTCGGGGAATTTATGGGCCATCCTTCAAAGCAGCCACCCTTTGGTAAACAAAGCCAATTTACATGGCACCAGATGTTGTTGTTATTTCCGAAGCATTCATGGGATTTTGCCATGTCCACCATCTGGTCGGTCTCAATGTTTTCTTTGTCGTGGTCCTCTTTGGGTGGGTGGCTGTCTGTCTGTGTGTGTTTTCAGCTTAACAAGGGAGGAACACATGCAAATAAAGATACGTTTCATACAAAAAAAAAAAAAATCGAAAATACCAATAACAACAAATATGCCCCCGAAAAAAAAAACCAGAATACCCCATGACAGTTTAGCAAATACTTTCAGGTATTGCGAATTTGTTGGTAGGTGGAAAATTTTTACTGTCACTTTTTACAAGTGGGCGCTACGTGCAAAATGTTAGACATGATTTTTTTTTTTTCGGATATATTTGATTTATATCACCCTCAGCACACCTTTCATTCAAAGCCTCCCACTCTCTTCGAAGGTGGGTGGGCAGCACCCGTTCTGGTCTTTGTTTATGCACATGTAGTCGACATTGCACGTAACCCAAAAAAGAAACAAATTGGAAACAGTTCATAGAACAACAACAACAGCAATATGAAAAATTCACAAAACAGAAATGCTCAGAATAACAGAAAAATGAAAAATGACACCTTTGGAAATCATGACAAAATACACACATCTCGAAATATTCTTAAGTTGCTTTGCTCGACTTATCTTGCTGTGAAGATTTAAATCTGGCGATATTGATGATGCCCCGTGGGGTGGGGGCGGGTGGCGCTTGGCGTAGCGTGAGTGTAAAACATTGTTATTGCAAATCGTTTTTGGTATACATTTTTATTGTTTTTACATTTCATGAATGACAACAGCCTACACACGAACAACAACAAAAACAACAAAACAACTTTGAAATCACATGCTCACGTAATCGTGGCAGGTATGGCCTAACTTCAACTAAACCCGGGCCCTGGAAAGTGGGAACAGAAACTCGGACAAGTGAAGAAAACATTTTTTTTTTTTAAAAAATTACATTCATGAGACCCTGCTAAATTTTGAAAATGTAGTTGGGTGTATAAGAAAGTGGACATTAGGGTGTCCAACAAAAAAAATATTTTTTTTTTGGACTCAACCTAATTTTTATAGCTTACACCAGTAAAGTAGTTTTGAGATTTTTTGGAAAAGTCTTAGAGGTGCCACCAACCGTTTCTTTGCGCAAAATTAGGGTTTTCTGAGTTTATTGTATTTCAAGCACAAGCTGGCCAATAAAAAACATTTTCAAAGTCGGTGAGTCATCATTTCAAAAGACAAAATGTTCGTTTCTTAATTTGTTAGATTCTTAATTCATTAGTTTTGTAGTTTTTTGGGAAATTTTACTTAAACCAAAAAAAAAAGAAACGTTACATAACTTTTAAAAATTGCTTTTCTTTAGGGTTCTAAATTACGAACATCTGTGAAAACCGATGAAGCGATGGCGGCGTTTTCGTGAGAAAAATCCTTGGTAAACTCCATGGTCGCGGTCTCGGTGTTAACGAGAAAAACCTGCTGAGACAGCCAAAGCTTAGATCGCCTAGGCCCCTAAAGAAATGATAAACCAGTGTTGTTTACTGCCTGCTGGTCAGGTCGGGGCCAGTGTCGAGACGTTGTTTTATACACACCTTCTCCAGCGAGGAAGACCAAGACATGGAGACGAAATGGACAAACCTTGGATTAGTTTTGAGTGGCACTCTTCGTAAGCACATCCACCTTGGCTCCATAGTCCACTGAGCTACCACGGAAACTTTCAACTTATGGAAATGATAGCCCAGCTGGCCTGATCAGGACCAGTGCACAGACTGTGTTTTATGTACTTCTTCTCCTCCTCTACATCCCCAGGTTCGTTCGAACCTTTTGTCTCAGTGCAAGCCTTCCAACCAGACAGTTTCAATAGGATATCCGTTCATGTCAGCGACAGTGTCTGTCTGTCCGAGGCGGCATTCAATCAAGGCCGATATGGCCCCGCTTACATAAGAAACGTTTTCACACTTTTTTTATCTTAGCTAACCTCGCAATCAGGAGAATCCAATTAAATGACATGTCGTCAAACGAATTTCTAACGTAAGAAAAGCGGCAGGGAATCTGAAGCAGTAATCAGGAGTGCACAACGGGGCGAATTTCTGGCCCGTCAACGACATGAACGGTCATTCGTACATGGCCGATCCTCCGTTTCAACCTAAACAAAACCCAATCTAAGTCTGGCAGATGGATCCAGTTGGCCTAACCAGAGATGATCTACAAGGGTCAACATTTTAAATCATCGGTTTTTCCTGACAAATTTAAAATTCTCACAACTTATTTATACTCTAACCATATACAAAAAAAACACCCTAAACAACAATTCGGTCAATCTTCTTTAATATATATTTACCCTCGACACTGATTCACTGATTCACTGACTCTGTCACGCAGTACGTAGGAATTTAAATAGGCATTCTATAATTTTCTATAAATTCTATAAATAATAATAATAAAAAAAATAATATTTTTTTTTTGTACAGAAATTGTGTTTTCCCCAAATTTTTTTTTTCCAAATTTTTTTTTTCCACAAAATTTTTTTTTTCAACAAATTTTTTTTTTTCCACAAAATTTTTTTTTTCAACAAATTTTTTTTTTCAACAGAAATTTTGTTTTGAACAAAATTTTTTTTTTGAAGAAAAAAATTTTTTTTTAACAAAATTTTTTTTTTCAACAAAAATTTTGTTTTTTTCCACAAATTTTTTTTTTTTTCAACAAAATTTTTTTTCCATATTTCAACGGGCGCCTTAGGCGCATTACAACTTACTAGTTCTTTAATATTGCAGTGAATAGTCATTATTTTATTTAATTTTTTTTCCTTTTCTTCTTCTTTTTTTTTTAGAATAATTCCTTCCCTTGGAGTCGCCGAAATAATTCATGGCAATTTATTGTTAACACAATTTGTACGCAGATATCGCGCATGAGAAGAACAAAAAATGTGTACACTCTGCCATTTTGAATCGTGCCAAACTTGAAACGATAATAAATCCATAATACGATGTACGATGTGTGCCATTAAAGTCAATAAATGAATGGTTGACTATAAAAAAAAACGTAATCCTAGGTCGATTCTAGCCGCAAGGCTTACAGCACACTCACACAGATCGGCAATGGCAAAACACAATTACTGTGAAAATGAAATGAGCGAAAAACGCTAAAAGCCATAAACATATAAATCGTGGCACAAACGAAATACCAAACAAAAAAAAATATATATCGCATTAAAAGTCAGCGATTGAAGAATTCAGGGAAGTGTGTGTGTGAGTGTGTGTGAGTGGTAGAAGAAATCAAACAGACTCCTTTAAATCCTTTTGGCAGTTTATGGCCTATATAACGAGTGGGGACAGATGAGATTTTTCGTTCGCATAACAGGAAAAGGAAACGCGAGAAGGAAACAGGAAAGGCACACCAATACCTGAGACATGTGCTGATATACAGCGACACACCTACAATTACCGTTGAGTGGATTCACTAAGTATTCATTTATTCATCGGGATTTCGCACAGGTTTTGAATCGTATCTATGTATAAACGCTGGCGTGTATATGTAAGTCTGCCTATGTGTGTGTGTGTATACTTTAGCCTTGCCTACAAATCGCAACAAATTTCCTTTGCTTTGCTTTTCTGTATTTTTTTTTTGTAACCTTTCCAGTATTTTTCGGCATAGATTGCCGGAGAGGCAGAGAGTTAAATGGGATTCTTGACATTTACTCCTTCACATTTGTTGGCTTGAGGCTTGATACCCTATTGAGGACTTCTTGCCTAGTCACCAGCCAACCAGTACGCCTCCTGCTCATCCTGCCTCGTTACCTTTATCATCATTTGTTTAAAGTACTTTTGCTTCTCAATCGATGGGTTTTGTTTTCCCCCTGCGTTTTTTGATTTTTTCTTTTGTTGTTGTCTGTGTGGAATGAAAAGAGCTTTAGTTATTTGTGATGATTGGTAGAAAATCCTTCGTTTATCCCTACAATGAGTTTTCAGTTTGAGAGTTGGATTCAGCCAGGCAGCCAGCCAGTCGGGCAGGCAGGTGTATGCACGTAAATATATACGCAGCTACATAATACGTGAGCTTGTGCAAGTACATACGAATGTAAGCACATATCCACGTATAGACAGATAGCTGGATGTACTGTAGCTATCATAGATACTCGTATTTACTTAAAGATTAGTTTGCAAAATTTGTCAATGTTGTTAAGTAAGTGTTTGTGTGTGCGTTTTTCTTTTTTTTTTGGAAGGGGAGGGGGGTCTCTCTTTTTGGTCTCTTCTACTTTGTTTTAAATCGTATTTGTGTATTTAAGCTTTCGACTGAATCGTCATCAATCGAAGGTATATTCATAATCCTACTTTAGATATCACACACACGTCGATATTTTATACTGGCTGGCAATTTTCGGAAAGAGTGGAGGAGATTACGTGTTAGCAAGACCTTAGTACCATTTGCATCGAAAATAAATCAAACCAGGGATTCCAAAATGAGAGTATGAGAAGACCAAACAATCCCCCCCCTCCCCCCATAAAACCAATTTAGGTTGCCAGCGGCGGCGTTTTTGAAGTCTGCAGTGAAGCTGCCGAATGTCTTGGGACAGGTTGTCAACGGTGGCGCCGAAGAACGGAGCTGAGTTCATTAAACAAATCCTGTGGTTAAACTCGGTGGAGCTGAAGAAATATGTGGAGGCGGTAAAGACGGCTGCACGACTAGAGAAATTAATGGCGGCGTTGAAAAATGCAGCGGCTTCATTGTTGAAGACATCTGTGACGGATGCAATTAAATCTTCGGTGAAGCTGAACAACGGCGGTTGTAACGAAAGTAACGGCGTCGATGAAGCCTGCCGTGGCTTTGAACAAATCAACAGAGGTGTCAGTGAAGCTGAAGAAGTCACGGAATGAGGTTGTAAAGCAACGGCGTCGCAGAAGCCTGCCGTGGCTTTGAACAAATCAGCAGAGATGTCAGTGTGAAGCTGAAGAATGTCAGGGTATGAAGTTGTAAAGCAGCGGCGTCGTTTAAGTCGGCAGTGGCTTTGAACAAATCAACAGAGGTGTCAGTGAAGCTGAAGAAAATCATGGGATGAAGTTGCAAACGTTAAAGAAAGCAACGGCGTCATTTAAGCCTGGCAAATCAGCAGAGATGTCAATGAAGCTGAAAATTGTCATGGGATGAAGTTGTAAACGCCAAAGAAAGCAACGGCAAAGAATGTTACATTAAATGTGGAAAATGTCGTGGAACAGTTCATGGATGGAGGTCGTCGCAGAACACAGCGTCGACGTTGATGAGGACGTCATTAGTGATGGCGTATACGTCTCTGGTAAAGCTTCAGAATGCCAGGGATCCATTGTCACTCCACTTGCAACTGCACAGTACAGTATAGGAACACTAAAGCACACTAGGCCGATGGAAGTGTGTGGAGTTGACTAAACTAATTGGGGTTTACTAAAGCCAAAAAGCATAAAATGTTTGGTATACATTAAGTTGTACCACTGTGACATCGCTTTCCTCAGTCTTTCGTTCGTTTCATCTACATGCAGCACTTAATGCACTTTACCTTCAAAGTTGCATCTATTTCCCCTTTTCCATTTCTTTGGCGTACTTCCCCTATGCCAACTTTTGGTGAGTTAACAAAAAAAATCCACTTTGAACACTTATCTCCCTATTTGTTCTAGACTTGTTTTTCCTATGTTGTTAAAAAAGTTCCCTTGATGTACATCAATTTCCCCTTTGAGAACTTCATTGTTTTGTATTGGATCCTTGACGAGACAGCACAACAAAAAAAAAGGGTTTTGATTTTCATTCTACTTTTTTTCCGGCATGAAAATGTTTTTATTTTGTTGTTTTTGGTGTAGAATTTTTTAAGATGATGCTGATGATAAAGATGTTCATCAAAGTCTGTTCGTTCATCGTGTCTGGCTGTGGGTACACTGGTGAAGGGATTCTTTTTCATAGCATCCGTTGACTGTTATCCTTCGGATGTGATAAGTTATTTAGTTAAGGCCCTAAATAGAAATCTCTTAATGAGATTGATTTTACTTTATGTAGTAGAGCACAAGGAAACAAACAAGCGAGCCAGTTAAAAAGGCGTATTAGGGGCTTGTTGATTGTGTGTGTGTGTGTCAGTGGTTAAATAGGCTTCCATCATACAAAGTGATTTTATTGAGTGCCTAAAAGTAGGCAACGCCTATAAACATTTATGGACAGGTGAACTAGATTACGGACTATGTGATAAAGTGGGAATTGTTTAACGAACTACTGAAACTTTTCAATTAGGGAACGTAGTTTGTATGTGAGGTTAGGAACTGGAGAAACAGTTATATGAGATATTTTTGTTGATTAATACAGATCTAGGCATAATACTAGGTCTTAGTCTTAGTCTTAGTCTTAGTCTTAGTCTTAGTCTTAGTCTTAGTCTTAGTCTTAGTCTTAGTCTTAGTCTTAGTCTTAGTCTTAGTCTTAGTCTTAGTCTTAGTCTTAGTCTTAGTCTTAGTCTTAGTCTTAGTCTTAGTCTTAGTCTTAGTCTTAGTCTTAGTCTTAGTCTTAGTCTTAGTCTTAGTCTTAGTCTTAGTCTTAGTCTTAGTCTTAGTCTTAGTCTTAGTCTTAGTCTTAGTCTTAGTCTTAGTCTTAGTCTTAGTCTTAGTCTTAGTCTTAGTCTTAGTCTTAGTCTTAGTCTTAGTCTTAGTCTTAGTCTTAGTCTTAGTCTTAGTCTTAGTCTTAGTCTTAGTCTTAGTCTTAGTCTTAGTCTTAGTCTTAGTCTTAGTCTTAGTCTTAGTCTTAGTCTTAGTCTTAGTCTTAGTCTTAGTCTTAGTCTTAGTCTTAGTCTTAGTCTTAGTCTTAGTCTTAGTCTTAGTCTTAGTCTTAGTCTTAGTCTTAGTCTTAGTCTTAGTCTTAGTCTTAGTCTTAGTCTTAGTCTTAGTCTTAGTCTTAGTCTTAGTCTTAGTCTTAGTCTTAGTCTTAGTCTTAGTCTTAGTCTTAGTCTTAGTCTTAGTCTTAGTCTTAGTCTTAGTCTTAGTCTTAGTCTTAGTCTTAGTCTTAGTCTTAGTCTTAGTCTTAGTCTTAGTCTTAGTCTTAGTCTTAGTCTTAGTCTTAGTCTTAGTCTTAGTCTTAGTCTTAGTCTTAGTCTTAGTCTTAGTCTTAGTCTTAGTCTTAGTCTTAGTCTTAGTCTTAGTCTTAGTCTTAGTCTTAGTCTTAGTCTTAGTCTTAGTCTTAGTCTTAGTCTTAGTCTTAGTCTTAGTCTTAGTCTTAGTCTTAGTCTTAGTCTTAGTCTTAGTCTTAGTCTTAGTCTTAGTCTTAGTCTTAGTCTTAGTCTTAGTCTTAGTCTTAGTCTTAGTCTTAGTCTTAGTCTTAGTCTTAGTCTTAGTCTTAGTCTTAGTCTTAGTCTTAGTCTTAGTCTTAGTCTTAGTCTTAGTCTTAGTCTTAGTCTTAGTCTTAGTCTTAGTCTTAGTCTTAGTCTTAGTCTTAGTCTTAGTCTTAGTCTTAGTCTTAGTCTTAGTCTTAGTCTTAGTCTTAGTCTTAGTCTTAGTCTTAGTCTTAGTCTTAGTCTTAGTCTTAGTCTTAGTCTTGGTCTTGGTCTATTTCTGTCTCTCTCAATGCCCTTTCTGTCTCTCTCCCATTCGGTCTCACTGTCAGAAAATTTTCATGTTCTAAACTTAAATTGCCATCACTTGTTTTAACAAATTAGTTTACCTTTAGTTTTGCAGCTTTTTTTCGGGGGATTCATGAAGAACTTAAAACCGCACAACGAAAAAGACAAACTAAAGCGAAACAAAACAGGAAACAGGAATTGACAAAAAAAAAAATAATGTCCTCAACAATTTCCCAAACGATTGCTTTCGTTTTTTGTCAATCTTTGCCTTGAAGTTTATCAAGATTTGATGGTTGCTGCTCTCGGCACTGGGAGGCAACAGAAAACCAGTGCACACAGTTCTGACTGCCTGTCCCACTATCAGTGACACCGTCACTGCAACTAGCAGCACAACCACTATGGAGATATAACAATTACTCTCTTTCACACACACACACGCACACACCACTACAGCAATGAGGTAAGATTCCGTTTCTTTAGCAACAGCCTTCGTTCCCTGAGACACACACACTCCCATACATACACGTATGTACGTTCGACACATTCTCTACATACACACTGTGAGACAGCCACCGTAAAATAATAAAGATTACCTGGGATCGTTGTCTGTTTCTTGCTTTCTCCAGCAGTACACAATGGCATCCCTCTTGTTGTTGTTATTTTTTCGCGGAATACAGGGGGAAACCTTTACAAAATCCTAATCAAAAGACACAGTGATTGGAAATCGAGTAAAAAGGCAAAAGAAAATACAAATCTATTTCACAAAATCGCAATTTTCTGGCATTTTTTTAGGGTTGACACAATTTAATAAATGTTGCCTACCTTTAGGGATGCACTACCACAAACAGTCTAAAGTAACTTGGATTTCATTGCACTTCGTAGTCGTCTCTTATTTCCCTACTGTTTAATTACCATTCTGAAATTGTTTCTTTCCGAACACTGTCCGTCATATCTTACAAAACAAACAATTGGCCGTGAAGGAAAGACAACAGAACGGAACAATAACTACAAAAGAATACAATTTTCTTATTGTCTTTGTTTTGTGCAAACGTATTCTGGGATTTTCTTTTCTTTGTTTTTTTTTCCTCTTCTCTGCTTCGGTTTAATGCTCCGCTTTATTGTCTTTAAAAGATAATGTTTACATTATAAAAGATTTGCTTTTAATTAAATTATAAAAAACAAAAAATTGCTCCTCAGCCCAAAGACCAGAGCAACGACAGTGATAACAAAAACAAGAATTATGAGACCGCAAATGTAGCGAAGAAATTTTGAGGCAGACTGCGTCAGAGGAGCAAACACAAGTCGTCAATGACACATGCCCCCTCCCGTCAAGATGCCCAGTCTTTGAATGGGTTTGAGTAAATTCAAATTGTTTTAATAAATCATATGCCACGTGTTGGCAGGACCAGGAAATGCAGATGCCGACAGACAGGCAGACAACAACACATCAAGGACATGAGGAGATTTCTCCTGCAAACCATAACCATGGGTCTTCGCTTAGCCTGGGCATGTTTTTACTGCCTTAATGGAAGAAAGTTATTACTGGACATTTATCTTTGCCAACCATTTTTTATTTTTTTTTTTCTTTTCAAACAAAAAATCTTTAGATGTAAAATTACCAAGGCCCACACATTGTGATGGGACTTTTATGCGGAAAAATAATATGACATGAAAAGAAACCGGGAACAATGGAGGTCAGATGTGAAATAAAAGATTACAGATATGAGAAAAATAAGATCACCGGCATTACAGGTGTTAATGGAAATTTTTAATTTAAATTACCAGCGGACTGAAAATGTGGAGGCGATGCCAACACATGGAGGCGATGCCAACGAATGTTTGTGTGGGCTGTTCGATGCCAAAGGTAGGCGTCCCTTAGTGAGGCCTAAGATACGCAGTAATGCCATTTGAAATTATAAATCCTATAAAGATTCGAGAAAACTTGCAATAGGTGCTAGTGGAAGATATTGAAAGGACAATTTAAATTGGGAAAACTTTAGTGGTAAACAAAGAAAATGAAAAAAACTATAAATGTCGTTTGTAAGAAAAGAGTTTTTAACTTGAAAAATAACATCACAGTTCTCTAAGAATTTTGTTGTTCACTTATTATCTTATAGAAAATGTGGGTTACTTGTAATTCAGAGTTTTCTTTTAGTCCCATCGAAAAGTGGGAATTATTTTATATTTTTATTGGAAGTCTCAGACATGTGTGTTGGAAATTTTATATAGGCTTCTCCAACAAGAGGTGTTATTTTCGATCACCCAGTATTTCGGTAACTGTCACTTTAGAAGTTTTTATTCATTGACATTTGACAAGGAGAAACTACGCCATTACTAAAAATGGAACGATTCAACAATGCATTGAAATTGTCAAACTTCACTACAAAAATTGTGAAAGTCTTGCAGTCACAGTTTTCAAAAACTAAAAAGTCTCCGACCCGTTTTATCTCTCGAAGTGGTGATCACAATTGGCCAACGGGATCTTGTGATTTAACATCTTTGTACTTCTTCCTTTGGGGCCACGTGAAAGATAAGGTCTACGCCAACAGCCCAGCGTCAATTCAAGACCTCAAAGATAGAATTCGTGAGGATATCCAGGCTATAAGCCAGACACTTTTCGATTTGGTTATGGCAAAGTTCATGAAAAGGATATGGTCCTGTAAGCGTGGTCTTGGTGGTCATGTTGTATTTTAGTATTAACAGCATACCTTCCTCTTTATTATGAAATAAACATCCGATTATTTATCTCAAAAAAATTCATTTTTCTTTGAATACCACAATAACACCTCTTGTTGGAGAACCCTGTACTTTACATGTGATGACTGTACTTCGTGCAGCTCTTGCAATCACCAATTACAATGAATCCATCTACTGGCTGATCCGCCTTGACCACTTTGCCTAAATATATGCTTTACATTTTCTCTACAATTGCCATGACATTGATATCCCCTTAACCTCCTAGAGGTATGCTTTAAATGTTCACTCCTATTATTGTTTCATTTAATTTCCCCCACTTTTGCTTTAATTTAGTTTTCCAATTAATTTTGCTTTCAACAGCATTTGTGTATTTTTTTTTCTCTGTGTTTCTTTTTCTGTAATGCTTGTGAGTCATGTTGCAACTATGCAGCACATGTTTAATACGAGTCATTAACACAGAATCATTCGTGCAACAGACACAGACACCCAGGAAGAGACAGGAGCAGCAGTGAGGCAGAGAAAGAGATAACGTTGTAACACTGATGATGCTCCTGGTGTTGCTGGAGTAACCAAAGAGAAAAAAAGCTACGCTTGTAATGAATTCAGTTAACATGCACTGTGAATTGCTTTCCCTCCACCCCCTGTACTTTGCCACTCATCTGCATTTCCGTTTCCGGTTCGTATTTTTTTTTTTTGGTTCAGTGCTTGCCTTTGAGCAGGCGAAATGCGTTTGTTATAAGCGTAAGTTACACAAAGTATTTAACATTTTAATGCGCTTACAATTACGCGAAAGTGGAATTGCCGGTGAGTGGAGTGGAGTGGAGTGGAGAGAAGAGGGCAACGGATGAAAGAATCCTGGAGTCGAATATAAAATGCAGTCATTTAACTTTTTTCCTCTTCCGCCAGTCCGAAATGTGAATAAAAAAAAAAAAAATTCAGTGTCACTTTTTTCGCTGTTTTCAATTAGAAGTCGAGGGCACGAATTTGCATGTTTCCCTCTGCACTCTTTGGCCAACAGGTCGACGAACGTTTTTGTTGTTGTTACAAGTGACCGTTGACTTGTTGGAGAAGGCTTTCTGTTGTTGTTTCATCCCACTGTCCACTTGCTGTCATAAGTTATGGCAGTTTTGTTTTTCTTTCAAAGGATTTTTTTTTTTTTTTTGTTCAGAAGTCTGAGTTAGACCACTTTAAGTTTTGGGTGATTGCAGGCGATATTTGCACTTTTACGATTCATTTTCGAATACTTTCGTTGCGGAAATTCCAATTTTATTGTATTTTTTTCTTATTTCCCCCTTTGGCCATTTCAAAGACAAACATTTGAAATTCATATGAAAGGAAAACACTTCGAAAATAAAACACAGAAAACAGAGAAAACCGAAATTGCCAGCCATCTTTGTCACTATGACAACAATAAATTGTTCGCAAGCGTTGAAAGTACAGAAATGAAAAAAAAAGATGGACAGCTTAGATGTAGAAACGGCTGGACAGACAAGGACGTTTTATTTGTGTATTTTTTTTTTCTCTATCATTGCTCGATTACAATATGTAATAAAAGTCTGGCTGGCTGTTCGGACGAAACGGGAAGCTCACTGTCATTACACACCGGAAGCTATTGTTCAACTTCCGTAGTAAAGTGGTGGTGTGTGTATGTGTCCTTCAACCAAATCACCAGAATCATACGACGCTTCTGGTGATGTGTTGGTAGTTTTACAAGGAGACCAGCGTGAAGATAACAAACAAACCGAAAAAAGAAAGAACAAAAAAAAGCACTTGTTCAAAATATATTGCAGACAAATGACATGCCACAGACAGTTCTCGGAATGCTTTACCTAAAAAGATGTTGCCATGTCGGCAATAGTTTTTGGCCCGAGTGCTGCAAATGGAAATTTATGGTTATTTCTTTAATTAAAAGAAATAAATTTGTGAAAATGTTTCGCCGATGTATTAATGAATACTTTAGTGATTTAAATTTGTCTGTCGTCGTACAGGGATCTTTAGATGGGGGAAGCTGGCTAGATGTTTGTGTGGACACGATAATTATGGGGAACTGAAGGTTTAGCGCAGAAGATCCTTAGAATGAATACAGTTAGGTGAGCAAAGGTCACCATCGTAAGATGAATAAGTGGACAAATAGTAAGTTCGGCCGGGCCGAATCTTATATACCCTCCATCATGGATCCTTAAAAAGTCAATAAATAAGAAAACTAACTGAGTTTTTGGGCCGCTCGTGACCCGATAGTCCCAGGAACACGATCACAAATTTTATCCAAATCATGAAAATAAATGCATATTTGGGTTCGCGAGAAAATTTCGTTGCATTTCGATACCCATATGTCCATGTTTGTCAAGGGACGGTTTTTGGGCCGCTGGTGACCCGATAGTCCCAGAAACCGGATCAAAAAATTTAGGCAAATCATGAAAATAAACGCATATTTGGGTTCGTGAGTAAATTTCGTTGCACTTCGATACCCATATGCGCATGTTTATCATGGGCCCTTTTTTGGGCCCCAAGGGTCCACGGAACCCATGAGCACGCCCATTTTTAGGATTTTTTTCCCATCTATAAATTATATAAACTTAGAACTTAGATGTAGTGAAAAAAAATATTTGAAAAATTTGATTATGGCCGGAATATATTTAGTCCCGTAAAGGGGAACTTTTTCCCCTTTGGTCCGATATGGCCCATTCTCGAACTTAACCTGCTTATGCAAAAAACATCTTCCTACAAAATTTTAGCTTTTTAGCGTTGGTCGTTCGCACTCTATCGTGATTTCAACAGACAACAGACGGACGGACGGACGGACAGACGGACATCGCTAGAATGTCTTAGAATGTTACACTGACCAATAATATATATACTTTATAGGGTCGCAGATCACTCTTTCGAGGTGTTGCAAACGGAATGACAAACTTAGTATATACTCCATCCTATGATGGAGTGTATAAAAAAGTCGTGGTTATGCGAACAATTGTCAGAGTTAAATCCGAAAATTTGTATAATAAAATCTATTTAACAATTGTCATTGTTAAATTCATAATTTTACGATTGAAATCTATTGAAGTTAATTTTAACCTTATGCAACAACAAAAAATATACAAAACTGTTTGTAATGAATAACCAGTACACAATTCGGATGTCCTATGGATTTTTTTTTTAATAAAAATGTTTAAATTGTCATAACTTTGAAATTGTCTGATTTCTTTCAAATCAATTTTAAAAAAATAAACACCACAGTAGACGAATTGGTAGCATGCTTGCTCATCTGCGTGGGGGTTGTGGGTTCGATTTCCAACAGAGACTTTGGTCTGTTAGAATAACATTACTTTGTATTGCAATTAAATTAAAAAAAAAATAAAAATGTATCACTAAATTATTTAAAATGTTTGCTTTGGTGTATTTGAGTCCAACTAACAGTTTGAGAATTATCAAAAATATTTTTTTTTTCTTATTTTTTTTTTTTTGAAAAAATTCATAAAAATTCGGAAATGCTAGTCTAAGTAGAGAATTATTAAACATTTTTTTTTTAATAAAAAGTCATAAACTATTCGAAAATGAAAAAAGTGTTTGTTCCCACCAGAGACTTTGGTCTGGTCTGAATACAATTTTACTTTATATTGTAATTAAATAAAATTTAAAAAAAAAATAAAAAATGTATGACTAAATTATTTAAAATGTTTGAAAATTATTAAAAAAAAAAATTTTTCTTTTTTAAAAAAAAAAAAAAATTCGATAATGAAAAAAGTGCTTGTCTATCAGCTTGGGAGTTGTGAGTTCGATTCCCACCAGAGTCTTTGGTCTGTTAGAATATAACTTTAATTTGTACTGTAATAAAATAAAATAAAAAAATTTAAAAATGTATCACTAAATTATTTAAAATGTTTGAGAATTATTAAAAACATTTTATTTTTTTTGGAAAAAAATTTAAAAAAAAATCGAAAATGAAAAAAGTGCTTGTCTACCAGCTTGGTTTACACTTGGAATATAAAATTCGAATATAAATTTAATTTGTACTGTAATTGAATAAACAAAACAAAAACAGAAAAAAAAGTGAAAAAAAAAATTCCAAAAATTTTAAATGTTTGTCAATTGTATTTGAATCTAAGTAACACACACTTCTTTTTTTTTGAGAAAATTCATAAATATCCAATTTGAGATTTATTAAAAGTCATTTTATTATTAAGTAATTTTTGTGTAATTTTTTTTTTTAGGAAAAAATTCATAAGTCAAAAAAGTGGTTTACACCAGGACCCAAAATTCGAATATAAATTTAATTTGTACTGTACAAAAAAAAAACAGAAAAAAAAGTGAAAAAAAGATTCAAAAATTTTAAATGTTTGTCATTGGTGTATTTGAATCTAAGTAACACTTTGAAAATTAAAGATAAGTATTTTTTTTTTTTTTTTTTGAGAAAATTCCTAAATATCCAATTTGAGATTTATTAAAAAAGTTAAGTCATTTTTTTGTTTTGGAAAAAATTATATGTCGTACATTTTTTTTTGCAATTTTTTTTTTTAAAAAAAAATCATCAAAATTCAGTTTGTGTAATTTCTTATTTTTTTTGGGAAAAAATGCAAAAGTCGGCCATTTTTTTTTCGTAATTTTTTTTTAAAAAAAATTCATCAAAATTTAGTTTGTGCAATTTCTTTTTTTTTTTTTGGGAAAAATTCATAAGTCGGATATTTTTTTTCGCATTTTTTTTAAAAAAAATTCTTCAAAATTTAGTTCTAAGTAACTGAGATTTTCTAAAAAAGATAAGTCGGACATTTTTTCTTTGGGTTTTTTTTTTTAGTTTTTTTTTTTGAGAAAATTTCAATATTTTTTGTCATAAAGCCACTTATCTTGCAATTAAAATGTCATAAGGTTATAACATGTATCTTCTGGAATCTCCCATACAAATGTACCATTCCGGCTTTTTTTTTATAAATCTCCCATACAAATCTACCATTCCGAGAGTTTTTTTGATTTTATTTACAATTTAGTGAAGTGCCCTTCTAATATCCCCCACATAAATCTACCATTCCGGCTTTTTTTATAAATCACACATATAACCAAAAGTTTGTAGGGAAGTCACCACAAGGTGATCTACTTTTCCCTAGGAACTCTATGACGCCGTAGGTGGCTAGAAACATGTTCGCGGATTCCTGTTTGGCTGGAATCTGTAAAATATTCCTGAGTCTTGTTAGCGCGACTGCTCTGTAGATCGCCCGTTATGTCCCTGAGGCCCGACATCCAGTTGCTGAGCCACCCATTGAGTCACCATTTTCGAAATTTTGTTATTGAACAACTGGAGTCAGAGCCAAAATTGCTCGACTCCACAGTACCATCTGAGAGCTATGGCAGTCTTTAGTTCTAATAAAAACTGAGCTTCTCTTAAGTGTTCCTTCGGTCAATATGAATAATAAGGAAATCCTTTCATTTGTTGGCTGGCAGCAGCGATTTCCCGAAATAGGTCTTGGGACACATAAAATCGCATTGATTCAAACTGCATAGCTTCGGAAGCCTTATGTGATGTGTAGAGTATCCGACTATCACACATCAAACCCAGGTTCGTAAATGGGTAAGAACATCAATCTTTAGAGTATTCTTTTATCCATGTACAATTTCTCTAGAAAAGGCTTTAAACCTTCGACATCATTGGTTATCACAACATAGTCATGGGTCCACAAACTGTCCTCTGTTGAGTTCATAGTTTTCCTTTTCCAAAGAAATAAAAGCATAACTCTACATTAAAATCACCATACCACATTTGCCGTCGTTCGTTTAAAAATCATCGCACTCTTAGGCTTCTTCCACAGATAAACACATTTTCCTTTTCCCACTCAGCGACACTATCGTAGCCAACCATCGCCAACTGGAAATATATTCCGAAACCAAAAAAAAACACTCTTTTATCTGAAAACAAAAGGATTATGTCATAATTCTGCAAATATGTAATTCCAATTCCAAAAGTATTCTTGCATAATTTTAGACATTCGAAAACAGAGCAACTAATTGAAATATATTTTTGAATTTGTTATCAGACGGGGCAAACACCGAAATTATGCAGAACTTAACAAAAAAAAAAAAACAAAAAGGGAAACAAACAAAAGCCATTTTTTGAAAATGCACAACAATGGAAATTATGCTAAAACAAGCTAACCTAAGGCAAGGGCACAGAAAAGGTTTCCGAATCGGAAATATAATCATCCATACATATGGCAACAAATTTCCCCGGAAAACCCCACACAATCACAATCCAGCCTTTAACAATCTATGATAGAGATTTTTGTTTTCGTTGCCTACTTGTAGGCGGATTTTTCTTTCTTTATAATCTAATCAAAGAATATTTTTAGTTGTAATAGATTCTTTTTCTTTTGTTGCTGTTTTGCCAAGTTGGCAAAACTCTTTCATTCAACAAATGTAAATTATGTAAATGCAAATAAACTGAAGATGACTTTCAACGTTTTGGGCGCAGACTATTTTTGGAAGAGACCAACAAAAAAAAAAAAAGGAACTCAACTAAATGGGGTTTTGACATTGAGACCGTCCATTCAGTCACAAAGCCTCCACAGCACTCGTGCACTAAACTAATGACAAATTACCAGTTGTGTATATGTTGCTGTATTTGTAAAAAAGAAATCTGTGGCATACTTTTGAGGGTTATTGGCAAACAAATAAATGGCTGAGTCATTTTTTTTTTTTTTGAGGGGATATGGCTTTTGTTAGACTTGTTGTACTCATTTTTTTATATTTTTTTGCGGTGTCTAAAGGGTTACTTTTCGGCCAGTGTTTATTCGCCAAGGGGGGCAGTATAATAAGTTCAAAGAGACGCTTGTTGAAGTGGAAATTAAGTTTACGAATGAAATGCAGCCTTTTAACTGAGAAAAAACTCTTTTTAATATTTCCAAAATATTTTTGAGAAACTTTAATTAGAAGAAAAAAGAATTTAGTGAAAATTACACTTATAAAAATCTTTAAAGGATAAATTAGTATAAATTTAATTTGTTTTAGTACACATTCTTAACGTCTGTACTATTTCTAATATTATACTACGATACGATTAAATTATTATTACATAAACAGCTGTTATTTCGATAGTACTAAA
This sequence comes from Hydrotaea cyrtoneurina, assembly GCA_958296145.1. Lineage (NCBI taxonomy): Eukaryota > Metazoa > Arthropoda > Insecta > Diptera > Muscidae > Hydrotaea > Hydrotaea cyrtoneurina. Next base: position 77,913,595 of record OY282515.1, read on the forward strand.
AAAAACCCTACACCTTATTATAGAACCTGAACAAAGCCTGACACTTTATTTTAAGAAATGTACTAAAATAGACGATTTCACGAATTTACTACTGAAAACGTATAGATAAAATATGAACAAATAAATGGTAAACTTAAATACCAGAGAGAGAGTACTAAAAACAGATTTTATTGCAAGATTTTATTGATAGTTCTACCAAAAATACTACAGAACTAATTACTAAAAACAGTACTAAATATAAAACTGAAGTTTTCGGGAAAAAAATGTTACTAAAGATAAAATGCCTAATCAAAACTGTACTAAAAGTAGTTGCTAAAAAATAAAATTCTACTGAAAGTGTACTAAAAACAGTACTAAATATAAAACTGAAGTTTTAGAAAAAAATTTTACTAAAGATAAAATGCCTAATCGAAACTGTACTAAAAGTAGGAGCTAAAAAAGTACTAACATTTAGGTGTTCTAAAAAATAAAATTCTTCTGAAAGTGTGCCAAAAAATAATTACTAAAACCTGTACTAAATATAAAACTGAAGTTTTAGAAAAAAAAATGTTACTAAAGATAAAATGCCTAATCGAAAGTGTACTAAAAGTAGGAGCTAAAAAAATAAAATTCTTCTGAAAGTGTACTAAAAACTAATTACTAAAACCTGTACTAAATATAAAACTGAAGTTTTCGGGAAAAAAATGTTACTAAAGATAAAATACCTAATCGAAAGTGTACTAAAAGCAGGTGCTAAAAAAATAAACTTCTTCTGAAAGTGTACCAAAAAATAATTACTAAAAACAGTACTAAATATAAAACTGAAGTTTTCTAAAAAAAAATGTTACTAAAGATAAAATACCTAATCGAAAGTGTACTAAAAGCAGGTGCTAAAAAAAATAAACTTCTTCTGAAAGTGTACTAAAAAAAGTACTAAATATAAAACTGAAGTTTTCGGAAAAAAAATGTTACTAAAGATAAAATGCCTAATCGAAAGTGTACTAAAAGTAGGTGCTAAAAAAATAAAATTCTACTGAAAGTGTACCAAAAAATAATTACTAAAACCTGTACTAAATATAAAACTGAAGTTTTAGAAAAAAAATGTTACTGAAGATAAAATGCCTAATCGAAAGTGTACTAAAAGTAGGAGCTAAAAAAATAAAATTCTTCTGAAAGTGTACCAAAAAATAATTACTAAAACATGTACTAAATATAAAACTGAAGTTTTAGAAAAAAAATGTTACTAAAGATAAAATACCTAAACGAAACTGTACTAAAAGTAGGAGCGAAAAATTTACTAACATTAAGGTGTTCTAAAAAAATAAAATTCTACTGAAAGTGTACCAAAAAATATAACTAAAAACAGTACTAAAAAAAATGTTACTAAAGATAAAAGTAGGTGGTTTACATGTTCTAAAAAAATAAGTACTAAAAATTTATATGATGTAAATGTATATAAAGTATACCGACATTGACAAGTTGCTTTACATTTTGCCTGTGTTATTTATACCGCGGATATGTTGTTGTAACAAAAAGTGTACTAAAAATATATTGCATACAAATGAGTTCTAAAACTGTTTTCAAAATTTGCACAAAATGTGTTGCCATGGTACCAACTTCTGACCAGGTCCCTGAAGTCTTCTACAGACGTTAGAGATTTGATTGGAAACCCTGAAGAGATTTGACTCTTGTGACTTTTCGCACGAGCCTCGTTTCATAAATATGACAATGTAGGGGTTTACAGAAATTTGTTGGCACATCATCAAACAGAGGATAAGAAATGAAAATCATAACCATATTATCTCATATTACATTCCTATTATAGAAAACATGTTATGGTCTACAACAAATACATGCCAACACAGACGCACACACACACAGATGCACATATATACAATAACATAAAGGCGATAAGCCCCCTATTATATGCTACATTTTTGGTTATGTTTTATATCACTCCTCATACATATGCAAATGTGATGCGGCTCTGGGCTTGTGTATGTGTGGGTGTTAGCTTATGTGTGTTAGTAGGATAGTATAACAATATTTGGTTTGTTCTCAGTTTTGGATGTGTGGGTGTGTGTGAGTGTGTGTGTGGTTGTAGTTGTTTTGCAATGATATGCAAAACTTTGCTTTTCAGTTCACACATTTTCATAGTCATATTTCTCAGCTCACACTCTTCTCTTTCACTCTTTCCCCCCGTTGCTTGCGCTTCTCCACAAAGTTGAATATCTTTCGAGTTATGTTGTTGTTGTCATTGTTGTTTGCAATGAAAGTATTTGTGTGTGTGTGTTTGTTTGCATATTTTTCTACTAAACATATTTTAAAAGTTTGAGCAAGCGAGCGGTGTGGAGGGTTCGTGTTGACGATGATATCATCTTTGTGTTAAAAATTCCTTCTTTTTTCTCTGTGTGTTTGCTTATTTTCCTTTCAAGTTTATTTTAGTTTTGTTTTTTGTTCTCTTTGTACCCTTCCCTGCAAAACCATCATCTTTACCACCATCCTTCATGTTGGTTTGTGGTTGTGTTTTCTTAACATAGTTTCATTTCTTCTTTTTGTCCTCTTCAAAAAAAAAAAACTGAAAAATAAGAGGGAAACCGGAAACCTTTGTCATTGCAAAATAAAAAGAAAACTAAAAAAAAAAACTTGGCAACAATGATATTTAAAATATTTTCATATTTCTTTTCCTTTTTTGTGTGTGTGTGTTCTTTTATTCATTTCAAATTTTTGTATTTTGTGTAATTTTCGCTTTTTGACCCAAAATGAGGATAATGTCTTGGGTTTCGTCGTTGAGATGGACGCCATGGCAGAAATGGTGTCATTCGAATGGGAGGGAAAAAACGAATGAAAAGTAAAAGCTCCTTACATTATGAGAAGAAATAAAAGCTGACATCACTAAGATCACATTACATAATTCAATATGCTAATTAGGGTCCAGGTTTTGGGATTTTGCACGCCTTTCTAAAGAGGCAAACCATGAAGTGCCTTTTACTAGGACTCGAATCAGCACTGTCCATGAAAATAGCAGCAACTCAATTTAATTAACCCCCTGTATGTATGTTTTTTTAAAATTTTAAAATTAATATTACTCATACGCTCCACAAATATGCAAATGCTATTCTAGAAAGCAAATGTGAATTCATACTCATATAAAAATCATTCCTAGGAAGTTCATATGTTCTCGAAAGTTATTTATTGAGATTTTAGGTACATTTTTATAGTTGATGGTTTTCTTGAATTGTCAACGGTTTGCTACCTATGGACCTGAACAGGGGAAAAAAGATTAAATAAAATCGTGTTTTTCAAAGTTTTTTACGATTTTGACCTTAAAGATGATTTTTTTGATTTTATATGTTCACCATTGTTTCTTCTTTATGACCAGAGCTACAACTTTGCCTCAAAGAGTAAATCAAAATTCCAAACACTTTGAAAGATATGAGCCTGAGAAAATTATTACTTTTTGCAAAAAATCATATTGAGCCCCCAAATATTTGGTGGTCCATAAGAAGAAAGGGCATGGCTTTACACAAAACTGGCAGACACGGGTAAGGTTTTTAATTTTCCGACTTGTATCAACTGCCGGGAATCGGGAGTTTATTTGCCGGTTAAAAACCACAATCACAGTAGTAAAAAGTGCGGATATAGTTTCATTTTTTTTCCCCGCAATCGCGAAGTAAAAACTCGGCAAATTTCCCGAAAATCCCGGGTAAAAAACCCTACACATTGGTCTCTTATCACTTAGTGGTGTTCGTATATGTTTTCATTTCCATGACCTACAAAAGTAGACACAGTGTTATCAGTAGAATCACCTGAACAAATACTCGGTAAAGTGTTCTGGAGAGTAAAACTATGGATGGCCTATTACTACGATTAGAACCCACAATATCCATGACAATAAGGAAGAATGTTGTCTATTTCCGGGGAAAATACTCAGTAAACTGCCGTCAGCAGGACACTACTTGTTTCACTTAACAATCCATGAAGGAACAGACGGGGAACTTCTCTCGAATCAGTGCGCTGTGCGCGATATAAGATTGTAGACTCACTGAAAGGGACCTAGGGTTTTTAAAGCTGGCTCCGAAAGTCTATTGCTTTTCCACCGAATTTTTACTTGGCTTAGAAATTACTCTCTTATTTGTAAAGTCTCCAGGATTTTGCGGAGTGGAAAACAGCCAAAAAATGTTAGATTATCTTAGCCGGTTTCGAACCTGGGTTTACTTGGGTGGTAGTCGCACACACTACCTTCCACACCACGGCCGTGCTCAGTCAGCAGGATCACCCGAACTAATACTCGGTAAACGGTACTTCTCGCCTACCAATTCTCCGCCGAATATTGCCTACTTTTAGGCGCTGTGTCTGAAATAGTACTTCCTGTTAGGGTGGAGTGAAAACATGCTTTTTTTTAATTTGAAAAAGTTAACCTCGGAAAGAGATGTAGTCTGGGATCCTAATGAGGCGAAAAATAAAGAAAACATTTTAAAAAATTTTTAGGGGTCGCACCACTCCCGCGAAATTTGGAAATTATCGCTATTTTGGCGTTGATTTTAGAAAAATCCTAAAAATTAACGACTTAACTTATTCGAAATTTAAAAGTTTGAGCTTGTTCAGTGCCCAAACAAAAGTATTTGAGGCAAATATGAGGATAATCGACTAATATTTGTAGCTTTGGTGGCGATTTCATTGTTCAGTCAATTTTCTGAAGAAGGGACGATTTGACTTTTTGAAATTTTTGAACAATGAGAAAATTTTTTTTAAATTTTTTCATGCCCTTATTTCATTGCTTACGCTATTGCAAACATTTATTGACATAAAACTTTTTAGGATTTTTCTAAAATCAACGCCAAAATAGCGATAATTTCCAAATTTCGCGGGAGTGGCGCGACCCCTAAAATTTTTTTTAAAATTTTTTTCTTTATTTTTCCCCTCATTAGGACCCCAGACTACATCTCTTTCCGAGGTTAACTTTTTTTTTTTAATTTCACTCCACCCTACTTCCTGCACTTACCTGTGATATATTAATAGAATTCAATTGGCAGTTTCTTGTTCTTCCCCAATCCCCCTAATCAGTTTATAATACTACACCCTCCCTGTACACCTTCATCTGCTTGTTTGGTATATTTTTTAGATTGGAAAATCCCCATAAAATCTCTTTATTAAAGACTTGAAGCAACTGAATGTTGTAAAATACGTCAATGCTTCTTTGCCGAAATCCCCCAAATAAGCGTCAGCGCCTGTATGTAAATGGGTAAAGGGAAGATGGATGTGTGTGTGTGTGGGGGGGGGGGGGGGGATAAGTAGATCGTGGTTACCGCTGACAACTCCATTTGTCCTGTTAGCCACTAGGAAATGTTTATATTTACTTAACGTTGCTTTTACATTTTCCCTTCCTATTTGATGTGGTTCGTCGAAGTGTTTACATTTTACACAGGATTTCAGTTTACATTTCCGAAGCCAAACAGCAGTGCGACATAAAGGACTTCTACGCACACACACACACACATTCGTATTTACTTTCGGTGTGGGGCCAAAAAAAATCCAATATGTTGCCTTTTGCTTTTGGGCCAAATGTCTGATACATCTCATAGCCAAAACTCCTCCTGTCCGGACCGTTTGATTTTTTTTTGTTGTTGTTGTCAAACTTTAAGCATAGCCATGCAAAGGACTCAGTTTGTTTTCGGTTTTCTGTTAGAAGTTGGGGTTGCACCCTCACCAGCAACTACACATGACTTGTTATATTAGATTTGTGCCTCAGTTGTTGCAAACAAAAACAAAAAAGGAAAAACGTGTATTGACAACAGCACACACATAAAACCAACAATTGAGGTTTATCTGGTTTCAAAATTCCAGCATTTGTATGCATATTTGAAAACATTCCACCAGCAAAAAGTTTTATTTGGATTTAATTTTGTTACTGCACTTCCAGTGATAAATGTGTCAAACAAATTTCGAACTGTTTCCCCCCCCCCCCTATCGTTGTCTGAGTGAAAGGTTATTTGGGAAATGTAATTCAATTAGGGCCAGTCAGCAGAAGTGGGCAAATTCAAAATGTGAAATAGACTTTGTGGCAAATCCTTTGAATATGTAACCACTACAGTTAGGATTCGTTATTCCTTAGGGGTACAGATTCAGGGGAAAGAAGTAGGAGGACGAAATCCCCGATCACCTCATATATATTCAGTGAAGGAAGGATTCACTGAGAAGAAGTAGGAGGACAGAATCACCGATCAGCTCATTAAGTGAAGGAGGGATTCACACAAAAGAACTACTAGGACGAAATCACCAAACATCTCATATTGGCTTACCCAGTTCTAAATTCAGCGAAGGAATGATTCTAGGAAAAGAAGTAGGAGGACGGAATCACCGATCACCTCATATTTCCTTACCCAATTCTAATTTCAGTGAAGGAAGGAGTCATGGGGGAGAAATAGGAGGGCGGAATCACCAACCACCTCATATTTGCTTGCCCGACCCTAAATTCATTAAAGGAAGTAGTCATGGAACAAAAGTAGAATGACAGAATCAACGATCACCTCATTTAGTGAAGGAGGGATTCACGCAAAAGAACTAGGAGGACGGAATCACCAACCACCTCAAATTTTCTTGCCAGACTCTAAATGCAGTGAAGGAATGGTTCTAGGACAAAATCATCTTCTCATATTTGCTCGCCCGACTCTAAATGCAGTGAAGAATGATTCTAGGAAAATAAGTAGGAGAACGAAATCATCTTCTCATATTTGCTTGCCCGACTCTGAAGGAAGGATTCACGGAGAAGAAGTAGGCGGACACAATCACCGATGAGCTCATACCTGTGGCTGATCACGAATAAACTTGTCAGGTGAGCGAAAACAACTAATATTGAATATAGAATTTTAACGAGTTCAAGCTCATGGTCAGGAATTTTTAATTTTTTTTTTATTTTATTTAATTTCTTTTTCCTATATTTCGTTCTTCTTTGAAACATTGGAATCATAAATTTAATAAAATAAGAAACATAACAAATTATTAAAAATTCCTGACCTCGAGCTGGAACTCATTAAAAAATTCTAAATTCCATATAATTGAAAAAGATCGATACAAAATATTGAACATTAAATTAAAACAAATAATATTTAAAAATTTGCGGCTTCTGTAAAATAATTAACTTAAGCTGTTACTAATACTTTCCCATTACCCCTGAGTGGCTGCAAATATCTTTCTTTTATTCCAATTTGAATGGAGTGTCTAACTTTATTTGCTGAAAAGTTATTAAAGATTTCATAAGTATACTCCCGAATTATTATTAATCATACGCTGAGGTGTACACAAAAATATAAATTTTTTTAATGGCCATATCTCAGCAACGAAAGCAGCGATTTTTATGATTTTTTTTGGAAATGAATTCGCATAATCCAAATGAATTTCGACCAAAATAAAACAAATATTAAATATTCCCTTATTTATTCCTTATTTCTGTTCTGGAATTTCAATAAAATTCCAACAATAGACATTCAAGACGCTGTTAAATGTTTTACATCCTATTAACATCATCTGGAGGAAACTTACAGAGCAACAAATTAAAGACAACTTCGTACGGGCTACAAAAGCTCGTGCGTTGGCCAATTCAAATGTCGGACAGATCGTTGAAGTTTCTGAAGAACTAAAGACTCCATATCAATCCCCGCCTGTTTGCCCGAGCAGGTCAAGTGCCGCTTCATCATCACAGCTTCTCTAGTTATCCATGTCAACTACAGGTCAAGTGCTTCTTCATCATCACAGCTTCTCCAGTAATGCATGTCAAATTCCGCCAGTTCGCGAGATCGTTTTTTGATCTGAGCGGTCTGGACTGTCTGAAAAAAAAATCGGTTTAAAAAAAAATACGTTTTAAGAAAACAAATTGGTTTTTAAGAAAAAAAAATAGTTTTATCAGAAGTACGAATTTATATACAACCCTAAAAGTAGACACTATTTGGTGGACAATTGGCGCAGAGGAGTAGGCAACACTTTGCCAAGTGTTTTTGGTTTTGGGCCAACCAAACTAAGAATTGCATTTTACTAAGATTGGAACCCACAACATCCATGACTATAAAGGAGGATTGCCAGAAAAAATTCTAGAGAAACTGTGGATATTTCGGGTTCGAATTCCATCAAAAGCCAACCCAACTATGAATTGCCTTTTACTAAGATGGATTGCCTACTCTATGACAATTCCCCATCTCAGTGGGAACTGCATTTTTAGTACTAATTTTTAGTTCTCACTCCTTTGTGGATAAGAAACTGTTTGAATAACATTCCATTTGGATTATTGATCATATATTCTTGCATGTATCTGCAAATGGACATAAAGATATATATGAATTTATATAAAGAGTAATGACATATTTCATTCTATTAGTATATGTGACCATGTGTTGCCTTATGTGTTAGTGCTTTCACACTAAGCTACAGGTTAATAAATAACAGCGAAAACGAGAGAGAAAGAAAAAAAGTGATACGCCACGTTATGACTGCCAACACATAAATCACTTAAACAGTATCCATGAGAAAATGGACCACAATGACTGGGCCAGCACACACACGCGCGCGCCTTCATGTGCTACTGAAAAATAAACACTTTAGTACTAAATACATATAAAGGCAGACATATATGTTAGCTACAAATTATACCCATACCCGTGCATTCAAACGTGCGTCAACGTTGGCATTAAAGAAAGTGTCTGGGCCTGAAACACTGAGAAGAGTAGACTAGAGTTTTCAGTGCTTGCAAGTACAACGATTATCCTGGCAAAAGTAATGACGTTTAATTCTATTTTAGTAAATATTATATTTCCATAACCCACCACACATTCATAGTGCAAAGAAACTCATAATCCCTACTAGTTGTAGGTCGATACAATATAAATACCTAACGCTTTCCACGTGACCCTTTACTAATTTCCTACTGCATTGCTAGACACTCTGGACTTTCTCTAAAACCACCTAAACATTTTCTTCACGCCCCTCGTTCGTATATGTGTACTTGCCAGATAAACACGTATTAGTTCATAAATAACTACACTTTGGTAGCCAACAATTCTGTGAGACCCATTGACCTTACCCCGTAAAGAAAAATCATTATGTCCGACATTATTATTAAAATTAATCATCATTTTGGGTGAATGCCATTTTGGTTCACACCACCGGTATTACGACGAAATATTTGTGATATTCACTGAGTACACACGTTCGTTGTCGTAATATTAAGTCACACAAATTATATTAGCAGCCAATAAATGAAAACCCAAAATGATAACTTATGAACATTTCCACGTAGTTTTGTAGTAAATCATGATAAAAATGGAACCTCATCTGGTTAATGTGACGACAGGTCAATGCAATTTAAAGAAAATATGGAACAAAACATTAAATTTGTCCTGGATGAAAAATATTGAAATTTGTTATGAACGGAAAAATTAGGCCATTTTTCCAAATTTTTTCCTATACGGAAAAATGAAGGAATTCTTCCTTGACGGAAAAAATTATGAAATTTTTCTTGGACGGAAAAATGAAGAGATTCTTCCTTAACGGAAAAAATTATGAAATTTTTCCTGGACGGAAAAAATTATGCAATTTTTCCTGGACGGAAAAAAATAATGCAATTTTTCCTGGACGGAAAAAATTATGAAACGGAAAAAATTATGAATTTTTTCCTGGACAGAAAAAATTATGATATTTTTCCTAGACGAAAAATTAAGAAATATTTCCTAAACGGAAAAATATGACCATTTTTCTTAAACTGAAAAATTTATTAAAATTTTCCTAAACTGAAAAATTTATAAAAATTTTCCTAAACTGAAAAATTTATAATTTTTTTTTTTAAACTGACAAATTTATAAAAGTTTTCCTAAACTTAAAAATTTTCTAAACTGAAAAATGTATTGTTTTTCTAAACTGAAAATTTTATAAAATTGTTGCTAAACTGAAAATTTTCCTAAACTGAAAAATTTATAAAAAAAATTTCCTAAACTGAAAAATGTATAAGAAATTATTTAAACTGAAAAATTTATAATTTTTCTAAACTGAAAAATTTATAATTTTTCCTAAACTGAAAAATTTATCAAATTTTTCCTAAACTGAAAAATTTATCAAATTTTTCCTCAACTTTAAAATGTATACATTTTTTTTTAATTGGAAAAATTAAAAAGGTTTTCCCCAACTTAAAAATTTTTAAAAAATTTTCTAAACTGAAAAAAATATATTTTTTCTAAACTGAAAATTTCCCTAAACTGAAAAATTTTTCTTAAACTGAGAAATGTTATAAAATATTTCCCACACTAAAAAGTTTATACAATTTTTCCTTAACTGAAAAATTTATAAAATTTTTATTAAACTGAAAAATGTATAAATTCTTTCCTAAATGAAAATTTTTTAAAAAATTTTCTAAACTGAAAAAAATATATTTTTTCTAAACTGAAAATTTCCCTAAACTGAAAAATTTTTCTTAAACTGAGAAATGTTATAAAATATTTCCCACACTAAAAAGTTTATACAATTTTTCCTTAACTGACAAATTTATAAAATTTTTATTAAACTGAAAAATGTATAAATTCTTTCCTAAATGAAAATTTTTTAAAAAATTTTCTAAACTGAAAAAAATATATTTTTTCTAAACTGAAAATTTCCCTAAACTGAAAAATTTTTCTTAAACTGAGAAATGTTATAAAATATTTCCCACACTAAAAAGTTTATACAATTTTTCCTTAACTGACAAATTTATAAAATTTTTATTAAACTGAAAAATGTATAAATTCTTTCCTAAATGAAAAATTTATAAAAAATTTTCTAAACTGAAAAATTTATAAAAATTTTCCTAAACTGGAAATGTATAAAATTTTTCTTAAACTGTAAAGTATATAAAATTTTTCCTCAACTGAAAAATTTATAAAAATCAAAACAAAAAAAATTCTGGAAAATTTATATCATTTTTCCTAAATTGAAAAATGTATCTGTCGGAAAAATCAGTCAGTTTTTCCTTACCGGAAAACACAATAAATTTTTCCCAATCGGAAAAATCAATAAATTTTTCCTAGACGAAAAATCAGTCAATTTTTCCTAAATTGTAAAATTTTGAAATATTTCTTAAACCTCAATTAGGTAATTTCTCATTAACGGAAAAATTAAGCAATTTTTCCCTAATGGAAAAAATAGACAATTTTTTCTATTTTTTCCATTAAGAAAAAATTGTCTATTTTTTCCATTAATGGAAAAAATGACATAACAGAAATAGGAAAATTTATTTCATTTTTCCTCAAAGGAAAAATTATGATTTTTTTCCTGATAGAACTTTTTTTTTTGGAATTTTATGATTATTTTCTAAGGTCCCCTCCTTATAGAATCACCCGTAAGGATCCTGTGTCACACGCATGACATCTCACATGTGGGCATTTTGCCCACATCCTTTCGTAATGCATAATCCATTTGTTATGACCAGTTGATCGCAATCATCATCATTACACCCAGCATAATAAATGGATTATCCTGGTGCACGTTGCTTCTTTACTGCTCCTCGTGTATGTGCATGTGCATGTGCGTGTGTGTCTGAGATCTATTTCTGCCATTGCATGTCCTTTTATGCGGGCTAAAAAAAATCTCATTAATTCCCAAATGAAATTTAATATCAAAGCTTTCCCCCCCATTCCTTCGATTACATTGCCAATGCAAATTTTCCACACATGTCACACGCGCATTTCGTTTGGGGCCAATTTGATTGAGTGTGTGTGTGTTGGACTAGGGAAACATGTGAGCGTATCTATGGCTATCACATGGCTTCCCAATGTTATGGGTTTCACTGCGAGTTTTTTTTTCTTTTTTTGTTATTGAAATCGTAGAAGATTTATGTGGCTATAATATCGGGAATATTAAAATCTCATATTTTATGGTTAGAAATAAACTGGGAAAATGTACTCACATAACGATTGAGGTCATGCGTGTGTGTGTGAAAATGTAATGGATTTAAAGATTTTATTTCCGATGGTTTCCTAAAGGAAATCAATTAAATTGTACGTGCTGTGAGTCCTAGGGGAAGTATAAGAAGAACTGGCCTTCATTTTTGATTTTCGCCTAAAATTAATGGGAATATTAAAGACATGCTCTTCTGTGTTTTCCCAGGAATTCAGTTCGACCAAATCAATTTAAACAAAATATGAATGATATGGATTTTTCGGGGAAATAAAATCTCAAAAAATATTCCACTTAAACAAAGAATTGTGAAACATCTCAATTTCTTGTGAATCAAAATGCCAGAAGGAACAGAAAAATCCAAGAATTCGATTAGCTTAAAATTTCATTAAAAAACAACTGGCTTATACACATGTACTGCTACCGCAATAAGTGTATATGTATTGGGGAAATTGACAGAACCTGGAAATGAGTTTTTAGATAAACTTCAATCATTCAATTGAATTGTGTTCATTTTGTATTCTTTTTTCATTTTAAATGTTGGGTCATTTTTTTAGCTTTTAATAGACCAAAACAAAACGATGATTGATGAGTGTATGGTCAAAACTCAAAACATATCGACAGTAGCAGTTGCAGTAAGTGTGTATAGAATGCATAAGAAATTGAAAATCAGGGTAAGAAATTAAAAAGCGAGCAGTGAAGTTCATTTCCCAGATATTGAAATCACAGAACCCCATTATCACAAACAGAAAACCATTTAAAATCCATAAATGCCACAAAATCCCAATTAATTCTTCTCTTTGTGGGAAGGTCCCTAAGGACCTTCCAACGGGGAGACCTTACTTATTTATTTCATGAAGGAACAGACGGGGAACTTCTCTCGAATCAGTGAGTATACTTACTGACCGGGACCTACTATTGTAAAGCCAGCTCGGAACGGCTTATGCTTTTCTAGAGAAGGATATCCGCGATACCCATTTTTCTACAAACTGCAATCCCCAAAAAAGGTTAAGAAAATTCCTGACATAACGAAATTATCCCTACAAATCGATGTCCTGAAACAGACAGTCCCCAAAAGCACACAAAAACCATTTTTACAAAATAGTTAATAAATCAAACATTTCAAATCCCCTATTCGACTAAGAGAAAAAAGATGTTAATTACGATTTTTTTTTTTCCAATTTCATTCACAAAATTTCATTCTGATATCCTAAAATTAAACGACCACGACCCAAAAAAAACACAAAACTGCCAGAATATCGTTTTCACAAAAGGAAAATAGTTATTTAAATACGATTTTTCTTTATCGTTAAAGGAAACACATTTAATTCTGATTTCCTTAAATTAAAAGACCTCGAACCAAAAAAAAAAATCCCACTAGTTATTTAAAATTGGAGTGAAAATCCATTATTGCACTAAAGAAAAATATCAAAATAAGATTTCTTATTCCAATTTTTTTAAAGGAAACACAATGTATTTCCTGTTTCCTAAAATTAAAAGCCCTAGCCCAAAACAATTCACAAAAATCCCAGAATAGCATTTCCACAAATTAATGAAAATTGGAATGTAAATCACTTATTTCGCTAAAGGAAAATATCAAAATAAAATTTTCTTCTTCTTTCCAATTTTTTTAAAGGAAACACAATTTATTTCCTTTTTCCTAAAATTAAAAGACCTCGCTCCAAAAAAAATTCACAAAAATCCCACAAAATTAATTAAAAATGAAATGTAAATCACTTATTTCACTAAATTCAAACTAGATCTTCAAATACAATTTTCTCCTTTTTTAAATTTTTTTTTTAAGTAAATACAATTTAATTCTGTTTTCCTAAAATTAAAAACCTATCTCCAAAAAATAAGCCTAAAAATCCCAGAATAGCATTTCAACAAATTAATTTAAATTGGAATGAAAATCCCTTATTTCACTAAAAAAAAAGAACAGGTCTTTAAACACATTTTAATCTTTTTTTGGGTTAATTTTTATTCTGATTTCCTAAAATTTAAATCCCCCCCAAAACAAAGCCCTAAAAATCCCAGCATAGCATTTTCACAAATAAATTAAAATTAGAATGGAAATCCCTTATTTCACTAAAGGTAAATAGATCTTGAAATAAATTTTTACAATTATCTTCTTCTTTCCGTATTTTTTTTTATTTATTTCTGATTTCCTAAAATTAAAAGACCTCTCTCCAAAAAAAAATAATTAAAAATCCAAGAATAGCATTTCCACAAATTATTTAAAATTGGAATGAAATTCCCTTATTTCACTAAAGAACAATATCAAAATAAGATTTTCTTCTTCATTCCAATTTATTTTTTAAAGTGAACACAATTTATTTCCTTTTTACCGCTTTCTTAACGATACAAAATTTAATACCGATTTCCTAAAATTAAAATCCCCAGAATTACATTTCCACAAATTAATTTCAATTAAATGAACGCCACAAATATTTACCCCGGAATTAATATTGCATTTCCCCGGAACGCCATCAGAAAATCTCGGAATCAAATTTCCCCACAACTCCGGTGTTTCTACGGGAACTAAAATCCCATAAAAGACAGAATTCCATTACGACAAAATCACCTTTGGCCCACATTCACTATAATATCGTTTTGAAATCATTTCAAATTATTTCACTGCAATAATACATTCTTGGAATGCTTCAAATTCAATTTCCTTTCAAAATCTGTCTTGAATAGCCACCCTCCCTATCCTCCTAACCGCCGGTTCATCCTGTCTCCTCTTGTCTGTCTTGTGTGTCTATGCCATGTTTTACCGTTTGCCCATAAATCATGTCTTAACCTCCAGGTAACAAAACTAAAAACAGAACAAAAACGAAAAAAGAAAACATAAATTTACTGAAAATAAATAATAATAACAACAACAAATACATCAGTTTTTTTCAAAAACATCTTTTGAAAACAGACAGAGGACAGACAGAATAGCAAGGATCTTTTGTTGCAACTGATGTTTATTTTTTGCTGTGTATGTGTGTGTCGGTTTGTTTTGCCATGTCCCTCCAGTAAAGACAAAAAGAAAAGCTGACAACAACAGTTTTTTGTGCGAGAAAGCAAGGACACAAAAGTTAAAAGGATAAATGGAAAATACATGTATATGGCTTAGATTGTTTCTCAGCTTAAATGGCATCGAACTGGAAAAACATTTAAAGTTGTAAAGCCTAGAAAAACTCATTTTGGAGAGAAGTAAAATTTTTCCAGAAAATAACTCTTTCAAATTTCTCTTAAGAATAGTTGAAGAAAAACAGTGTTTTTTTGTTAAATGATCCGTCTCATAAATTGTTTAGGTAATCAGCATAACCTTTAAATAAGTTTTTCTTCCATTTCCCCGTTTTTTTTTTTTTTTTTTTGGCAATATGCCTGCATTTTCTTTCCGCTCGGCTTGATTTTCCGTTGGCCGGGGTCATCAGCGTGGCATACACGGAGTAATAAAACCACTCACAAACAATTTCAATTTCCGTAATGCCTCCTCCGACACACTTTAGTACACACTCGGAGTAAATGTATGCAAATGTCTGCCACCTCAATGTGCCACTTAATGACGGTTGCCAAATGTGAAATGAAATGCATTTCGTTCGTTTTTGTTTTTCAGTTGAAGAAAAATTCTTAACTGCCGGCGTAAATATGCATGAGTTTGGGCATGCTAAGCTAAATTTTTAGGTGGCAATGTTGTGGTGGGAAAGTGTGGGGCGGATGATGGCTTGGCGGTAAAGTGGTCTTATCAGGACACACATGGTGGATTATGGTGCAGTTATTTTCTAGTTTCTTCCACTTTATTCTTGGCCGAATGGCAACGATTATAATTTTCAAATGCAACATTACCAAAGTCTTCCGATAACACAGGTAATTCCATAACCTCAAATACGAAATGCCGTTGGATAATAAAATGGAAAGAACTAACAACTGTTAGAACGAAGTCATACCCTAACACTCCTTAACAGACACACACACAGGCACTTAGAAAAGAAGGCACCCCATATAAAGAATGCCCCATAAGAGAAAAAATAAAAAAAATGGGAAAACTCTCCCAATTTTTTTTCGGAATTTTGGGAATTCTTCATATTTTAGGGCATTTTTCATAGAGCCGTAAATCCGGTTATACAAAAAACGGGAAAAAAAAAATGAAAATTTTTTGGAAAAAAAATGAAAAAATAAATAAGAATTTTTCGGAAAAATACGAATTTTTTGAAAAAAAAAATAAGAATGTTTGGAAATAAAATAAGAATTTTAGGAAAAAAAAAAATTAAAAATTTTAGAAAAAATAAAAAATAATTTTTGGAAAAAAAATTTGGAAACATTATTTTTGGGAAAAAAATAAGATTTTTTGGGAAAAAAAAATAATTTTTGGGAAAAATATAAGAATTTTTGGACAAAATAAGCCTATTTGGACAAAATAGGAATTTTTGGATAACATACATTTTTTAGAAAAAATATAAATTCTTGGAAAAAATTTGAATTTTTGGAAAAAAAAATAAGAATTTTTGGAATAAAAATTGGAGAAATAAGAGTTTTTGGAAAAAATAAGAATTTTTGAAAAAAAAAATAATTTTTGGAACAAATAAGAATTTCGAAGAAAAAAATAAGATTTTTTGGAAAAAATAAAAATATTTGAAAAAAAAATTACCATTTTTGGGGAACAAAATAAGAATGGAAATAAAATAAGAATTTTTGGAGAGAAAAAATAATCAATTTTTGGAAAAAAAATAATAATTTTTGGAAAAAAAATAATTTTTGGAGAGAAATAAATAAGATTTTTGGGAAAAAATAAGAATTTGTGAAAAAAAAATTGGAGAAAATATAAGAATTTTTGGACAAAATATGAATTTTTGGATAAAATAAATTTTTTAGAAAAAATATGAATTCTTGGAATAAATTGGAAAAAAATTTTTGGAAAAAAATAAAAAAAAAAATTGGAAAAAATAAGAATTTTTGGAAAAAAAAAATTGGAGAAATAACAATTTTTGGGGAAAATATGAATTTTTGAAAAAAAAAATAATTTTTGGAAAAAATAAGAATTTCGAAGAAAAAAATAAGGCTTTTTGGAAAAAATAAAAATTTTTGAAAAAAAATAACCATTTTTGGGGAAAAAAATAACCATTTTTGGGGAAAAAAATAAGAATGGAAATAAAATAAGAATTTTTGGAGAGAAAAATAATCAATTTTTGGAAAAAAAAATAAGAATTTTTGGAGAGAAAAATAATCAATTTTTGGAAAAAAAATAATAATTTTTGGAAAAAAAAATAATAATTTTTGGAAAAAAAAAATAAAAATTAATGGAAAAAAAATATGAATTTTTCGGAAAAAAATTTTGAAAAAAAAATATTATAATTTGTTGTCAGAATATAGAGAAAAAATAACTCATGTTGTCACATAAACCGGAAACCGGGTTGTTGTAAAAACTGCAGATAAATTGATTTTTTGACAAATGACAGGAAATGCTAGGTTATAAATCTAAAAGCTATTTTTCCTTATCAGATTATTAGAAAAACCGAAAACCGAGATTACCTAAACTCGAGTTAAGAAAAATTCTAGGTTAAACATGGATAAAAGTTGTTCGTTAAAATTCGGTTTTTGGGGAAAAAAATAAGAATTTTTGGGGGAAAAAATAAGAACTATTGCCACAATATAAAGAACAAAAAAAACCCATGTCGTGATAAAATCCGGGTTTACTTAAAACCCGATTTTGTACACAAATGCAGATGTTTTCATTGCAAAAGCCAAATAGCAAACACAATTCCAAAGACACGAGGAAAAAATATATCCCCGTTTATTCCTTAGCTGGATGTGAAGAGGACACAAGCACGTCATTCGTCAGACGCAGCCTTGAGACGTGGTATACAATTCCGTAAATATTTTTCTCATTTGATTTAAGGGCATTTCCACAACCCTTATCATAATTATGCAATTCAAGCTGTATAATTATATATTTTTTTATTTAAGTTATTTCGCTACGAAATAGTTTACTTGTTCGGGGGTACTCTTTCCGTTTTGCTTTGTAAAAAGTTCGTTTAGCATAACCAAACGACATATGAGTAGTTTACTTTGATTTACATTAAAGAACGTTTAGTTGTATTTGTTGAGTGGGTTCATTTCACTAAACAGTTCATTAAATTGCAAAAAAAAAAAAAGAAAGAAACTGATTATTTTCGTGTGTAATTTAAGTACACTCCTCCATCAACACCCTCCCACTTGCCACCCACAATGTTTACAATTACAAACAATACAAAATTCACTTATATCCGACTAGAAATTATTTCCCAGGCCACCGTGATTTCAGAGCGTGAGGGAGGTTGTTGCTACATAGAATTTGCAAGGTAATTACATCAACCATTTGACCTTTTTCTGGGGGTGGTTGTGGGGTTGGGGGGCAGGGTGTTGGTTAGAAATTGTTGTGCAATTTTCTGTGGTAACACAAACCTTGAGGTTATAAACGGGATCATTGGCATACACACGCGCGCACACATACCGACACATGCTCTCATCCACTCTGCCACCCCCGTCCATGAGTTGCTTGTATAATTATATAATCTAAACGCCCCTTGTAGCCGGAGGGGCTACAATCAAATATTTTTGTGTTTTTTTTGGGGGGGGATGTGTGTGTGTGTGCGAGCTTAAGAATGTTTGGTGTTTTTTTTTTTTTTTGGAAATTGGCAGCAACGCATGGCACAGTGTCTGGTGAGCGGCACAACGTAGTGAATTTAAAGTATCCTAATTAGTTGATTGATTTTCAATAAATGACGGAATGCCAATAGACGATCGACGATTTAAAGTTCATGAGTTGACGTAAGCTGAGGGGATCATCGCCACGTTTCTGTTTAGTGGGCACTTTATCGATTGTGTACAAACGTGGCACCCACCTCTCGCATAGGTTTTCCATGTCCACATATTCGTTCATAAGTTAGGTGTGGGCATCTCAAACATTCTGTGAAGTGGTCACATGGACCAACTCTCCGATAGGTTTTCCATGTCCACGTATTCGTAGAAAATATGGGTTCATAATATTTTACAAATGACCACTTCGCCTGAAGGTTGAAATACCCACAGCTTCAGACTTCCGGTGAAGTCGCCACAAGGTGTAGGTTTTTTGATGGAAAATCTCAATCCAGAGGTGTTTTTTCGTAGACAAACACAATACGCCACATATTAAAACGAAACTTCGTCGAGTTGACCGTTTATGTCAAACGAATTGTCGAATTTACTGTTTCCAACAAATCAAAGACAGCGACGAAGGCAATGAGAAATGTGTATATGTGTTAGTGAAAAAGTGTCAATGTATTGCGATTGACTTTGCAAAACAGTTTCGTGTAAACTTCGGTTAATCTCTAGTCCTTCGAATACTTTTCACCATATTTGCATTGAATATATTCCACTGTGCGAGGCGCCAAACCAAATTCGAGTGTTTAATTCCTTTGGTAATTTTGGTTTTTGTTTTCATTTTTTTTTTTTTTGTTTTTTTATTACCGAAAGCCGCTGTGTGTTGTTTGTTTGGAGGGGATTTCCGCTAATGCTTTGTGGGATTCATTTTGTTCGTGATCAGCCACCCATTTTTTGAGTAAATGGCAGTTTAAATTGCCATTGTTTGAAATTTGTCTAACAGAAAGGTGAACAAATTCTTAAGGATTTCTATATTTCTATATTTTTTTTGCACGAATACCAATTAAATTGCATAACAACAGCGAAATATTTTAATGTGAAAAGAATATCACAAGGGGCCTTATGACTTATGGCAACCCATTCAACTTAACCTAACTTAGATTAACTTAGATTTAAAAAAAAAAACGCTGCTAGAGAAATTTAATTCTGATATAATCCAGAAAACCATCAATTCGTCTATCTATTGAGAGAGTGGTGGATTTTTTTTTCCATCCGTCACTGTCAGAGTTGCCAGAGACGTAATATGGGTGAGCAGAGATCGTCAAAACCATTTTATTAAAATTGTCAGGTCCAATTTCCACAATTTTTTGCAGCCTTTTGGGGCCGCATAAAGTGGCGAATATTTTCTTCCACGGCGTCAATTGTGTCGGGCTTATATGTCTAGACAACCTCACAAAAAATTAGACCAGCGATGTTAAATCGTACAATCTTAGTTAAAACTGTACGTGAATGGGGGGCCTTAGAGGTCACGCCACAGGCCCACGACACGAGATAATGCGCTCACCAAAAGATACCTTCAATCAACTGGTTGCAGCGTCGTCTGGTTGGAACCAAAGGTCGTCCACATCAACATCCTCCAATTGGGGAACGAAAAAGTCATTAATCATGGCTCTACAGCGTTTCTCATTGACTATGATCTTGGAAGAAATATGGACCAATGATTCCCATAGACAACACCAAACAGTGACTTTTTGAGGATGTACTTGCGTCACAACAATGGCCTGTGGATTTTCATTACTCCAAATGCGACAACGTTCTTATTCAACCAAAAGTCAACTTCATCGCTGAACAAAAGTTTCTTGTGAAAACCGGGTATTTACTTGGCGAAATATCTACGTCTCAATTTATACTACGACTTTTTGGCTTGACTTTTTTATACTATCTTTTGGATCGGCCATTTAACTATGGACGAATAAGAGACCCTAATATCAGGGACTAGACGACGGCAATTCGAAGAGCGAATATCTTTTATATAAAGGATTTTCCAACAAGAGTTGTTATTTTGGGTATTCAAAGAAAATTTGAATTTTTTGAGATAAATGATCAGATGTTTATCTTAATATATTTATTTTTATTTATTTATTATTCATTACAATACAAAGTAAATTTATATTCTAATTTTGGGTCCAAGGGTAAACCGGGTGACAAAGACCATATGTTTAGATTTTTGCAGCGACAGACCAAAGCCTCTGGTGGGAATCGAACCCACAACCCCCACGCTGATAGGCAAGCACGCTACCAACTCGCCTACCGGGGCGCCTATATCTATCTTAATATATATTTACCCTCGACACTGATTCACTGACTCTGTCACGCAGTACGTAGGAATTTAAATAGGCATTCTATAATTTTCTATAAATAATAATAAAAAAAAAAAATAATATTTTTTTTGTACAGAAATTGTGTTTTCCCCAAATTTTTTTTTACAAATTTTTTTTTTTACAAAATTTTTTTTTTACAAATTTTTTTTTTTTTACAAAATTTTTTTTTCAACAAAATTTGTTTTTTTACAAAATTTTTTTTTTCCACAAAAATTTTTTTTTTCACCAAATTTTTTTTTTCCACAACAATTTTTTTTTTAACAAATTTTTTTTTTCAAGAAAAAATTTTTTTTCCACAAAATTTTTTTTTTTTTCAACGAAATTTTTTTTCCGTGTTTCAACGGGCGCCATAGACGCATTACAACTTACAAGTTTCATAATAAAGAGGAAGGTATGTCGTTAACAATGAAAAACAACATCAGCCAAATGGCCACCAAGACCTCGCTTACAGGACCATATCCTTTTCATGAACTTTTCCATAATCAAATCGCAAAGTGGCTGCCCTCTGTCCTCGACAGCCTCACGAATTCTATCTTTGAAGTCTTGAATCGACGCTGGTCTGTTGGTGTAGACCTTATCTTTCACGTGGCCCCAAAGGAAGAAGTACAAAGATGTTAAATCACAAGATCTCGGTTTTCGGTGATCGGCCGGCTTGTGTTAACTGAACTTTATAAGCCTTAAGACCCAAGTCTTTACTCAAAATACGATGTAATGACGTTTGATGACTGCCCAATTGCAAAGAACGACGAGGAATGGTCAAACCTAGGTTTTCTTCAACACTTTGGGCTACAGCAGCAATATTCCCAGTTGTTCTTGAGCGACGTGCACGGCGTTTTATTCTTCACATCACTAACTTGTCCCAACAGTTCGAATTTTTCCACCAATTTCTGTATTGCGGTCCGACAAGGTGCTTCACGACGACCCAAAAAAGCTTTAGTTTCGGGAACGGTGACTGCAAGATTTTCACCATGTAGGCCATCACCCAGTCAACATCGCCCGCCTTCAGCCTTCAGCCTTCACATACTAGTTGAGGGATTTTTATCTAAAATTGCCTAACTTTTACAAAATCCTTTTTGGTGTTTTCAAATACTTTTTAAGTATTTTCAACCCCCCCCCCCCCCTTTTTTTTGTTTTTGGAAAACCCCAAAACAATTTCAATTTCCCGAGTATTTGTTTGCCACTTAACCAAGACAAACAACGCATCGCATTGAGTGGAAATGGCAAACGTGCACAATGTGCATCCGTTTTAAGTGTACAAGCACAACTTCCGGTTTAGTTTTCAAATTAAACCACCTTTCAACACAGTTCCAAACACACACACACACTCACATCGAATTGCATTCACTTACTCCGTTGCACACACACACACACAAACAAGCTTGCATAGAAACAATTGCACTTAATTTAGTAACAACGATTGTTGGCAGTTTTTAAAAACAACCGGGCAACAACAAGCAAACCATAAAAACTCAAAGTGGAAAACGGAGGGCTAACAAAAAAAAAAAGGCTCCTAACCAAACACACACGCTACACGCTGTCATCAAAAGATGCCAATTAAATGTAATGCTAGACAAACAACAGCAACAACAACAAGCCCCAGCAACATCAACGACTACGACGACAGCAACTGGCTGTGATCACAAAAAAAAACACAATCAATTAAAAATGATGTTGAGGTGAGGCAAAGGTCGAATTCTAAATACTCTCTACCAGGGAGTGGATTCTTGATTTTTTTTTTTAGATGGCATGGAGTTGAGTGAAGATTATCTCTCATGCGAGACTTTCTTTAGAAAGAACTAACTTTTCTTATTCTGAGGTGTGTCAATTAAATGAAAGTAGCGCCACCTATTTGTGAAAAAAGGAGTTGCTGCGATAGCTCCGGACAAATACAGTTCTGGGTTGGATAATTACTGGATTGTTTAAATCCAAACTAGCCTAGAACGCTTATCCTTTAAAACTGAAGTTTGCCAGAGTGATCGCTGAATCTGAGCAATGGAGAAATATTCAGATCTGCCAAAACAGCAAACCTAGAGACTTTGTCTTCGATCGGTCACCTGCATGAGGAGGCGACATGTTTTCGAAGCAATTTTTACTTTGATGCTACCGTGAGAGTCACCCCTAAACGCCGTTCACGAAACTGCTTAAACTGTCAGGGATTATAAAGAGAGAAAAAGAGAGATGTAGAGCGATAGGTGCAGAGCCCTAAAAGAGAGCCGCTAAATCGACAGGCAAGTCTCACCGACATTCATATGAATTCGATAGCATTAAACGCTCTCCCTATGAATGTCGTACTCAGAGACCATCCTTCCGACCAACCAGCTATGGTCAGGTTGTTGTAGTCGCCTCAATTCGTATTGGGCAAGAGCTGATGGCAACGACGCTGAGCTGTTGGCAAGGTCTTTCACGTGGCCCCAAAAGAAAGAAGTCGCAATGTCTCAAATCACAAGATCCCGGTGGCCAATTGTGATCACGTCTTCGAGAGATAACACGGTCCCTAAAAGAGCCATAGGTTCGTTGCTTGTGTGGCACGTAGCGCCATCTTGTGGGAAGTTAACCTTGTCCACATCAATATCATCCAACTCCAACCATAAAAAATCATTAATCATCTCACGATGGCGCAATCCATTCGCCGTAACGGTTGATCCAACCTGCGGGACCAGAAATCGCACCAAACAGTCACACGTTGAGGATGGAGAGGCTTCTCAACAATAACTCTTTTGCGTTTTCCGAATTTTCCAAAACTGCCTTGGAATATTCTGTGGGCTGAAGACAGAAATTTCTTTAAGCCACTGTCTACAGTTTTTACTTGGTCAAAAAGTTACTGAATTTTGGACGGTCGAAATTCTTCTTTTGTCCGAGTATTTGTGAAATCTCCTCCTTATTTCATAAACGGTGATAACCTATTCGTTCTTGTATTTGTCAAGCTTTTGATAATTAAATAATGAACTATGACCTTGAGCATGATTACTTTTCTACCAAATGTAAACTAAAACTGCCTTGGAATATTGTACGGACCCATACTAACTCCCGTATCTCCCTGTGTCACAAGATAATCGACGAAGTGAGAATGCCCTCCATACTGTGGTGAATAAAAAAGTAACAAAACAGGGAGGACACTTGAAAAAACAACAACCCCAAACTCAACAAGCAGCAACAATACAATCAAAACAGCAACAACAACAACAAAAGTAAGGATACACTGCAATAACTATCATTAGTAAATAGTGTTACTACACAACAGAGTACAACAACTGGCGGTCAGGTTAGGAGGGGGGCCCTACTATTACAGTTTGCTGTTCCTGTACATGTTATTAAAGCTGAGCTGTGGCTCAAGCTGTTTTTGCCGGTGTTGCCACACCACTCCAATGAATGCCTGAAGAGGTTTTTATGTTGTTGTTTTTGCTGCCGTTTCTGTGTTTTGTTCCTTTTTTTTGTTCTAAAGCATTTAAGTATATTTGTTTTGTTGGCTGTTATGCCCCCAACTTTGTACAATAGCAATTTAAGTCAATGGTAACCCATTGACCCAATGAAGACCGTAGCACCGCTGACCCCTCCCCGGAACCACGTTAGCACTGAATAAACGCCAGACTAACCAGTGCAACACAATAACATGTGCAGCACCAGCACCGCCGCCAACAACCCAAGGCCCACTAAAAGTGCCAACAAAATGTGTTTTGTTATACAAAAAAACAAGAAAAACGGGACGAAATGGCAATTATTCTTTGTTGATGGTCTAACGGTTACACTGAGGAAAAAATTGAATGAAGTGAAATGTTAAAGTAGTTTTAAAGTTTTAAAGTGCTGGGGTGTCATAGATTTTATGATGGTTTCTTCGCTGGAAAGGGCCCGTCAGCGAATCATCTGTTTTTCCCAATACCAGTGTTAAAGCTATTGGACTGATTCAAATTGTTAAACCCCGGCCGATTCTTATCAAATCGTCTTACTCACCTCAGCGTGATAATTTGTGGACAAGGTGTTTTGGAAAACGTCCAAGCCGCCAGCTAACATGTACCTTCCCTCAGACGACTTTACAATTGATGCAACTATCCTGGACCTCGAAAATTATCCTCCTTACTTCATTAATCAGAAACCTTTCTCGAGAAGTCAATACATTTTCCCCTATGTGAGATGTTCGGAAACTAATTTCCCTCTTTCATAGAAGTCGGTTTTACCATATTATTCCAAGCGACCTAGGGAAGTATTTTCCGACATTCATATGGGGCGAACTCAGATTCTATGAGTGAAGCAGAACTTTGTCAGATTCGTAGTCATTCAACTAACTGATAGACTCTATCGATGAATAAACCAGCAAGATAATTGGAAATGGGAAAGGCAAAAGTTAATCAGAAGTACTTACCGTAATCCGTACCGTAAGGTAATCAGAAGTACTTTAAGGGAAAGGAATCCGTTCAAAGGATTCCTTTCCCTTAAAGTGTAAGCAAAAGCGAGTTCTATTCTTCAAGTTAAGAAAATATTTCGGTCCTCCCTTATAACATTTCATTACCTGGTAATGCAAAAGGTAATAATATAACCTTACTGAGACCTTGCGATTGCTGTCCCTTTCCTTAAGCAAACAGCAAGTACTTTTCTTCAAGTTAAGAAAAGATCTCGTCGTCTGCTAAAATAAAATACTCAGGGTAATGATATTTTAATACCTGGTAATGTGAAAGGTAATCAGAAGTACCTACAGTGCCGGGTTCCTTTCCCTCATAAGTGTAAGCAACGGAAAGTATTTTTCTTCAAGTTACGAGACAATTATAATGGAATATTAAGACTTACTGAGAGTAATGACATTTCAATAACTGGTAATGGACAAGATAATGAGTTAACCTTACCGAGCTCTTGCTGGGTCTCTTTCCTTAAGCAACAGCAAGTACGTTTCTTCAAGTTAAGAAACGATCTCATCGTCTGCTAAAATAAAATACTGAGGTTAATGATATTTCAGTACCTGGTAATGTGAAAGGTAATCAGAAGTACCTACTGAATCTTTGCCGGGTTCCTTTCCCTCATAAGTGTAAGCAACGGAAAGTATTTTTCTTCAAGTTACGAGACAATTATAATAGAATATTAAGACTTACTGAGAGTAATGACATTTCAATAACTGGTAATGGACAAGGTAATGAGTTAACCTTACTGAGCTCTTGCTGGGTCTCTTTCCTTAAGCAACAGGAAGTGCTTTTCTTCATGTTATGAAACGATCTCGTCGTCCCCTAAGATAAAATGCAAAATCTAATAAGATGTCCTTATCGGGCTGTTTACTGGGTTCCTTTTCTTCATAAGCCACAGTAACAAGAACTACTTTTCCTGAGGTGAAGAAACGATTTTGTCTTAAGAGACGATCGATCTCTTAAGACAAAATACTGAGACTTACTGAGGTTAATGACATGTCATTACCTAATAATGCAGAAGGTAATGAGATAATGTCCTTAGCAAGTTTTGACTGGGTTATTGCGATATTATTAAAAATTCATCTGATTCTTTCATAGGAAACGACCTGGGAAAGTCTTCTCATTCTGTCCTAAGTGTCGTTATCGAGAAGTCATCTCCTTCTTTCACGAGTTCTCGAAATCTTCATCCTTTTTAAGTAATGACTGTCACTCGGAGTTCTTGTCATTCTTTTATAACAGATATCATCGGAATGTTTTCTCATTCGTAAGAATAGAATTCCGAAGTCTCCTTCTTGAAAGGATACGTCTGCGGTTCATAAAATATAACCCCGAATGTCGGACGACTCATCGGCTTCTTCCTTTATGGGTAACAAACTTTTATTCATAAGTGAAGACTTGGGAAGTCTCATTCTTTTACGTTATGGGAATGACTTCTCCTTCGTCCATAAGAAATGAGTTCCCCTTCTTTATAAGTGACTACGCTCCTTCATGAGATACGACCTCGGTGGTGTTTCCATTATATACCTAGTTGACGAAATAGCTTTATTTCATGCATGAACTATTGATCCGTTCTCATCAGCGCAAAAATTGATCCGGTCATGTAGTTCAGTCCCTTCTTTATAGGCGACAACTCCATTTGTACTTCGACTATCTCCGGTAATCTTTCCGGTCAAGTAGTTCAGTCCCTTCTTAATAAGCGACAACTCCATATGTACTTCGACTATCTCCGGTAATCTTTCCCTGATTCCTTAAAAGAAGATCTCGCAAGTTTTCAATATATAAAACAAAACAGAAATTGGCTTTGCTACTGAAACCGCAAAAGAAGACCGAAATATCCAAATCTAACAATAGTTTTAATTATTCCAATCAAGTCGTAATTAAAGTTATTTCTTCGTTACTTTTTTTTCTCGTGTATTTCTTGTGCATATGCATGCTGACCAAGCTTTTATTATATAGACAAGGACATACTGGTCTATGCTGGCCCACATAACCGTAACCACCTAAATTTGTTTCGAAAGGCCGGAATATGTTCTTGTCCTGGTCGGTCTAAAAATATTTCATGTGGCATATTTGGTAAAGGATAATTTCACAGTAAAATGGTTGCTCACCTTTCAGACTCACTGTGTGTGTGTGAGTGTGTGTATTTGTGTCTACATGCACTCTGACAAAGAAATAACTTAAGGGGGAGTTTAGCGAGAATTGTTTTTTAACGACACATACGAGTACGTCTTGTTCCCGAACCTTAAGGTGTGTTGTTCCCCATTTTAGTTGGGTGTATCCCCACCCCACCCGCAGTGGATTACTTTGTTTATGTCTGAGTGGTGTATAAATGCATTGCATGCAGGAAGTCCTTACACATACGTGTGCTCGTAACTTAGACCATTAATTATGACACACGCACACATGCATATGTATGTAGGTAGTATGTAAAAGCTCGTTGAATGGAATAAGTTGTACTTTCAAGCAGCACATTAAGTCGATATTCTCTTGTACCCATCCTGTCGTTTTTGTCAATGACATAAACGGTTCATGGGAAAGATACAGAAAAAAAAACACGATTCTGATATATAGATGGCTGCCCTACACTGTGGAAGAGGATGTAATAGATCAGGTATATTGTACGCACCATTATTAGGGGTCGATACTTTTATAAATAAACATTTAAAAGTCCCTTAATTAAAAGCCCTGGTTGTCTAACGAAGGAAAGGAGATGGTCTCTTATAAAAGTTGTGGAGACCTCTCAAGTCTTCTGCGTAAGATACATGAGGAAGACTTTTTAATGCTGTCGCTTAGGAAGACTTTTCATATTCGTCCCTTAGGAAAAATTTCATACTTTTCAAAGTTGTCTCTTATAAAAAAATCCAAGACTTCCGGAGTCTGTTCCCATGGTCGACTGTTGTGAAAGAAACTAAAATTAATGCAGGTGAAGATATTGTGAGATCATCTCGTGGATCGTCGCATCTTATGAAAGACTAATAAGACTTTACTAGACTACGGTAAGTCTCCCTACAAATACTTGTCTCTATACTGTTCGATAACCTCGAAAAGTCTTCGACTTCCTCTGTAAAAGACAACTTTTGAAGTTAATTCATCTAAATTAACTGACCAAATCGTATCCTTCCTTCATATGCTATGATTGTAAATGGCAACGTGAGGAAGCATTTTTAGCTGGCGATAACATCGAGACGATGTAGATGACAAACTTAGTATGTCTTGTTCTACATTAAAAAGAGACGGCATCGTGAAGTATTTTAATTCCTCTGTAAAATACAACTTTTAGATATATTTTATTTATTCTTTTATAAGGAATTTCCCAAGTCATACTCTTTCGTCTTTGGCTTCTTTCATAAGAGTCGGCTAAGGATGGTAAGTTAGAGATGTTCTCGGCAGGCGAAAAGTCTTTCCAAGAGACTTCCATCCATCTTCCATAAGAAACGACTTCGCGAAGTTGTTCCTATTATTCCTAAGCTACAAACTCGAGAAATCCTCCCCATCCTTTCTATCAATAGACATGAGCTCGCGAAGACTTATTTTCTTATCTGCTTATTGTTCTTTCATAAAAGCCAACAGGAATCTCCATCGTAAGAAACAATCTGGGGAAGTCTTACGATATATGACAGCCTTCCCCCTTCCTTTCTTAACAGATCTTCTTATTGTTCTTTCAAAAAAGCCAACAGGAATCTCCATCATAAGAACAATCGGGGGAAGTCTTACCATATATGACAGCCTTCCCCCTTCCTTTCTTAAGAGACTATCTCCCTTCTTACATTCGATATTAGCTCATCGAAAGCCTGAATCAACCACAGACATAAGCGATGTCAGGAAGTCTTCCCTTTTTCCTCAAGCCACTAGAAGTCTGTCCATTTTACACCTCGAACGGAACATCTTTCATAGGGATCAGATATAACTTTCGTCTTGCTTAAGTCATAACCCCGCAGTTACTTTCCCTTTTCCATCAGAGATGAGCTCAAATCGCCATCCTTTATAAGATAAGACTTTCGTTAGTATGAGACGACTTCTCCAAGGGTCGTTACGTTAGGGGTCGATATAGGGAATTGGTGTTCGCTGTCAATGACAAGCTTTGCCCTTCATATCTTTCCCTTGACCACAGAGGGTCGTATGCCTGTTCCTCTCATCGACGACTTCTATAAGAGTTATTTTTGTTTCGTTGGAAGGGAACTCGTGAAATGGTTTTCCTATTCCATATGTAACAACTGCGAGTAGTGTCAATATTTTCTTCTAATTCACGACTAAGTGAAGGTTTTTCCTACTTTCATATGAGACGAACTCTTCTACAACCATTTAAGCGACTATTTCCCTAGGTATTCTTTCACAAGTTAGTAAGACTTATAATCGACGACATTCTGACGAAATCGTAATATTTTCTTGAAGTCCAATTTCTTCTCATTATTGCCAGTTCTTTGGCTTCTTTCATAAGAGTCGGCTAAGGATCGTAAGTTGGAGATGTTCTTGGCAAGCGAAAAGTCTTTTCAAAAAGTCTTATATGGTCACACTTCTCATTGTTGCCAGTTCGTCTAGAGGTCGTCTCATGAATGCTGGCCACGACTTTTCAAAATCGTCACTTGATAATGGTGGAAGACTTTACGAGACCGTAGCCTAGGAAAAGGCCTAGACTTCCCTAGAGAGTCGGTGAGGAATAAAGGATAGAACATCAGTGGTAGAAATGAAAAATTGTTTCGAGGTCGTCTCTTACGAATGAATGCGAAAATTTAACGAGGACGATGCCCTAAGGTGTTCGTTTAGGTCATCATTGTGAGGTTTTCCTGATTTCATCAGAAAAAAAGTTCGTCATGATATTTTGTCAGATGTAAACCATTCAAAAGATCCTATTGAAGCCGTGAAAGTTGAAATTAGCAAGCCTATGGGAGGGACCACGGAATATTACACTGGAGCATATTTATAGGATGACATTGTTAAGTAAGAGAAAAGACTCCCATTCTTTTATAAGGTCTCATGAAGGTCATTGCTAGAGAATCAAGGGAAGGACTTCCAAAGATCGTATTGTTAGAAAAGAAAGTGGAAGATGTCCGAATGTCTTCCCGGTTTCGAGTTTAATAAAAAGAAGACTTTGCGAGGTCTTTGTTTCTTATTACAAAATCAGAAGTCTTTCGGGTGTCTCTTATGAAAATAAGTCTTCGCTAAGGGGGAAAGAGGACGCTCCAAGGAGGTCGTAGAACAAGATATCCTGAAATCTCTCATCTGTGAAAATAAAAGAACGCTTGTTGTTCAATTGACCAGGCTTTGCAAAGAGCCTTCAAATTTTCTAAGTTAGTATTAGCTCACCAAGAAAAGCTTTATGAGAGACTGGAGAGTTCCATGGCAAACTCCCATGGACCATAGACGGTCGCTCCTAGCGACTGAAGACTTAAGCGTCAGTAATTGTCTGATCCGTCTTGGAATATACGAGTATGTTGGAAAATACTTCGGGAAATTACAGAAGACCATGACTGAAGCACATTACTCCCAACCACTAATAGCTTCAACATAAGCGCAGAAAGGACATAAACCACAGTTGTTATTTTTTGAATTTCACAATTCACAATTCCTAATTCCCTCTACGTTTAACTTGTCGAAACCAACCAACGTAGGGCATCTTTATGCGTTGCTCATGTAGTTTTTATACCTCCTGGCCATAAATACAACTTGTGTATATTACATGTTTACACATTATGCTCCTCCTCCTTCTCATTCTCAGTCCGTGTTCTGTAGTTTTCTTTATTTTCTAATTCCATTGTGTGCTTTTTGTAGTTCTCATTTCTCAGATCCTTTGTAGCGCAGCGGGCGGTTTTGTGTATGTCAACACCGTGTTGCTTTCGAAACTTCCGTTTTTGTTGCACCTACCATTACGTGTATTCGTTTTGTTCGCTCATTCATTGTTTGTTGTTCTTCCTGTTCGCAGTTTTCTCTGCATGTGTCTGGCTGTGTGTGTGTGTGTGTGTGTGTTTGTTCTCATTTGTGTCTGGTTCTGTGTTTTCTTTGTAGAACTCACATTCCTCATTGACATGGTGTCCTCCCCTAAAGGAGGAACTCCTTTAGGCCACAAACAGTTTACGGTTCTAGTGACATGTTATGTATGTACGCAAACATGCATACACATGTAAGTACATCTGAGTGTGTACGTGTGTGTGTGTGTTTATGTTCAAGTTCCTTTTTAGTTAACATGTTTGGTTGCAGTTGCTTTCTTTGCTGTGTATTTCCCTCGCCCTTTTCTCATGTTATAGTTTATGTTGTTCCCATTACGGAAGTATTTTGCCTGTGTATGTGTGCTGGTCGTTGTTTCATATTTAGTACCGGAAACGGATATGACTATACTATAGTTCATAATTATTACCATGTCTGCAAAAAGGGGCTTGAAGCGTCCGCAATAAAAACAACAACAACTAAAAACATGTCTAGAACTTAATGATTCCAGTCAAGTGATTAGATAAGTTGAGGCTTTCCATTTCATTGGTTTAGAAACGGTTGTTCCTTGTCCAAGTAAACTTGTGTTTTTTTTTAAAATGGAATTTTAATGAGGTAGTCGATAAGGATAGAAGGCAAAAGACTTGCCGAGTTCGTTGCACGTGAAAGGGGGGAAAGACTTCCACTGTTGTCTATCCTTTATTCCTAAAGGACTGTTTAGAATGTTTTTTCTAGGTTACGGTATCGTGAAGGCTTCCACTATTTCCAAACTAAGATTTTAAAAAGACATTCCCATCACTCAAGAGACGACCCCTGGAAGTACGAAATCGCTAAGGGTGATGACTTCACGAAAATATCACGATGTCGTTGTACAAAATTCCCTAAGACAGTGGTAGGTCATAAGTCCTTCTTCCTTGAGGAAGAATACCTAAGGAAGTGGTCGCTTAGAAGGGTGGAGAAGTTTTGGTCTACTGTGAAAGTGTGAAACTACTTCGCGGGTTATTCAAGAAAATATCATAATGTCGTCGTACACAATTTCTTTGGGATGTCGTCGGTCTTAAGGCCTGCTTTCTTGAGGAACAATGCCTCAGGAAATAGTCGCTTAAAAGGATGGAGAAGAGTTCGTCTACTGTGAAAGTGTGAAACTACTTCCCGGGTTATTAAAGTAGAGGGTGACCCTTTATACAACTTCAAGAAAATATCATGATGTCGTCGTACACAATTTCTTTGGGATGTCGTCGGTCTTAAGGCCTGCTTTCTTGAAGAAGAATATCTAAGAAAACTACATCCGGATTTACAAAAGGAACATACAAAATTTCTGTGGGATGTCATAGGTTATAAGTCCTGCTTTCTTGAGGAAGAATTCCCAAGGAAATAGTCGCTTAAAAGGATGGAGAAGAGTTCATCTCCTCTGAAAGTAGGAAAATAATTCCCAAAGTCATTGCATATAAAGTAGACTTAATCGAGGACATTTCGCCATCTCTGCATTTGTAATAGGTAGAAGATTTCCAGAGGTCGCCTCCTAGAAAAGAATAACAAATCGAAGTCGTCGCCTATGAAGAAGACTTCGAGAGAGAGTTTCTTATTAATATGAATTAGATGAAGATGTCCTGAGGACACCTTATACGAGTGAAAAATATCTCTTATCCAAATTGTCTGCTAGGAAAGAAAGTAGTAGATTATTTCAGGTCGTTTCCTATTAAGGAAAGTATTGGTTATAAAATAGAATGAACATTTCCCGAGGTTAGCTTAAACTCTTATCGAAGTTGTCTACTATGAGAACAAATCGTGGTTAATGGAAGAATGAAAAGAATTCCGGACTTCGTATCTTATGAAAGGTGCAAAAAACGTCACATGGTTACGCCTGAAGAATGAAAGGGAAATCTTTCTTATGGCTGCCCCTTATGGACGAATGGAAAAGACTTCCCCCAAATCATCACTTATGGACTGAAGGCAAGACTTTCCAACTTTGTGTCCTATTCCCATAGTCAATCCTTATGGACGAAAGCGAACATTTCTGCTGGTTCTCCCTTTTGAATAAAAGGAAGATTTCACATGGCTGTGCCTTAGAAAGGAAAGGAAATCTTCTCATTAAAAATGGACAATGGTTTTGGGTGTCATTTATGACAAGCATATACTCCCTGTCCCTATCTTACGAACAAATGGAGTCTATGTTTAGAATAGAAGGGAAATAAATTCCGTAATTGTCGCATATAAAGGCAAGGACTGAAGGAAAGACTTTCCAACTTCGTATCCTATTCCCATAGTCAACCCTTATGGACGAAAGCGAACATTTCTCCTGGTTCTCCCTTTTGAATGAAAGGGAAATTTCACATGGCTGTGCCTTAGAAAGGAAAGAAAATACTTTCAGAGACCTTCTCTGTAAAAATGGACAATAATTTTGGATGTCATTTCGAGATCCTCTGTTATGGCAAGGATATACTACCTTAAGTCAGATCTTACGAACGAATGGAGTCCACAATTAGATAAACCTAGACCTGTGCGTTAGTTGCACACACACTATCGCTCACACAACCATGTGCACCAACTGGCAATTACAACATTCACTGCTGGCACGATAACATTCCGTTAAAATTGCATTAACGAATGGAGTGGCGTAGTCAAGTGAATCGAAATGCTATTTAAAATATTGCTGGGAACTTTTTCCAAATTCTATAGCACGTAATTATCTTCTATTTGGGGCGGAATTACTCTGCACTGTAATGCTTGGTTGAAACACGTTTTGGAAATAAAACTCCTTTTTTGTTGGGGAATTTAAACTTATTTTCGTTTTGAGTGCATGCGGTGGCAAATGAATGTTGATGGGCGAGGGGAGGGGAGGGGGGCGGTACAAATGGATGCATTGGACAAACGCACACATGCCAAAACACACGTCCACACAACTTAATTGACGTTAAGCTGCTCTGGTGGTTGGCCCTAATGGCTTCACAGCCATTCATTATACAATTCCAACAGCAAAGAGCGGTTTGATAAAAACCTACACACACACACACACACACACATACTCGCACACAAAGAAATATTTCCCCAAATAAACACACTTTCACACATACTAATTCATTTCTATTTGCTGTGTAATACCCCAACATTTAGAAAATGTGGAAAATGAGTGTAAATACTCTCACGCATACACACACACACACACACATGGGGCTGCACGGACATACGGACGGACTCACTGCAGTTAAAAAGTTTGATTTTTATTTCAAGCCCACTCACACATGTCGAAAGTGTTGGTGTGTGTGTGCTTTTGCGTGTGCAAGAGTAAATTCCCCCAGAGGGAAAAGGTAAAAACTATCATGCATAGTAAAATATGTTATTAGACAGTGTAAAACGGAACGTGACCTCAGCGTGTGTGTGATGATAAAATAAATATGTTTCCTCTAGCTGGAAAAACAGTTCCTTAATGGGTGCTTTGGTTAACATCGAAAGGGAAACTCACAAATTGTAGTCTTGAAAATGTTAAATGTTTAAATTCGGCAATGTGTACCAAAAACCTACCATTTCCTAAGGTATTTAAGCTTGGTAGCTCGTTTTACTGATAGCTATCGTTTTTTTGATAGCTAATAGCTATCGTTTTACTGATAGCTAATAGCTATCGTCTTACTGATAGCTAATAGCTATCGTTTTACTGATAGCTAATAGCTATCGTTTTACTGATAGCTAATAGCAATCGTTTTACTGATAGCTAATAGCTATCGTTTTACTGATAGCTAATAGCTATCGTTTTACTGATAGCTAATAGCTATCGTTTTACTGATAGCTAATAGCTATCGTTTTACTGATAGCTAATAACTATCGTTTTACTGATAGCTAATAGCTATCGTTTTACTGATAGCTAATAGCTATCGTTTTACTGATAGCTAATAGCTATCGTTTTACTGATAGCTAATAGCTAT
Source organism: Hydrotaea cyrtoneurina (assembly GCA_958296145.1). Lineage (NCBI taxonomy): Eukaryota > Metazoa > Arthropoda > Insecta > Diptera > Muscidae > Hydrotaea > Hydrotaea cyrtoneurina. Next base: position 77,948,710 of record OY282515.1, read on the forward strand.
CGTTTTACTGATAGCTAGTATTTACTGATAGCTATTGTTACACTGATAGCTGTCGTTTTACTGATAGCTAATAGCTATCGTTTTACTGAAAGCTAATAGCTATCGTTTTACTGATAGCTAGTATTTACTGATAGCTGTCGTTTTACTGATAGCTAATAGCTATCGTTTTACTGATAGCTATCGTTTTACTGATAGCTATCGTTTTACTGATAGCTATCGTTTTACTGATAGCTATCGTTTTACTGATAGCTAATAGCTATCGTTTTACTGATAGCTAATAGCTATCGTTTTACTGATAGCTAATAGCTATCGTTTTACTGATAGCTAATAGCTATCGTTTTACTGATAGCTAGTATTTACTGATAGCTATTGTTACACTGATAGCTGTCGTTTTACTGATAGCTAATAGCTATCGTTTTACTGAAAGCTAATAGCTATCGTTTTACTGATAGCTAGTATTTACTGACAACTGTCGTTTTACTGATAGCTAATAGCTATCGTTTTACTGATAGCTATCGTTTTACTGATAGCTATCGTTTTACTGATAGCTATCGTTTTGCTGATAGCTATCGTTTTACTGATATCTGTCGTTTTACTGATAGCTGTCGTTTTGCTGATAGCTGCCGTTTTACTGTTAGCTATTGTTTTACTTGTAGCTATCGTTTTACTGATAGCTATCGTTTTACTTATAGCTATCGTTTTACTGATAGCTATCGTTTTACTGATAGCTATTATTTTGCTGATAGCTGTCGTTTTGCTGATAGCTATTGTTTTACTGATAGCTGTCGTTATACATTTTAAGTTTTTGACGTACATCACTAGTGTTACTGAATTTATTCTTCAGCACACTGGACTGAAGTACCTTGGTATATGTGAGAAGCAATATCCGCCATTTAAACACAAACCTGAAAAAACAAGAGAGCAGAACCACCTTGGACTGTTCCTGCAACCAACAAATCTATTTAAGTCTGACAAATCTATTTAAGTCTGACAAAGTCTGACAATTTGGCACTTTTTTTGGGTGAAACAGCGCACAAGCTTCCTGATAAAAATCAGGTGACCGAGGTATGTTATTGAACATGCGTTCTATCGCTAGAAAGGATATCATTGTGCACCCTGTGAACACAAGTGATCCTTCAACGAAGGCGATCATGTCATGCGGGCTAACGCAATAGAGTTTCCCCTGCTGGATGCCGGTATGACGGCAACTACTGGCCTGTGTTCGCCCTACGGTAACTGTCAATGAGTTTTTCTAGTTCTTTCCCAAGAAAACATTCTAATATGAGTCTAAAATCTTTTGATCCAGTATGTTTTCACTGCTTTAGGAATGAAGACTACCTTGGTCTTCCTGTACATTGCGGGGATCTCTGTTAGGTCGATAAAGTCCAATAAAGAATTCCTTGAGCCATGGAATTAGCGTAACCGCCATAGGTCCGGGTGACTTCTGCATTAGTCTGACATTAAATCCACAAAACGTTCCAGTTCCCCATACGGTAAACTTCATGAGGTCCAAAACAAGGTAACAACGTGCTATTTGATCGCATCTAATATTATCAACTGACAGATACGACAATCTCGGTAAGCCTTTCTCTTCGTTCGTATGCGACTACAAATTATATAATATTATATCTCTTTCTTTTAAAAAAAATAAAGTTACATGTGTATTTCTTGTTATAAAATTACAGTCAAGATTTTCAGCTTCAATATTGTACCATACATGGACCATTAACCAATTAAATGCCGAAGATATAATGGATGGAATGTTTAAATGAATTGTATGAGTTAAAAATTGCTTACTTGTTATAATTTTGTTTTCAAATATTTTCTTTTGTATGGTGGAAAGTTTCACGCTTTCAAATAACAGGGGTAGACAAATTTAAAGATTTAAAACTCTCTCTTCTTGGATCCTTAATATCTTTGGCATTTAATAGATTAATGATACAGATGGAAAGATATTATTTTTGGAAACGATTGTATTAAAAACTCAATTTTGTTTTCCCTCGCATAAGGCTGTTTTGATTTGTGACCAGTGAAATTTTGTTTCTTGTCTGTACCCTGCAATGGAATTATGCTAAAAGGGCTGGTGTTGTGAAACCAAGACTCTTCAGTGCACAATCCCGGTGAAGCCATACACCTGAGTATACATACTATCAAGAGTACCCATAAACCTTTCAGCTTAAGGGGTTATGGTGGTCCAGCCTGGGAGAAAAACTATGGTTTACTAATGATTCAAAAAACAAACAAAAACTATGTTCCCTATAGATGTCCTGTTACTGCTGTTTGCTGATTTCTATTTACCAACAATATCCCACCTTTTCATTTACTTGCTACTCTTTGTTTTTACCATCCCCGTGTTCATACTTCTATCCATTCCCAGCTATCCTTACAGAGCAAAATTACAACTATCAAATGCAAATAACTTTGAGTTAAATAAATTTATGCAAAATCATGTTGTCAAACAACACATAAATATTTCCCTGCGACAGCGAAACGTCAGCCACCGGCCACAACTTCTCGTAACCGGCAGACGTTGGTTTGTGGTTGGCGATGAGACATGATGAGTCAGTGGCACAGAAAGAGTATAGCTGTAACTACAAGTAACGGATACCGGTAACGAAGGTTGGCTTCGTGTACAAGTTTTTCTGGCGTGATAGCATCCTTTTGCCCACAACAACCACAAAAATACTGTATGAGTTTCATTAAAAGTGACAGGCCGTGTAATCAAAATACATGTATTTTTTATCACAGTCCTACTACCCCAACGACAGAGTGAACATTTATATACCTACAAATATGTGCTACCTAATAGGTAAACATATGCAGAAATTTGATGATGTGTAGGCCAACTTGGTTTTTTTGGCAACTTCAACTAAAAAAAAAGAAGGACTAGTTATGCCACCCGCTGTCCCAAAACAACCAAGGTATGAGAATAGGCAAACATGTTTCCGTTTCCATTAAGCAAAGAATGACAACAATGTTGTCATAGCTTTTTGCCGGTACCTCAGTTTTTTTCTGGCTAGTTAAACTATCAGCAGTAGTTAACTTTCAGTCAGGTTTTGTTGGATTTAAAAAGTATTTCAGGTCTAAATAAATAAACCTAACTTTTTATGTTTTTTCTTTAAAGATATAACTTTTGTTTAGTACTGAATGGTTTGCATACTTCTGCCAACCTAAAAAAAAGGTCATCTGTTTCAAGACCATAGGGAAAACTTTTCATTTGAAACGGAGATATACTTTCAAGCTCGATTATTATTCTAACAAACTAATTCTAAAGTTATAATAATAAATTATGGAGTGCATATACTTTCTATACGTATTTAATAATAAGGAATATATAATTAAGGACTTTGTAGCTGTTGTTATAAAATAAATTTATATTCCACGAGCTACAGTCTTCGATCCCAGTGGTCCATTGAATCGTTTCAACACAATGGGGAAATTCTCGCTGATAATATAGTCGTCTTTGAACACAATCACCAGATTCACCTCAAATTCTAAAAAGAGACAGAATTAAACAATTAATTTACAAAGATCTGTTTGAAATTCTGAACATCTTATGGAAAATCGAAAAGTTGTAAAAGCAATATCTATTTCATTTATTATATCTTGACTTGTAATTTAAAGCCTTGCTGGCCGTTAAGAATAAATTAAAAAACGTATTCAGTGATCAATTAGAAACATTGGGCTTATAGGATTCAAATTGGCATTAGAAGAAATGAAATTGACTCATCTTTTCAGTTGCGTATCGACACTTTTAAAGTCAATGAGAAAAAATAATTAATTCGCGATTTGGTCTAAAAAATTGACTTTTTGGACTAAATGTACCCTATTTTGAAGTGTGCAATTTCGGGCAAGCAAAAGTTAAACCCTCCTTTTTAAATGGGTACTGCTTTCTTTAACATATTTTCACTGTTGCAAGTTGTGATGGTCGAAATTTAATTCAATTCTCTTTTCTTTTTTTCTAATGAAAATGATGTTTACTATGTTTTTGTGCCCTGAGATTGGAGACTATCTATCTTTTGGACTTGGACGATCTTTGACTTCAGGAGAACGGCGTGCCATGCCCATGATACAATAGATCTTTTGCTCACCAAGCTTGATTATCGTGTTATCAGGTATCTCGACAATGTTAATTTGTCTCTTCGTAGCTGCAATGTGACAATGTGAGAGTCTTTGTCATCCGATACCGTGAATGAAAGATATCGAACAAGCTATTCCTGAAATAGAGCCAGGAACCGTCACCAAGATTTTGATAAGTTGGATTGACTGGATGCGATTCAGCGAAGCCAGATGAGGCTGTCACATGAATGAATGAAATCAAAAATATTTCTTTTAAAGACGCAAAAGATATGAAATGTAAAAGTTAAATATTAAAAGATGTGACTTTCATAAGAGGGCAAAACATCTTTCCCCCACTTCTTTCTGTATAAGAACTGGGTCAATCAATTATATTCTTTGTTTCAAGACTAACGCTCAGAGAATGCCTCCTATAAAAGGAAGAGACAGTAGTCTTTGTTGACTGTCAGTAAAGACACTCATGCTGGAAGAGTATTGCAGAAATGGACAGTTCGGCTGACGAATTAGCTATTGTTCGTCATTTGGTCAACCAGTCATTTGACAATAAACGGATGAGGGTCCTGGATAGTAGCATATCCCGGCTGAAAGTCTTAATATCAGGGACTAGACTATCTATATATGTTCAACAGGCAATTCCGTCTGTCCGGACCTCCTTCTGTATACGAACTGACAGCGGGGTTAATAAAATGATGTAGTATGATGTACGTAACGATCACATCTTACTTCGGGCAACAAGTAGGAGAATATCTACCTTTCAGTTATGTGGACCTTGTTTTCCAGCGGGCTAAGATCCACATCCCATCCGTGAGTAAACTAATCAAAAGACGTTGCCTAACGTTTTAAACACATTGTCGACACGTTCCGGTCAAAAGCAAATTAAACTGTTCCCCCATTAATGTCTAAAAACGAGGAATCGTTGGCAACACACGAGAATTTGATGCCCAAACTACCTCAACTAAGGAGAACGAATCAACAACACTGCATAAACTTTCTGAAAGGGTTGATTATTTCTCCTTAAGCCCATCTCGTGGACGGCAACAGGTTGCTGACCCTCTAGAATATCCTTTCACAAGTGGAAAGTACTTGAAATTCCAAATCCAGCGATGAATCGCTGCTAATTCACAGAAAACTAAGAGTTGGAGAAGTATGAAGTCATTTCTGAGCATCATTGACAAATCTGCATTATTTAATCAATTCTGTCTCATTAATCAATTAAAAATTCAAATATAAAGTTGTTATAATGTAAAAAATCTCATCCATTTAAGCTTACCAATTTTAAAATTCTTCGTTATCAGCGTGGGACACGAAAACAATCTCGGCAATACCATATATATGGGTACAGATATATTGGGACATATATTACCATCAACAATCTGTATCGTTTGAATTTCCGTGGCATCCTTGGCATAGCCTTCATTACAACCGCACGTTTCTACACGCAACAATTGCAATTCTATGGATTTGATGGCAGCCTCCGTATGCTGTACAATTAAATGCCCTCTCAGCGGTTGGGTTATACAGAACTCTGTCTTTTCCAATTTGCCCGTTATCAAAAATCTGGGCATTGTGATACGTTCCTTGGAATTCTTCTGTATACTATCCGGGCTTATGCTGAAACTGACTTCTTTGCCGCCATTTGTCGTTTTTACCGCATCAAGTGGTGAATTGGCTTTGTATTGTATGCAAAACTGTTGCGTCTTTTGCAAAGATTTGGCCAGAAAACTACGCTTTACATCACATTTCAATTGGTAATTAATGCTGATAAAGAGACCGTGATAGGTTTCATAGAGTACGCGTGGTTCCTTGTTGCATTTAAGGGGGAATTCAAAGTGAAATTCTGATACACCAGCCGCCAGTCGTCCCGGAGCCGATAGTTCAATCTGTGCGTTGAGCAGCGGTATGGGCTTGAGGGAATTGTAGAAGGCATCGAGCAGGCCAACAGATGTACTATTGCTGAGTTGTAAATTGACAATTCCCTCCAACGACAAAGTAATGCCATCATGTTTGGCCTCTGAAGGGCAGGTGAATTGAACGCAGCCCACCAAAACGTCCTGAGAAAGGAGAGAAAAGATAAGTTATCAATATGCGCTAAAACAGTAACTGCAAAACAATATGAAATAAACTTTAAGTGTGTTGGGTCCGGTGTCCAAATGATTTTGTTTCTTTTTTAAGAAGACAGTGTGATACTTCTCAGTGACATTTCTTAAGACAATGGTTGAAGGGCGTAATTCAACATGACAATTCCGAAAAACGCCCAGAACCAAGGTATTCAAACGACAGGAAATATCGCTTTAAATATTCTGATTGGAAATCTCGCTTGATTTGTTCTGTAGGGTGTTTTTTTGGAAAACGTTCTTCCATCTTCGGTAATAAATTAAACTTCTCGACTATATTTTAGATTTTTTGATTGCTCCACCATCATAAAGTCCTTCAGCTCCAGATTTACTCACATTCTCAAAATAGATTTTATTTTCACGCTTGAGTTTAATATCAAAATTAATACTCATATTTATTATTTATTTTATTTTATCAGCCGATTGCGAAATGAAACCAAAACATTGGTAGAATATGTTCAGTGAAAATAATTCCCAGCGCGACGTACGTTCAGCGGTATCTAACGGCTGATTATAATAAAAGTGCAGCCATCACTTACCAGCTGTTCAACCCGACAACAGCTGATTTCATTAATGTAAAGGTGGTTATTTATTGCAAAACTCCGGAATTTTTTTTTAAATTTCCCAAAATATTATGTTAAAATTATACTCGAAAGCACCATGGAAACGGTCATCCGTCTCGCTGGCCGTTTCCTTTCGCGGTCTAAGTGATGAACCGAGCAGACAAGAATCCGCCCTCCTCAAAAACCTACGCGAAGAAATCGCTCGCGACAAAAAAGCTCTAAGGTGGCGCAAGACCAACGATGAAGCGGGTGAAATAGATACACGTTTGAAGTATTTCGCTAATAACGAACAGAAGCCCGACTATATACTGCTTATGCAGAAACCCATTGAAATGAATCCGAAAAAATGGCTCGAGATGTGGGATAAAAAGAAGGAAAAGACTGAACGCCATATGCAGCAGTTTGTTTCGGAACGCCACGATGTACTGGGACCGGACTTGGCCACAGCCCATTTTATTTTACATCGTGGTGGCTCTGTGAAATTCGTCAAAGCCCAGCAATGGATGAAGGCCGATGAAGATGGCAGTTTTAATTTGCCCACGAAGTATGCGGGCGACTTTAAACTGGAAGCCATAAAATGTGATGGTATGACTCTCTACTATGAGGGCTTGGAAAATATTCGTTGGCTACAGAGTGTGAAATTCATGTCATTCCGCAATGTACGGACCTTCGATGACTGGTGTTTGGATCGTGTTTCCGGTTCTCAATGTGAACAATTGGAGGTGTTGGATATATCGGGCACAAATTGCACGGCGAAAGGTTTGTCCTGCCTGTATCGCCTGAACAACTTGAAGCTGTTAATTGTTGATGATCCGCAACTATCGCTGGAATATGAATTGTCATGCTCTATGCTGGAGGAGGCTTTGCCCAAACTAAAGATTGTGAATGCGGCTTCCGTACATAATTTGCAGTAGAATCGAAATATTGGTAGAAAAATGAAACGTTTATTTACAATAAATTAAATTATTACAGAAAATTACATATAATCATGTCATTTTGTGGGTTTGCTTTTCATGTACTCCTCCTTGATGGCGGCACGTTCTTCTACGGGAGGCAGATACGGCGATATTCCCTTAGCCCGGCGATCCGACCGAATTTTGTGCTACGGAAACAAGCGAGAATTGTCAAAATTACATTCTGTATGTTGAGGTGTAGTCGTCACCACTTACCCAAAAATCTTTGCAGTTCTTATAATTTGCGAAATAAACTTCACACGCCTCTCGATTGAAATTGTTTTTATTCAGGCATTTGTAGGATAGTTCTTGTTCCTTGAAAGAGAGATTCGGTAATGATTCAAAAGTGTGTGTCAACTGGTGGATGCCTCGATAAATCGGGTTAGCTCGTTCGTTGCATTCGCACTTCAATTGTCTAAACGACAGTGATTACCTTCAAACAGGGATTATCTCTATCTGCATCTGGATTACGCGGCATTTTTTTTCGGAATATACTTTATATGCAGGTATTATTCTAATTGGAAAAATTATATAAATACTGGCATAAACAAAAATCAGCTGACTGCAGTCAAACAATGTTGCCATATAAAAAACTGCGTTGCCATATTCGGACGTATGGCAACGCTGAATATAACAGCTGTCAACTAATTAAAATGAATTGGGCTGCACTGGAGAACTAGAGGAGCAACTAAAAACCCAGTAATATCGATTGCTTTAAAATCCAACTTCAAAATTACTTTTGTATCGGGGTCTCTGGAGATCTTCCCTTCTTCTTCAAAGTCACGGGATAGCACAAAAACCTTCCTATGGCAAACACTTTATGAGTATACTGAAAATCATTCTGCAAAATTAAGCTTTCAACTAAAGGGTATTCCAACAAGTTATTTTGAATCACCCGGTATTTCGGTAGCTGTGACTTTTGAAGCTTTTATTCTTTGACATTTGACAAGCCGAAACTTCGCCATTACTAAAAATGGAACGATACACGGTTCAACAACGCATTGAAATTATTAAAATTCACTACAAAAATGGTTAAAATCATGCAGTCACAGTTCGCAAAACTAAAAAGTTTTCGGACCGTGTTATCTCTCGAAGAGGTGATCACAATTGGCAAGCGAGATCTTGTGACCTCTTCCTTTGGGGCCACGTGAAAGATAAGGTCTACACCAACAGCCCAGCGTCGATTCAAGACCTCAAAGATAGAATTCGTGAGGCTGTCGAGGACAGAGGGCAGCCACTTTGCGATTTGGTTATGGAAAAGTTCATGAAAAGGATATGGTCCTGTCAGCGTTGTCGTGGTGGCCATTTGGCTGAAGTTGTTTTTCATTATCAACGGCAAAACTTCCTCTTTAATATGAAATAGACATCCGATCAGTTATCGATCAAAATAACACCTCTTGTTGGAGAACCCTGTAGTAACTTAAAGCACATACAGATTTCTACACATACAATTGAAACCACCCTAGAGTTTGAGATGCCACAGTTATTTCCCCGCCAAAATTTCTGGCAATTTTCCAAAATCCTTACAATTGGAAAAATCAGTACACGTATCATGATTTGTCTTGATTTAAGTTTTTATCCAAAACTATATATTTTGTTGTATATTTTTTACAGATTTTTTCTCATTTCTTGTTTTTTTTTTTGCGATTTTGTTTGTTTTTATAACTTATGGCTAATGTTGTTTTTTTTTTGTATTGTAAATATAAGAGAACAATTTTATATGTAACTTAAAGAAATGTAATGTTTGTTTGTTTCACGGAAGGAATAAATGTAAAGTTTAAAAAATGATTTCCAGTGCATTATCTTGTTATGCACACGTGGTTGGATTGGTTGGTTGGAGGTTTGTACGGAAACAAAAACAATAAAAACCAAAAAATAAAATAAAACTTCAGCTTAAACTATTGATTAATTAAACTACAAATTGATTTAAAAGTTTTACGAATTATCTTTTTTTTTTTGTCTGTGTGTAACACCAATAAACAAAACGTAGAAAGTATTAAAAAACAAAACGAAGGAAAAAAACTATTGAAAAATTAGTTCGGTAATTTCTGGCCGTCTAAAACTTCAAATTAAAACCCGGACCCATAGCGAGCTGTCGCTGTTCGATGCCGGCATTTAGAACAAATCCTGTGTTGCCAGATGATTTCTTGTTACCCGTGATAATCCCGGATATGATTTTGCTACCACTACCACCGCCACCACCACCACCGGCAAGATCATCGCGACCCAGTTGCTTGAATTGAGAGCCACCTGAGGGTGGTTTGGGCGAAGAGGCCATCGCTTTGCGGGCACCCAATTCACTTTTGGCCGGCCAGGTGGGAAACATGGATGGATCGATGGGCACCGGTAGTTCCTTGAAGTATTGATGTTTCAGAGCGCCATCCGCTGTCAATCTCTGCTTGGGATTATAGGTCAAAAGACCCTGCAGCAATTCGATGCCCAGTTCGGTAGTTTTGTCCGCAAAATGTTTGCGCAAACTGGACACTGGATAATCGGCAAATTGAGAATTTTGACTAAGCATATTTTTAACCGCGGGTAGTTCATTGTAACCGGGCCAGATCTTTTCATTAGGTGTGCCCAGCTCCTGCAAAGAAACGAATAGGACAATAGTTAAAACATGTAATTTAGTAGATAAAATAAAATGTAATTAGATGCCCACCTTAAATATTTTGTTTAGCTCGTCCACCTCCGTTTTGCCGGGAAATATCGGTGCCATTTGTAGGAATTCAGCAAATATACAACCCACCGACCATATATCTATGGGCGTCGAATATTCCGCCGAACATAAAAGCAATTCTGGTGCTCTATACCACAGGGTAACCACCAACGATGTATATTTCTTAAGGGGCGACCCGTACTCTCGGGCTAAACCGAAATCGCCCACCTTTAAAATGCCCTTGTGTGACAGCAGTAAATTGGATGTCTTCAAATCACGATGCAAAATCCAATTGTCGTGTAAGTGGCCAACAGCGCGCAAAAGTTGCTGCGTCAGGCATTTAATTTCGCCGGGAAAGAATGATTGTTTCTTGGCCTTCATCGTTTCCATTAGAGACTTTAGATCATGCTCTACATAATCCATAACAATAAAAATCTTATCCATGTTTGAGCCCACCACAATCTCGCGCACGGTGACAATGTTCGGATGCTGGCCCTTGAGTAGTGTATTAATTTCACGCAACGATGTTATGGGGAAGCCCTCCTTCTCCTTTTCCATTTTCAGACGCTTCAGGGCGACAATTTCATTTGTGCGTTTATCTTTGGCGCGATAAACGACACCATAAGTACCTTCTTCTATGCGATTTAGACATTGGAACTCTTCTACCGAGCGACAACCCTGAATACCGGGATAGTAGTTGGGCAGTGGATTACCCTTATCATCCAGAATCGGCAATTCACCCTGATCATCCAGTTTTGTCCGGTCATTCTCCGTCAACAAGGCTTTGTCTTTGTTTTCCTTTTCCTCTCTGTTGGAATTGGCTTTCATATCACGTTCTTCGGAACGCGAACGGGACCTTGATCTTGATAGTGATTTGGAAATACTATGACTACGCGATGTCCGAGAATGAGATAAGGAACGTGAACTAGACCGAGATCTAGAACGACTGTGTTCGGACGATTGAGAACTTGACCGTGAAGCGGATCTAGAACTAGCGGATCGATATGACTTTGATCGAGATCTAGATTGTTGGGAATCAGCTGGCGTGTGAGAACGAGACCGTGAGTCAGTGCTGGGCGACAGAGATATGGTTTCTGATCTTGTTTTGTGCTTTTCACCCACTATTTCTACATCGTCGTCATTGTATTTAGTTTTTGAAGAGAGTTGTTTCTTCTTCTTTAATTTGAGTTTGTTATCCTCGGGAGATTTAGAGAGCTCGCCAACGGATAGAGGACTTTCGGTTTCAGAAATCTCACCATCGCTTTCGTGGGCGGATTTCTTCTTTTTCTTCTTTGTTTTTGACTTCATATAGTCACTCTGATCTGTCTGGTATTCCTCCGAATGACTTTTATCCTCATCACTGTCCTGAGAATCATCTGAAGAATCTGATTCGGAGTCATCTTCTCCATCGTCATGATTTTCTTCGTTTTCTTTGGATTTTTTCACACGTTTCCGTTTGGGTTTCTCTTCCTTATCATTGTTTTTGCGTTTGATTATATGTAAGCTGGCGGTAACACTGGCCGCAACAGCGGTGGGACTCAAAGCATCCACAATATTGCCAACGGTACGTTCTCGTATCAGTTCTCGGCGTGCTTCCAATTCCTTGCGAGCAATGTCGCGACGTTTATCCTTCTCCTGTTCGGCTGCTAAAATTTTCGCACGTCGTGCTACTAATTCCGGATCTTCTGGGCTATCATTCGGCTCGTCAACCAATTCTGGATTGGCAGGTTCTGCGGCGATCTCCTCCTCCAAATAACGCTTGGCATGTTTATCTTTGTGGCGTTTGTGTTTTTTACGACGACGTTGATGCTCTACCTCCGAATTCTCATCAATGTATTCCACAACGTTTTCCCGATCTTTCCGTCGGACCTTATGACGCTCCGCTTTCAACGATTTACCCTCCCGTTCGTCGTATAGCCGTTCCGGGCGCTCATAGTCCTCCTCCATTTCAATGTCATCATCCTTTACATACTTATGACGTTTGCTTAACAAACGCGAACGCAAGTCCTGCTCCAAACTTTCCGGATCTTTAGTCTGCTGATCGTAGTATTTTCGCTGGTCATAGTGCTTATGACCTCCGGCCAGGGCCCGGGCATTTTCGTAGGCTTGCTGTTGATGATGTCGCTGTTGCTGATGATAGTCGGTGGGTGTTGGATGGTGATGTTGATGATGATGGTATTCTTGTCTACGGTGATCGTAGTAGTCCTGGTGGGGCCGCTGCTGCTGATGCATATGGTACGGGTGATATTGATGTTCGGGGTGGCCGTGATGATAGCCGCCACCCACATCCTGGTGATAGACCCCTCCGCCACCAGCGCCGCCACCGCGAGCCCTAGCATTGTTCTCCCCCACACCCAAATGGTCGTAGTGTTTGTGATACCGTTTGTCGGCGTTGGGCATTGTGTACTCCTCGCGCTCATAAGCTCGCTGTTTTAGTTCTTTTCGGTCCATATCACTACGGCGCTCCTGTCTCTCATCGCGTTCCCGGTAGTCCTTCTCCTTTTCGCGTATAGAGCCCTCTGAATATCGATCGCGTTCTTTATGCCTTCGTTCTTTGGAATGTTTTTTGTCTTTGGATCTCTCCTTGCGCCTCGAGCCCGATGAGTCTCTGGCCACTTGTGCTTGAGGCGGCTTTATATCCAAAGAATCTGTGTCGTGCTCCTCGTCACCACTATAAAAATAAAGACAAAATGGAACATATTTTTCGTTGTATTGGGAATTTCGTGTTGCAAAAAAAGATAAAATTGAAATGATTAATATTTTGTGCAATAAAACAATTCAAAAAAACCACACTTTTGTTTGGCGCCGTCGATCCATGGACGATGGGTGGGCCGTCACTTGGGTATTTCGTTCGCTTAATACACTCCCATGGCTGTCGTCTGGTTTTCAATAATGGCTGCCAGTGGCCGCAGTCGCGAGGAGTAGCTCTCAGTAGAATGTGTGTATGTGTTTGCGTGCGTGCGTGTGTGTTCGTATCACAAAATGTCCTTGATCTAGCTTCACAATGGCCAATAAGAGTTACATTTTTTTTTTGTTTAGATAGAATTCAAATCTTTTTCTGTTATGTGTTTTTAATTTGTTTGTTATTTACCCGGGATGCTAATTTACTTTCTTGCTTGTTGATGGCGGCAGGTTTTGCTTGGAATTGTATTGGTCTGCATAAAGAGAGGGAAAGAAAAACGGAAAACAGGAATCAGTTAAATATTGGAATTGTGACCAAAAACAATGAAAGCATTTCAGGATTAATATCTGTCTGGGGGGGGAGGTGGTAATAATAGAGATGTGACTGAGCACAGAGTCCATAAACGACCATCAACAATTGGGGACTTTTCAGAAACGCAACCGTGCGCTGCAAATATAAAGCATAACTTCTGCTGATGCATGTTTTTTTTTGTTGTGCAGCTTCGTTTGCATTTTAGATTGCAGAGGTACGAGGTAATTATTTTTCTAACTTAGAATTCATTCATTTTGTACTTAAGACTTAAAAAGAAACACAAAATGAATTCATTATTACACATTAATGTGTATCAAACTTACTTTTTCCTCCGCAACAGCCACTTATCTGATGCAAGATTGCAGTACGTTTGCACATCATATGTTGCAGGGTTGCGTTTTAGAACGTACCCGATTCGCACCGTTCCTAAATGTTGCCTTAACGAACGCGATGCGTAACATTTGCAGCGCTGTGTTGCTTGTCCGAATAGTCCCTTAGATTTACATCCTAGATTTGAAATTAGCTTAGCTCAAGGATTGTTAAATGTCTAGAATTAAAACTACTCGTACAAATAAATATTCAGTTTAATTTAAGGTGAAATTTTGAATCAAAACAAGCCATTGACCCAAGAAATTAATGGGTGCTAAATTTGATTGAGATTAGTGTTATTGTGATTTAGTATTCGAATGGGATCTATGTTATCTAAGTTCGTATCTATTTATGCAATTGAATCAGATATGATTAGAGAATTAAGAAACTAAAATAGTTTTCCAACGAGCTCTCCACGTCTCAAAATGCAGAATACACAATCTTAGAGAAAATGCCGTGACTTTATTAAAATGTGGCCTTAGAGGAGATGTTTTATATAACGAATATACTGGTCCAAATGATGTCAAGGTTAGATCTAATAAGTGACTTATAGAGCCACAGCATTTTAAATCCAAACGGACCTTTCTGTAAAGGTTATACCAACAAAAATAAAACTTGTTTGACAAACACTTTTTCAACTGGAAAAACAATATTTTTGTTTTCGAAGAAAATATGAAAGTGTTATCTTTTAGAGTAAAATTCCGAAATTAAAATATGAAAACTACTAAAACTACTATTTTACCAGATATTCAAGTCAGTAGCACATATTTTTTATAGACATCGAAGCTGTCCTTACAACAATAGCACAGCTTCAATAGCTGGGCAAAATTCACGGACACAGCTATTTCATTAATTTTTCCGTACAAATATCATTCCCATAACAGGACGCTGTAGTAACAGAACGCAGAGACAATTTTTTAAACCATTTCTATCAAGAAATCTTTCAAAAACGGACAGAAGTTCCCACAGAATAGTTTTTAAAAGTCTGTAGTTTATTATTAAACAAATTTCTATCGTATTTGTTTTGCTAACAATGAGATTGGTGTTTCCCCTTTTAACATGTATGAACACATCTCACATAAACGGACAAAAACTCAGTAACGCAGTGTCCGGTTATGAGGAATTTCACTGTATTAAATTCCGGCTAAGCAAACAATTTAAAACCAGAGTCCTCTGTGGGCAAAAGGAAAACAACAGCGAACATTAAGCATATTCTACTTTTTACGTCATTTCCATCAAAAAATACACCAATTGAGATAGCTGGGCCATGTGAGTCGAATGAATTGAATGAATCCAATCTGGAAGTCATCGGCTGCAATCTATCACGAAAGGCGACGATAGGGTAGACCGAGATACTGGTGGAAGGATCAAGTGGAAGAAGACATGGAAATCATTCGTACCACGAACTGCTTAATGCCAGATAAAGGATTATTAATCCTCTGATCGTCAAGTCCCTCATTAATTGCGTTTAATTTCATAAAAAAATATTTGTTGTTGGGCATAACTATTAAAAACCGGGTTGCAAAGATTTTCCAGGATTTCTGTTTGCCCGGTTAGAGAGTTAAGCACGTCTAGATTACTAGCAGGTTATACAGTCAAACTGAAGTAAGTATTTTCAGCTTGCATAGACGTCACGAACTTCAATATACAAAGTAGAATTTTAAAAAAAATCCTAGAGGAACAAATAGGGGACTTCTGTTTAACCCATCAACGCCCAACCAATTCTTTTTCTTTCATGTTTGTTAGCGTATAGTGTTCGATTTATCAAATGCTGGGTCAATATCGTCAAATGTATGAGTAAATAAAAAATCAGAAGCAATATGGGCTAAATTCTCAAAATCCTGACGTTGTAGTGATCCGTTTAGCACCTCCTAAATGTTTCCTTTCTCCCACTGTGGTATTCATGCCCTTCCCAGGATCAGAGTGGTAACAGACGTGATGTGTGAAGCACCCTAATTTTCTCACTAAAGTAAATACAGTGTACACCTCTCATAAGCGGACAACATGCTAAGTCCGCTTACTCTGTATATTGTGAAAACATTCGTATTTATCATAATATTCCATGTGCCAGCAGCGAAACTTCTTTTGAGCAGTTCACGATACCACGTGTATACTCACTGACCGGTTCCGAACAGCTACCTTTTACATGGCATAGAGATTACTCTACTACTCTTAAAATCTGCGACATTTACAAGGTGAAAACGGCCGCAGATGGTCTTACCAGGATATGAACCTGGTTTTGCTGTGTGATAGTTGTACATATTACCCATCACAATACCGTCGTCCACATTCCCTTCAATTAAACTATGTGAAATTGATTCTGGAGTCACTCCTAACACATTGGAAAGTGCATCAAACTCTGCATTCTTGAACCACTGACGACAACGGTTCTCACTTATAGCAGCCACGCCGATCCATGAGCGTGAAGATATGATATTGCCAGATATAATGAATGCCTTATATATGATTGAAGAAAGTAGAGTTATAAAAGTACGAACGTTTCACATCTGACAATGTAATCATGCTGGTCGTTTATGAAAATTACTCGTACATCTGCTAAAAAAAAGTTTATGTAGTTTCAGCATTTATAAACTTCTTATTTTTGTCCGGGACATATATCGAGCAAATTACAAAGGAGCGAAATGTGACATTTGTTTGGGAGGAATCAGAAAGGGAAGCGACTAGGTTTTAAATTTTTCTTAGCCCTTGCTGTGGCAAATACACTTTATGGCGAGCTAAAAATCATATCAATTGTCAAGTATATTTGACAAATCGAAGGAAAGGGTTAATGGGAAATGTGTATGCAGTATCCTTGAAAATCTAATATGTATATGAATTAATAACAATTAATTTTGACTAAGACAGTCTCGAAGGTATTGGAAAATGCAAATCCGTAAATCTTCTTGGTTTATTCTAAAGAGCAAACATTCTTATTATTTATGGAACACAATGAATTGTTGATATCGATATCGAGTCGATGTTCCGAGACTGCCGGCAACGGCACCCACATTATTTTCAATGCGGGACAATGAGTTTTGCCCACCAGAATGCCAGCCTCGCTCATTTCGTTGGATGCCGAATTTCGGCCAGAACTTCTATTTGATAAACGCACTGTTTACATATAACATATAATGTTTACATATATATGTTTACATATAACATATAAATAACAAAAATTTATTTCTCAGGTTCAGGAAATAACAGAAGACCACTGGCTGATGTCAGCTGTTCATGGTTTTCGCTAAGAGGCGGACAAGTGCCGGTTATCATTTATCGGTCCTATAAACACTGGGTAGATATTGAGAAAAGTATATTGTAATAACCGGTAGTATATCGTTACGATAAATTTGAATCGGACATTGAGATAATGTGCAATAGACTTTGAAAAGAAGATTGGATTATTTCTAACGTTGTTCAAGCAAAAAGCGGTAAATGTCGTCCATTGCTCAACACCTGTTAAATGTAAACAACGAAACAGAGAGTATCCTTATGACATCGATACCAAAGCCCAATCGGCTATAAGGAAGCTGTTGGAAGATAAACGACCAATAAAATAACAAATAATTCCTTATAAATGTGAAAGTTTTGCTAACCGTTTTTGGCGATAACAGCCAAGCTATGCGCCGTTCGTATCAGATAATCTACCGATATGGCCCGTTATTATAATGACCTACCGACTTATCGGAGGCAATGGGTAGGTTAAGACCACGTATAAATATATCTGCGCAATTGGGTCAAACGAAAGCCGGTCAGATGTAATGCCCATGAAAATGAAAACCGCCTCTAGCATGTCATCAACATTGTTCGCACCAGTGTGGTTTCAGATTGAGCCAACACCTGGAAAGATCCACGCTAATTGATACATGTATTCAATTCATATACAAATATAAATATCAGCACTTACCCAGCGGTTGTAAATTATTTACTAGATGACATATTCCATCATAATAATCGTAAAATAAACCGACTGAATATAAAGGTAGATTAGGCCGTTGTTTCAATTTCTGAAGTTCCTTTTTTTGTAAATGCTGAAGACTTTTGAATCAATTTGTCTACAACGGGTAAATGGCGGTGCCAAATCTGGCGACGACAAAACAATGTTTATATTTACGAATTGAAGAGAGGTCATATTCTCCTAAAAGTAGAAAAATATTGAGTATCAAATTTTCCTAAGAACTACCAAAACTCTTAATATCTGGTAAACTAAATATGTCTCGCCAGTAGTGAAGTATGACACGAATCTTGATGGTTCTTATATTTACAATCATAGTGTAGACGATTTTGGTGTATCGTTCCTTTCTGTGAAAATAAAAAAAAAAATATTGAATATCAAATATTCCTTAAAACTACCAAAATTTTTAATATTTCTTGCCAGTAGTAAAATATAACATGAATCTTGATGGTTCTTACATGTATATCATATTGTAAACAATTTTGGGTTATCACTCCTTTCTGTGACTTGTTTATTAATTACGAATGGGGGCCCAGTTATTCTGTCTATGTGTAGTATATTCAGCGTATTGAAAACGCCCACTTGGAGAGATGTAAACTGGTCAAGTATTGTAAGAAATCGTTAGACGGCCCTGACACATCGTATCGGTACACTATGTGGAAGGCAAATCAGCGGCAGATTGTCTACTGATGCTGCTGATTCAGACAAAGCTAAAAAAAACAAGACAAACGTCAATAAAGACTACTCCCACTTGCCTTCGTCCAACACCCTGCATTGCATTTACAGGGGGCATCCCTTGAATGTTAGGCTGGCAAACATGTTTGACCAACACAATGTTTGACATGAAACCATAAAAATATCAAAGTACTCTCCCAAACAGCACCTTGTGTTAAAAAAGGACTTCTAGGGATATACACAAGGCCCCCCGCTTAATAGAAACAAAACAAAATAGGTAGGAAAATATGTGGAGTGCTCGTAGGAGATATGACAGGACAGGATACAGAGTGGGAAACAAATAATAATCGAATATTGTAGATTGTGTGAGAATGAGGAAGTCGTTGGAACAGTGCAGCACCCTGTTGTGCAGTTGCCCATATCTCCAAAGAAGGCGACGGCTTCGATATATGTATGTACGAATACATTCTGCAGGTCTTGGATGAGTTAATGTCTAGTAAAACAATAGATTTGTGAGGCTTTAGGAATTATCCATTTTGGCTTTTGGGGAAACGGTCAGTAAAAGTCACAGAATTATCGCAGTTAAAGGAAACATACAATGGTTTTGAGTCACCGAGTGTCAGATTAGCATGCGTGCATATACTAACCTAACCCTAACCCAACCTAACTCATTTCCTTGTATATGCTGGCGACTTTACAAGTAACAGAGTAATATCTAAGCCATGTAAAACTTCTCTAGAAAAGCATTAGCCGTTCGGAGGCGGGTTAAAAACGTAGGTCCCGTCAGTGGGAATACAAATTATATAGTACACAGCTCACTGATTTGAGAGACGTTCCCCGTCAGTTCCTTCATGGAATATTAAGGGAAATCAGTAAACTTAATCTCTTACTGGCTTAATCTCTTACTCGTAAACTCACTGAAAAAACCCTGACATTTTTACACGGATTTGAATCGACGTATAAAGGAAAAACGAATTATCTACAATTTCATAACATAAAAAGAGTTTTCCTGATAAGTTATTAAACCAATTTAAGGATTCAACACGAGTCGAATGTTCTTGTTGAAAAACTTTTTAATGCTACGATAATTCCGTTTTCGAACTTAAGCGGGCATTGTTGTCCGAAAACCTGGTACGTCGTTTATCCTTTTGAGCACAGATTTGAAGACACCAGGAGTGGATACGTTTTGTCATAGAAAAAATATAATTAAATACCCGATGGATTTTTAATTACGATGATAAGTAAAAACCTGATTTTCTATTATTCTCGTATTATTATCTGTTGATATTTATCTGTAGCTACAGATCGAGTGGACAACATACCCATGAAGTAGGGACGTTGCTTATTGTCATCTCTCCATTGTGGATAGGTTCATAATGTGGAAGCAGGCTCTACGTCATGGGAATGAGGTCTTCTTGGCCGATAAATGTAGTAATGTAAACCGTACATAATCAGGTCGTCTGATGCTGATGCTCTAAGCAAGACATCTAAGCTATCTGAATTCTTGAATAATTTTTTTTTTTATACTAATTTGAATTTTAAGATTCTGTCAAAATTAAATGTTATAATTTCCTAACCCGGTTCTGTGCGGGTTAGGAAATTATAACATTTTATTTATATATATAAGAGGAAAATCATCTGGCAATAAATAATAATAAAAAAATATAATTAAATACCCGATGGAACATAACAAGGTTGAGTTTGGACACATGTAGGAGTGGGAGTTTTGACAAATGTAAGATTCGTAACAGAACAAGCCTACGATTAGTCACAAGGTAAGGTCTCCTCTGGTGTAGATATGAGAGACAACAATGTTCAATATTTTGTATCGACCTTTTTCAATTATATTGAATTTAGAATTTTTTAATGAGTTCAATTTCAAGGTCAATGGTCGGTGAAGGCTTAGGTTCAGATTCATGCAAAAACTACAATATTACCCCACAACTGTGGTAATTGGTCCTTTTTGGATCAACGAGTGAATGCGGCAATAAGTTCCTCTTTCAAACCTAATCTGGAATGCATTATGAGGATCCGGGGGGAACGGAAGGAATAAATAACTAATTTATAAAATTAATAAGAGCCGACTTTCCACCCAGGTTGAACGGGCAAGACGTTCGCCGATTGTTGGCGAAGGCTGTAGAGAGGTAGCAAAACACTCACGAAATGGAAATAGGGGGCGGGGGGGGGGGGGGGGGGGGTGGGTTATTCGACTTAATTAAAAAAAAAAATTTTTCTGTTGTCAAATGGAGAGAAATGATGGGTTAGCGAATTTCCAATTTTATATTGTTTATGTTTGTTTTTCAACAGTCATCGTGTAAACGTTCTTGGCATTACGAAGGCTTTTCCAAAGGAAATGTCAAGAAAAACTCGGGGGAAATTTGGACTAATAATACAATTGCGTCATGCACAGTTCCCTGATTTGAGAGAATTTCCCCGTCTGGTGCCTTCAAATTCTACTTACAAATTTAAATGTTATTGCAATATTTGTCTACGTAGGAATAATAATTACAATTTTTGGTTTCTATACCCATTCCAATTTTTATGATTCATCCGATAAAAACATTTTGTAATCTCGGATAGATGGAGGTTTGTCCGAGGTTTGCATTCAATATATCAATACCTGATTAGTTCCTGAGAGGACACTCTGTCTAATTGGAAGACATGTTGCAGAAGTTGTTGGGATGCAGATAAGGGGGAGTTCAGAAAACACCATATCTGCACTTGACCTGGCCTGGCAAATAGGTGGGTATCAACTAGGGATGTAACGAAGTACGCATTCGCATATGCGGATTATTCGCATTATTTTGAACTTTAACTTTCGCAAAAAAATATTTCAGTTCGTGCTTTCTCATTGGAAAACTGCATATGTTACGAACTTTTGCATTCAGATTTGAGAATTATTCGCATCATTGTGGAATATTCGCTTTCGCATTTGCTTTTGCAAAATTTTATATTTCAGAAATATATTTCAATATTCGGTTTCGCTTTCGCTAAACCCACATTAGCTACATCCCTAATATCTAAGGATGAGTTTCGGCGGTCGGGATGTTTCAACGTATGGGACTAGGGATAATGGTCTGCCACTCAAACCTAATCTAACCTGTGCCATATGGTTTTAAATTTAAATTTTAGACCATCTATATAGAAAACAATGATTCTGTGTTAGGCTGTGGTGCATACTGGGCTTTGAATGAAACAAAATGTATGTACGAATGACAGTCTGGGAGGTGTTTCGTTGCGAGTGGTACTCAAAATTCGGCCGGTCCTAAATACAAGTAATAAACAAGCATGTCTATTTCCTCCACTCAATAAAAAAAAACAGTATACAGTGTACTTCATTAATATATTGAGGGGACGATTTATGGTTTCTTTAGACCATATTTTTCAGTTTCAAATTTAAATGTATTGTAAGCCGTTACAGAGCTCTGTCATTTTCCATAAAATTTATATTTGAACTAAACTAACACATCATTTTCACTTTAAATTGTTCAAATGAACGTCAACGTTTGTTCAAAGAATTCTTGTGTACACCCACAAAGAAAATGTTCTTTCTTTGCCACAGAACGAACACAAGCGTACGTTTGTATGCTCTCTATGGAGATACTGCCAACTAACTATTGTAAATATGATTGAATTGATGTCATATTCCCCCTGCACTCTATGAGGGTGTGCGAATGAAACAACCCACATACCATTTGATAGATAGCCAAATATTATTATTTAGAGCATTCTTCGTCGACCACCTGCAGATATTTGTGACACATGAGTACTAATAATATAATATGAGTCATTTGGGATTTTTTTTTTTTTTTATGTACACACGTTCCATATGATGGCTGGTGTGGATATGGGGCCAAAATTTGCAATAAAAACTCCATGTTTAAGTTTAAACTAAGGTAAGAAAAAAAGACTTCTTTCAATGTAAGAAAATGTAACCGAAAAAAACGGCTACTGAGATCTAGGGATGATACGCTTTCCTAAAAAAAAACGAAAAACTGATTTAGGGTGTTATGACTTGTGACCACAGCTATATGTAGTAGCCTAACTCGAGTTATTGTTCTTAGGATGTAAACTAAATATTAAACGTTAAACTCATTTTCTTAACAAACAGACTTATTAACAGCATTTGGGGTCAACTAAAACTGTGGCGGAACATAAAAAGATTTGGGCAAAAGGATGTAAACACCGAAAACATACTACTAAAAGCCCCAGCTCTTTGAATTACATAGCTAACCGTGTGCAATCAAACTTTGTATTCTAACTAATCAGAAGAAAACTGGTTACCGTCATATTTGTGAAAAAGGCAGGGGGAATACCATAAAATCATACAGCCTATTAAACCAACAACCTTTTCCGCATTAAGTATAGTATTCATTTTACAGCTGTAACGGCAATGTCAATTGGCCGTTCTGCATGTGGGATTTGACTATTTTTGGCGGGATCGTCGAAATAGAAATATTTCTGGAACCCTTTGAAATTCCTTTATGCGAGTTACTATCTAGTCAAACATGAGTGCAGAGGCACACATAAAAAACCCCCACCTCCGGACTTGAGTTTACCAAAGCGTGTGAAGTGTGCGAAATCATTTCATGGGTAAGCTCATAGACGATTTAGCCACGTCCGTCCGTCTGAAGGTGCGTGGAAAACACGACAGCGTCCAAACAATATAAGGTACGATCTTGAAATTTGATCGTGGTTTTAATAATGCAAAATCATTTCGTAGAATGCATAGCCGATTTAGCCATGTCCGTTCGTCTAAATGTCTGCGGAAAGGCTGACAGCGACCAAACGAAATGAGGTAAGTTAATTAAATTTATATGTATTAGTTTGCAAAAGAAATTGGCCGACGAAAAAATTAGTACAAATTCCTCTTTACATTCCATTTGGAAACAAATGGGGACACTACTCTCAGTGATGGGAACAAAGCAGACTCCGAAGGGTTTTACATGACAACATGTTACCGGCCCTTACGATATCTCAATTTGCCGACGAAAAATGTCATATGTTACTACCCGAATAGGAACCAGGGTTCTTTATGTGATGGCATAAAGGAAACGTTTTCATTTTTTTGTCCATTTCATTCATCTTTAATTGTAACTTAAAACAGCAAATCGTATCTAATGTTGACCTATAAAAATTTAAAAAAAATACGCCTTGGAAAAGTATCATTTTTAGTAGACCAACTCCTTCTCACTATGGCAAAGCAACGACTTGGGATTACCTTTCAGATTCCAGATGAAAGGAAGTTATGTCTCCTTTAGCCACGAGCAAAGTTCTGCTGCGTGGCAGAGCTTTTTGGGAGACAAACAAAAAGTGGGCGTCTGTCCGAGGCTACATTCATTTCAGACAGACAATGCTGCCGCTATCAAGACATGAGACTGAAGGTTGCGACTAGCAAGAAGCTTTGGTAGACAAGGAGTCCTTAAAACAGGTGGGGATCCACACTGACTTCTTACTTGGGCCACTGCGTATATCTCCAGACATATCCGCCAGAGACCTTTTCCTGTTTCCGAAAATCAATGTAGGACTTGGTGGAATTCGTTTTAAATAGAATTGAAAGAAATGTAAATGAAGGTCACTTTCGAAATATGTCTATAAGAGTGTCTGGAAGGCTAGAATTTTGGTGTGAAAACATGTATGGCTTTATATCCTTTTTTCAAGGAGACACAATACATTGTTGATGATTAATTGATTTGTCGCAACTCAACTCTGGTTATGTGTCAACAGACTGTATTGAAAACACATCTTCTTAAAATGCAAGACTTCATTTAGGCAATGACCGACTGTGTTGACGTTATTCCCATGAGATATGAACCACGTGTAAATTATGGATCGCGTTCCATACTATTTCACAACTGTTTATTCATTAATTGTCATTATATTCTGCCGTAGCAACTACTTCAGTTACAGATTGACTACTGCTACAATACGTTCAAATATTTCACTTTAATTACATCTGCCTAGCACACGGTGAGTTTAGTCCTGCCTTTGGGTTGAAATTATTTGTAGGTCTCTGTTTCAAATGCAATTTCTTTTCGTATGTACAAATGGATTTTAAAAGCAAATACAGTGATAAAAGCAGTTCTAAGGCTACCTTCGGGCTTTGGTATGAATCGATAGAATACTTTTGCAAGACTATTGAGTACATGAATTTTGTATTAATGACAATATATCAAAATACTAACGGATAAAAGCGTAGGGGATAAAGGACAACAAATAATTACCTTTATCCACAAGTAGAAAAAAAAATAGTATACAATAGTTTACAGTAACAGAATTATTTACCTTGATAACGCAACGTATCACTGGGGTCCTTTAAAAAAGAAATGATAAACAAAAAGACCGTTAACATCGGTTTGGCATACATTACATACAATTAAAAAATACTCACCTTGGCCCAAATATTCATTGAAACAATCCAATTACACTAGCACTACACCCACACAGACAGAATATGTGTGTGTGTGTGCGCGAGAGTGTGCGTGTCTAGTGTTAGAGATGCAGCAGCAATACAATTCCAAAGCAAAAAATCCACGCCAACAAACAGCTAACTGTAGTCAAAAGTAAATCAACAGGGGCTGGGGAGTAGTTATGAAGAAAAATCCAAAACGCTTTTCATGGTTTTTTGGTTGTTTGTTTGTTTTTTTTTTTTTTGAAAAGGAACGTATTTTCGATATTTTTTTTTCTTTTTGTTTGTGGTTAAATATGAAATACAAAAATTTGTTATATGGAAAAAAAGAATAACTTTTGAGAAGAGAGATAATAAAAAAATTAGATCATTTTATGTTTTTTTCTTTAAATTTGTAAATTACCAACAAATCAAAGCTTTTTAGAGATGAAGGATGGATGGTCAGAGTAGAAGAGAGATAACAATTGATATTGTTACAACACGAGGACTTTGTGGTTGGTTGTTGCCAGACGGTTCTGCGTCTGTTTACACATTCTTATTACGCTTTTATGATCACTTTTATTCAAACATCTATCTTCCGCTTACCAGGCAGTAATAGTTGAGGGAATGGATGGATGATGATGGTTGTTTTCCTCTTTGTGTGTGTGTCTGTTTTTTTTTTTATAAATTTTCTTTTATTCGGGAAGCACATATTTTGTAGTTGGAATTGTGCGTAAGCTGGGCAAAACTCTGTGGTTTTTTTTGTTGGGTCTGAGAATCACATTCCATTAATACCACAGAGGCGCACACTCTCTACACCATCACAACCGCCATTTTTGCACCATCATACACCAACTACAGCAGTAGAAGTAGAAGCAGCAGCAGCACAGCAGTTGCAGCCTTTTGCATTTTAGCTTTTGTTGAGCCATTCATTGCGTTTGTTTGTTTTTTTACGGACGTTTTCTCTCATTTGTGGCTTGTTTTGTGAATTTTGTGATTTTTCTTTTTTTTTTTAGGTTTTATAAAAAATTGATAGTTTAGGAAATGTTTTTTGTTTAAATATGTTACGTGGCCATCGCGCGCATCGGTCATTGGACATGTACACACTTTTTGGCCTATTTACAATGAAAAAATTCAAGTAAATTAAACATGTTTACACACTTACATAAAATATGGTTATAACAAATGTATGGTATTTTGAATTTGTCTTATAAAACAAAATATTATCTAGGTAGTGGGGTAGTAGTAGTAGTACCCGCCCGCCCTCATTGAAACAGAAAAAAAAAATAAAACTCAATCAAAGAAGAAGAAAAAACAAATACAGGATATGCTTATTGAATGGAACAATTGCGACAGGATAGGAAATGTTGGGAAATGGATGGGAGGGGAGCGATAGCTGGTGACATTTAAGGTGGGAATAGTACCGGTTAATAGCATGGCGACAGCTGAGAACAGAAAAGCTATTATTCATTGTAATGAATTCCAGTGACTGAGTGTTAGATCATGATGAAGGATTTGGAAGGTGGTTGATAAGTGTCATTTTCCAATTCATTTTATTTTAGGTTGGTCTGAGTTTTTCATTACTGTTTGTTTGCTCGTCGATTTAGGTTGGAAGGTTGCCTTGTCGCTCTAACCCAAATACGATTGAACTAAGTGAGTGAATCATCTGTCCATACAAAGGATACTAGCTAACGATACACAGAAATGTTTTACTCTCGTATTCTGAATTTGTATTGAGACCTAACACAAACAATATTCAGTTGACTTGCACATGTATGAATGTATATTGTTCACCATGATTTAGGGGATGTCAAAAGGCTGACACAATTCATGTTGTCATTTGGTCATTCTGAATCTCAATAAAACCGCTCTGTATAGTCTAGTTTTTACGGATTTAGCAATTTAAAGAACCACTTTGACAATTTTCTAAGAGTTTTTGTAATTAAAATGTAATTGCAGAAAACTACTGCCGTTTGTATAAAAGGAATTTGGACGATTCGGTTTCCAGTAACACAACGTCATTGGTTTATCTCAGTGACAAAAAAATTAACCTGGTGGTCGTCTTCCAACGGCTAATGGTTTTCTAGAGAATTTTACATGGCTTAGAGATTACACTCTTACTCGTAAATTGTGCAGGCAGCGACTTTTGCTACTCCTGTAAAGTTATGAAAATGCTTGTCAGGTCATTTTGGATTTCTGGTGACGATATCTAGTCAGAGAGCTTCGAAAGCTGAAAGGGACATAAAGTCCTAAATTTTAAGGTTAACCCAAATTTTTAAAATCTGCAAAAGAATGTGCCTCTTGAGGAGTGCCTCGAGGCAGTATTGCGCGTAAGAGGGTTAAGGGAGAAAATAGAAAGTGACAGTAGGTATTTTTGCTGGCATAGTTTGTTAGTTTAATGAGAATTAGATCAAAACATGTTATTATTATTTTT
Organism: Hydrotaea cyrtoneurina; assembly: GCA_958296145.1. NCBI lineage: Eukaryota > Metazoa > Arthropoda > Insecta > Diptera > Muscidae > Hydrotaea > Hydrotaea cyrtoneurina. The sequence goes on from OY282515.1 coordinate 77,976,105, forward strand.
TAAAATCATATTAACTAATAACATTTCTATTATATATAAAGGACAGTCACAATGTTTTTTTTTTTGAAAGAATCAACATGAAATCTGTAGGTGGACAAAACGAAACGTATGTCTGTCACTGGTAGAGAAACGTATGTCTGTTACTGTCAGGAAGGCCGACGGTTGTCCTTTAAACTTTAAGTTAAACAATCAACTTTAAGTGTATATTAATGATGATCAGTCACACCAATCTAAACCATTGACTATAAAAACTCTCAATATTGTGTATATTCAGAAAAATTCCCGAAGTCCCTCACACTTTCAGATTATCATCCATTTACCCGCCCGTCATGAGTTCCCTTTTGCAATAAAATTCGCGAGGTTCATTTCTTGTTGGCAACAAGTTGTGTAAAAATGCCAGGAGAATAAGAACAAGACGAAGTTAGTAATCAGACATCAGTGAATTGTTTTAAAATAAAATAAATGAAACGCCGGGTTTATAAAAATTAAGGCACACGTTCTCAATGGTGTTGATCACTCCTCATCTATATGATGAGCCTATACAGTCTTCTTTGGGGGCTATTAGAAATGTTTCCTGTGCAAAACACTCGTACGGATTTAACACATTACTGATTGCCTAATACATCTGTCTGTTCCTTCGGTATTTAAATACCCAATGGTTTAACACAGTGTTAGAAGGGAGAAAAGGCGCTTCCCTTCACGTTTCTCTTGATAGGCATTTTAGTAGTCTTCGAAGAATGTCTAGAAGATGCCCCAATCCAATATTACTAAAAAAAATTCAATTCAAATAATTATAAATTCCCTACTTTCTTTGTTACTTTTCTAATAAAGCTACTCGTTATTTTTTAATCTGTTGGAATTTAACGATACACATCTATGGAGCATACAATTTGGCCAATTTAATCAGATAATTAATCAAGTACGACCAAAAACCGTTCTCCCCCTCCATTCAATTATAAATATCTTTGGGATGCCCGCGAATACGAACCAATTGTACTTAACGATTTGATAAAGACTAATACAATGTGTTGTAAATCTTATCTTTTTGGTGGGCACACACACCACGAAACACATACATTCAAACTAGATTTTTATCCAGGCAGCTTAACAACAAACTAAACACGCTGATATACTCGGCAGTACATTGTAGTCTAAGAGATGAAAAAACAAACTGAATTTTCTATAAGCAATGCATTTGGGAAGTAAGGGGGGATGGCGAAATAGAACACTTGCCAAAATTGTAATTAGCCCAGATTAATATACAGTCAAACTACCATAACTCGAACCACCATTACCCTGTAAAAACGCTCGACTTACGGAGACTTTGAGTCATAGCATTATTTATAAATTGTTTAAGGGAATTTCATTTCATTCATTTATTTATTTCTTCCAGACTTGTAACTATCAGCCTACTCATTAAAATATGTCTCTTTAAGAGCCACTATAAGTGCTTTGACTTAAAGAAAATTTGACTTATGGAAGTTCTACTGTATTTTTTTAAGAAAGAAATGGTTACTCATGGTGTGGTTGATTATCCGATCACACAAAGGACTTGTCACGAAATAATTCTCGACTTGAATTTGATATAGATTGCGAAAGCAATGTGGTTACTACATCGAAAAGACCTTCGACTGTATCTCTGAACTGACATTCTCTATAATGACCATCAGTCAACAAAATGTTGTCCAGATGGACGATTTAATATTACAGGACGAAATGTGGACGTGACGTATGGAACGAATATAATTCTAGAAATTGGCTGGCTTCTGTCTTTGTAAGGTTCTTTTGTATAAGATCGTTTTCGATTGAACAGACGCTTCCAAAGTGACCATCAGTCATCTAAATGTTATCCAAGTGGAATATAATTTTCGCGCTTAATTTAGTAGAAATTGGCAGGCTTCTCCATCTGTGTAAGGTTCGTTTGTATTATATCTCTGAACAGACTTTTTCCAAAATGACCATCAGTCAACAAAGTGTCCCTAGACTTCTGGAAGACAAGACACCTAACAGACTTGACACAAATATAATTCTAGCGCTTAATTTGGTAGAAATTGGGAGAGCTAAGCGAATTTTTAATAGAAAAGAGCTTCATCTGTGTAAGGTTCTTTTGTACAGGGTTCTCCAATAAGAGCAGTTATTTGGGTATTCAAAGAAAAATGGATTTTTTTTTAGATAAATGATCGGATGTTTATTTCATAATAAAGAAAGTTAATAATGAAAAACAACATCACGACCACCATATCCTTTTTGTAGTGAATTTTAATAATTTCAATGCGTTGTTGAAGCGTTTATCGTTCCATTTTCAGTAATGGCGTAGTTTCTACCTGTCAAATGTCAAAGAATAAAAGCTTCAAAAGTGACAGCTACCAAAATACCGGGTGATTCAAAATAACACCTCTTGTTGGAGAACCACCCCTGTATAATATCTCCGGACAGACGCTTTTCAAAATGTTGTACAGATGGACGATTTGGCCAGAGGGCAAAATATGGACGTGACCCTAAGGACAATTAGAAGAGCAAATAAAAGACTTGTCATTTAAATTTAAAATATTACGGTAATTTCTATGAAACAGATTACCACCCACCCACCAACAAAATCAGGTCCACATGGAGAATTTTGGTTTAGTGCATTGGATGCAACATGGGGACTGGACACCATTCTAATTCTCAATTGCTGCTGGACGTGAATACAGTGTCCCTCCGATATGCTCAGATCGTACAACAAAAAGACGGCTGAATTGCAAATTAATGCGTTTTATTTACGCGGGAACTCTGCGCTAACAACAATTTATTTCCGTGGTGCTTGTGCACGGTATCACCCCGTCTCACCCGAACGACACTGCTTGACAATGTACAGTGAATCAAATAAGTGTTGGCACAGGCGGCGACATTGTTGAAAAAATTTACGAAAAAACCACCCATTAATATTTAAATCTGATTTTTTTTTTGTATGTAATACGCTTATTTAATTTCTTTACAATGCAAAACCCAAACAAATAACCGTCTCAATTAAACCAAATTCAAAATACAAGGGAAAAAAAGAAAAATGTCCCGAAAACAAATCAAAAAAGTATTGGCACAGCGATAATTTTACAGTTTTTTTTGCTCAATTTGTTCACTCATTGTATGTTTACAGAGCAGTAAGCTATTTCTATACGTTACAAATTAGTTTTTGTGCTGAATTTTGCTAGGAGACCTCAAAAATGGGCAGAGGAACTGAAGTGTCGAAATACGAAAAATAAGAGCTACCGCGAAATTGGCGTTTTAGTCGACACACCATGGTCTAGCTGCAGAAACGTCATTAAACATTACTTGAATACCGGAAAAATAGACCCGGAGAGCCGATCTGGTAGTCCAAAATATTGAGCGTATTGTTGTGGCGGCAGTGAATCAAAATCCTAAGGAATCGGCTGTGAAATTATCTCAAGAAATTCAGGAGTCGTTTAATAAACATTTTGACCCGCAAACAAATAGAAATACGCTATATAAAGCTAGTTATCATGGACGAGTGCCTTGACGCAAGCCTCTCATCTCGAAGGTGAATAAAAAGAAGCGTCTCGTGTTCGCTAAACTGCTAAACTCTATGTAAATGAGCCAGAATCATTTTTGACTACCGTCATATTTAGTGATGAATCGAAATTTAATCTGTTAGGGTCAGATGGTGCACACAAGGTTTGGCGGAAACTAAATAAAGAGCTGCAGGAGAATAATGTGATAAAAACGGTGAAGCATGGTGGCGGTAATGTGATGGTGTGGTGATGTTTCGCCGCATTTGGAGGGGGAAATTTGGAATTTATAGATGATAAAATGGACAAGAAACTATGCATGCGTGTATTGGAGAAAATTTGTACTCCCAGCATTGGAAAGTTGGACCCACATGACAAGCAATGGTTGTTCCAACAAGACAATGACCCTAAACACTCATCTTATCTTGTGCAAGAGTGGTTAATATAGCATTGTAAGCAGCTAAAAAACACCAACACAATCACCGGACATTAACCCCAACTTGTTGGGGAAAAAAATACGATCTCACTGTATAACGTCGAAGGAATGGCTAAAAGAGGCCATAAGCACGGAATGGGCTAAAATTACACCCGAAGAGACAGCCATTTTCACACGCGTGCCAAAACTTTTTTGATGAGAGATTGATTGAAGGGAATTAAATATGAAGAGAATCGTGTGTTAATACTTAATAAATAGTACATTCTAAAAAAATAGCGTTTTCTAAGTTAGGTTGGAAAATAAGTTATTACGAGGTGTGCCAAAACTTTTTTGACTCACTGTACGTACAAAACGTTTATTTGCAAAGTGTGTCTTTTGCTTATAAATAAAATAAATTAAATTTCTGACTTTACGTCGTGCTACGCATTTAATTATGAACATAAAAAAGAACTGAAATTGTTGCATTTAATTGTTTTTCATCGCAAATTTTCGATTTTCTTCTGTATCTAACACAAGACAACACCAAGAACAACACACAAAAGACACATTGTTTCGTGCTCCTTTCATTCATTCATTAAGCAACAAATACAATATATGCAGCAGATATCAGATATAGATATAGACATAACATATCGACGGAAAAGAAAGAAAAAAAACAAAGTGCTGGGTTAATGAGTACTCACCTAGCATATGGGACATCGGGACTTCGTAATTGGCCATCTTCGCTGCCCGACATGTCTTTCGAACAGAAGATATTATTATTATGATGGGGGATTTTCTGATTTTCTCAAAAATAAAATCTCTTCTCGGCTCGGCAAGAATCACATAAATTTCACAAAGGAAATTAGTGGGAAAGGGGTGCTAGCGAGCGTCGTCCCGACCTTCACTGACTGCAGCAATGAGTTGTCTTTTTTTTCTGTCGTTGCAAATCTTTTTCACATTTAACAAAGTCTGTGGATTTCACAAATAGTAGCTCACGTTTCAGTTTTAAACAACAAAAGATAATAATTGCAAGATATTTATTTTCTGCCTTATTTTATTTCTGGCGTTTTCTCGGGAATGAAATGAACTACTTCCAGAGGGCGCCGACCGACAAATGAGACGAGACGCCGCCGCCGGAGCCGGAGCCAACGCCGTCTCTTGGCTGGCTCGGTTTCCATTCGACCACTCTCCGATTCCTCCATTCCACACTTACTGCCCTCTCCGATTCCGTTTCGCACGATGATTCTTCGCGAAGCCCAGGGTTGCACAGTGAAAGTACTATTTGCCTTCAACACAGAGATGATAATATTGGCAGAAACCCACAATCAAAGCGAGACGTGGTACTTCTTGGTGTAGACACACAAAAATAAACGGCGACTTGTCGGAACGACATCAAAACAAAAAGTCGCTCCGACACAATGCCAAGTATAAACCAAAGACCATACAGAGTTGATTTTTGACAAATTAGTTCGGCTACACACTCTAGATGTCAGTATTTGAAAGGTTTTCAAAGCAAATAATGTTTTTTTTAAACAAACACCGTTTCAATACCCTCTGGTATTTTTTTTTTAGAATAAAGACAATAGCAATAACAACATTTTTGTTTTATTTATTTTAAATTATGCTATCTGGTGAGGAGTTTTGAAATAAACACAAAACGACGAAAGCAAACTACGTTCACAATGGAGTGTAAATATGACTTGTGTTGGTAATACTGTTTCCGTGTGCACTGTCTAGAGGGCAGACGACCAGTCTTCGGAATTCATTGTTGCGTTCGGAGAAAAAAAAACATAGCTGCCATCTATTGGAAATGTTCGATGTCTGCCCTCTGGATTATGATTGAGCAAAAGTGGAAACAGTATTATCTACATAAGTGTAATTTTCACCTCAGCTGAACGTTTTAGTTTATTGTTTTCAAATATTTGGCAATTATTATTATCGATAATTAAATATTTTTAAGCGTATTGGCACAAACAATTGATGGCGTTAGTTTTCTGAGCGTCAGTTGAGTGCAAATGTTGCCAGATCAACAATCCTTGAGATACATGATCGGATGTTTATTTAATAATAAAGAGGAAGCTATGCCGTTAATAAGGAAAAACAACATTTGCCAAATGGCCTTCACGACAACGCTTACAGGACCATATACTTTTCATGAACTTTTCCATAACCAAATCGCAAAGTGGCTGCCCTCTGTCCTCGACAGCCTCAGGAATTCTATCTTTGAGGTCTTGAATCGACGCTGAACTGTTGGAGTATACTTTATTTTTCACGTGGCCCCAAAGGAAGAAGTCGCAAGGTGATAAGGTATTTCAAAATGAAGCACTTTGACATCAATAACTCAAAATTCCCTAAAATGTACAAGCGTTCGCATTGTCATTGTGGTGATTTGTAAAACTCAGTTTAAAAAAAAACTGAGTTTAAACTTCAAAATAATCCACATTTTCGGCATTTCCTTTGGCAGCACCATCTATGCTATTATAAAACATATGTCTGTGTTTAACAAGATGCGAAAAAACACTGGTCGGAAAAGTTCTGAAGAAAAGTCAGAGGCCTGGAAAAGAGTGAGTTGAACTGGCAGCCCACACTTTGCTTTTGGTCACAACACATCATATGTATATACGACAATAAAAAAAAAATTTAACTATTGTTAAACTTTGAACGAAAAAATGAATTTCAAGTTTTAGCGAAGAAAAGATCATCCGCGACTCACAGACAGCAATCGAACGTTAAGGTTTGACAACGTGGATCAGGCTGTTAAAGTTTACGAATACCGTATGATAATAAGCTATGAACAGGCATTAGTGTGCCCATTGCTTAACAATATTGATTGAAACCTTAATTGATTATTGATAGTTACCCTGCAGGAAATTCCACTAGTGAAATTGTAGTGATTTTCTAGTGACATTGTCAGTAGTACTACTGACAAAGTGTACCCCAAGCAATGTAATCGTCTATTGACAATTAACATTAGCATGTCATTGGAAATCTACCAGTAGACTGTAGTACCACTCTGTCAGTACCTAGTCAGTAGTGCTGTAGTCAGTATTGAGACCAAGTGGAGATATTGAAACTAAAGATTCAGTAGTACATTTTAGTGACCATGGTAGACAATTTTATAAAGGGTTGCCAATACACAAAAACAAATACATATATGCTCATTTTCATTTCGAGGCTGGCTAAACCTATCATTGTTTATTTAAAAAAAATTAAATATTTAAAACTATATTACAAAAGAGGGTTTTTTTACATTTTAATACTTATTTCCTTCAAGGCTGAACAAACGTACATAAATCAAATTGGTAATTTTGAAAATTATAATTCTTAAATAGTTTCCTTGCCAAGAAAATTGTTGCGACTGTTTAAAAAATTGTTCTTTTGTCGCTGAAAATCTGCTCGTACCAATCGTATTGTGTACCAATAATTGCTGCAAGCATATTGCCAAAGTCGCTAAGCATTTTTCCCAAAAGTACCATCAACATTAAAACCCATAATAATTTTGTTGACCAAACATTTTGGTGGAAATTACGCTCGACGTTGCGATTAGATTTTTTATTTGTAGAATCTGCAAAAAGATTACGGATATATTAAATAAGTTAATTGTTAATTATGTTTGCGGAAACGAAAGTACTTACATATGGATATGCTTTCGTTTTTGGAAACAGCGCGATCCAGCAAAACTTTATGCTCTGCTAAAATCTCAAGAAGCGTGTCAAGCTTTTTTGCAACTTGGCATGTACACTTTGAATTATCTGAAAAATATTTAATTTATAATAATAGCGGAGTGTATTTTTAATAAATGAGTAAAACGGGTTAGAAAATACTTACCTTTGGGAGGAAAATACTTAATTTTTCCTTTTGTAACAGCTCCACAAAGTCCTCACTATTTTTTAAAATTTTAATGGTATTTTACTCATTTTTTATTTAAAATAATTTTAATCAAATTTTTTTCACAGATTATAACACAAATTAGTTCACAAAACACGTCATTTTTGTAAAAAATATCTGAGACAATAAAAGAAAGAAACAATTGTCGAAAGAAAAAAAAATACATTTGACTACAAAGTCTTAAAAAAAAAAATAATTGACTCGTTTACTGACAATGCCACCAGAAATACTCTAGAACTATTGTCTCTAATGTTTCTATACTCACACATAAAAGAAAAGCTGTTGACAAATTTACTAGTTCATTTGTCACCAGAAAAAGAGTAGTGACTTAGAGACATATGGTTCTCGGTTGACTACAGGGTATTTATTTTGTTTAAATGTATTTGTTTGATTTGTTCATTCTTATTATTTAAAAATGTATTAATTAACTTAAATATACAGGTAGTTATTGCATTAATTAGGAAACTTAAAAAATTACAGAAATTATTGCTATATTTCACGTAAAGAATTACTAACATTTACAAAAGTAAGTATTTATGCGATTTAATAGTCATTATATGACTTCAGGTTTTTGTTTTTTTTGTTTGATAAATATTTACACAACGAAAGGGGGGCAGGGGGTCGTTGATGATGCAGAGTTGCAGTTAAGGATCAGTTTTTCATGGTGAAGACATCTTTTGTGATTATCACGACTGTAAGCTTCAGCTGAAAAACTAGTCCTTAAGGTGGGAGATTTAAAACTATAACGGCTACGAGATATTTAATTAAACTCTAACAGCTAATGTTATTGGCCATTAAAAATAGTTTCCGGATAGTAGCTGGGAGCGTTGAACATGCGTGGAAAACCACTGGGATCCAGCTGATGATTGACGGGCAGAACAGACATAATGTCACTGGAAGAAAAGAAAGACCAAAATTAAATTAATGAAAGTGTATGACAAGCAAAATGTAAAACATGTGTTGGCTCTGTGACAAATCACACTCGGCACACACACACACACACAGAATGAATGACACTTGTACCGGCACACGCCCCCCTGTGGTGGTTGGGCCAACAGGAACCAACAGAAGAAGAAGAAAAAATATGTTCACCATACCCGAACTGTTGAAAGTACCGGGCGTCCTTTAGTCTAATTTTATGTGGCTTTAGTTGCTGCAATAAACCATTTATAATTGTTTTTGTGTTTCAGATTTCCACATAAAATTCATTCAAGTGTTTTTTTTTTTACTTTTGTTTCTTTCAGTACAGGCTATCGGCGAAACTCTCTCTTATCCCTCGGACGTTTTTTGAGTAGAGCGCCTGCGTGCGCTTACCCGCCTCATCCGCATGATTGCTTGAGTTCGGAGTACGTGCCTTTTTAATGGTCACTTTTTTACAGTATTTTAATGGCAATTTGAACTGGAAATACAATTGCATTGGTGATTTCTTTTTAACACATTTCCCACATGGTCGGAATGGGGAATTTCAGTTCGACGTACTCTACTTTTTCTGGTGTCCAGATTGATTTTATGTGAAGTGTTGTGTGTTAAGTGTGAAATTTATGTATGTATGTGCTAGATGAATGTTTTTTTTTTGTTACTCTTATGATTTTAAAGTATTTTTTTTTTCGTAAAGTATTCTCCTCCCTCCTTAGAGCTGAAAACTTCGTGTGTAGTTTTTTCTCTCTTAATTTTTTTTTTATTTTATTACATTATGAAATTTGAGATAGAGTAGGCGAGCATTGAATGGGAGTTGGAGATTGCCTATGTGGAAGATATGAATGGTGGCAGTTTTGTTTGGAATTATGTACTAAGAAACAATTCATACAAAATCATTATGAACATCAACAAGCAATTATGGATTTTTTGCAGAATTATACCTAACACAAAAAATGGGATATTTACAAATGAAAAATATACCATTTCTTTGGAAATGTATTTTTAATTAAAGAAACTATTCGTATTCAGTTGTTTCCTTTTTGAAAGCCCAACGAATTCATTGTTTTCCAGACAAACATACACACAGACAGGAATAAAAATGGCAGCAATGAAATGAAATGCTTTACGCTGCAAAGACGTTGGAAATTATCACTTTTAAAGCTTTTATTCTTCGACATTTGACAAGGAGAAAGTACGCCATTACTAAAAATGGAGCGATGATACACGCTTCAAACAAACGCATTGAAATTATGGTGAAAATCTTGCAGTCACAGTTCGCAAAACTAAAGGTCATCGCGAAGCACCTTGTCGGAACGCAATACAGAAATTGGTGGAAAAATTCGACACCAATTGGGACAAGTTAGTGATGTGAAGAATAAAATCCGTGCACGTCACTGAAGAACAACTGAGAATATTGCTGCTGTAGCCCAAAAGTGTTGAAGAAAGTCCAGGCTGGTCCATTCCTCGTCGTTGTTTGGAATTAGGCATTCCACAAGCGTCATTACACCGTATTTTGCATAAGGACTTGAGTCTTGCAATTAATCCTTTCAATAGTCTATCAATATCCCCATCACATAGCTTTTATTTTACTTTGACAAATATGCAATACTTACGGTCTTTGTTGCGGTGTTCGATCCCTTTGCCGCCGATTCTTAAACCAATTCGATACTTGCGTCAGTGTCAAGCCAGTCTTCTTGGCCAAAGTCTTTTTCTCATCGGGCGTGGGATAACGATTTGTCAGATAGCAATCCTTCAGTGCATTGCGACTTTTTTCCTTAAAACAATACACGGTCTCCTCACCATCCCAGATGGTTTTCGGCAATGGATATTTCTTACGCAAACGATATTTATCGACTGCACCCAAGGGTCGGCCGCGTACCTTTTCCGCCTCTTTGTAGTGGGCCTTAAACCAGAGATTCTGTAGATCAGCATGATATTTAATGGAGAAACAGTGGGATTCCAATAGATTGTAGAGTTCATGAAATTGGCCACGGTGGTAGCAAACAATGGCACGTGCACGCAATACGCTTTCGTTGTTCTTGAATAGCTCGGAGGTGGGTAAGTTGCACAGAAATGTGGTGAGTTTGTCGATGTCGCCTTTTTGCTGCAAAGCCTCGCACATGCATTGGATCTGTGGGGAGGGACGGGAAGAAAACGGGTTAATACAAAGGGGGAATGTACGAAAACCGTTTGAAGCGAAATATTTAATTAAATTAAATGTTTCCTACTTTTCCACTACGCTTAATTGCAATCAGAATTACTGGCAATAATGACATTTCAATGATATGAACTCCGTTTAATTGAAAATCTATGCCGTTTGACAACGTTATGATTTTACGCATTGACTAATTTCACATGGCAACGTGCAGAACTTGTGACGCCTGCGAAAGTAAACTTAGTGTCGGCTCCATTCTCTGCATGTAAACAAACGAGCTTCGGTTAAATGAAATATATTTCAATTAACCGGTCTTGGCACTGTATTTTCTGTATTTTCATGTTTTTCAATTAAGCGAATTCGCCTAGATAATCGGAGTGAATAAAAAAACATTTGTTTTTTATTTTTCACTTACTGCCGGTTTAAAAAAAAAAGGAATTTGTTCGTTTGTTACAAATCGTCAACGAGATATATGTTAGATATCGACCAAAGGAATAAAAGTCTCAGTGCTAACATAAGTCGATGTTGACAATTCGTAACAAACGGACGAGTTCGGAAACCAGTTGTTAGTTCCCCGTTTGCTTTCTTACCTGATCCGTGGTAAATTGCAGAAATTTCCTATCCATTTGTATATTTCCGGCACTGTTATGCGATCCCGTGATATTGGACAGCAGACCTCCCGTTCCGTTTAATCCCGCTGCTGTGCGATTTAAATTACTCAAAGCATCCGATTGTGTGTTGGTCGCCGTCAGAGTCATGCTGCCACCACCCATATGAATCCCGCTGTTCAGAGGTTTCGTATTGCCATTGAGATCACTCTGCAGATTACCCACTCCCACGCCACTGTCGAAAATCATGCCGTTCAGCGAGGGATAAACGGGTGAAGTGGTAGCCGTGGGCGGTGGAGATTTGTCGTAATCTGTGGTTATATCATGAAATCTGCGATCCAATTCTTTTTCGGTGGCATACGGTGAGAATTTATCCAAATGCAGAACCGTCTTGCAGGATATATTGCCGCGATAACCTGTACGGGAAGGGAGAAGGTTAATAACAAATTGCAACAAGAAACGTTTCAATTATCTGAAGATGTGTTCAGTAGTCGTCCAAGTGTAATTCTATAATGACAATCGTAATGTGTTGGCTTTCCAATAGTTGCACTTAAACAACGACTGTTCCTTATTACGAGTGTTGCATGTCCATATGAGTGTATACTACGCTGCACTGGTAATAGGACGCCCTAGAAATGTGCTGATCTAGGTTATATGCTTTTAGTATTTATACATACATATATAAAATGTATAGCGTCACTGTGACGCTTACAAATTTGGTCACACGATAAGTATTTGATGACAAAAAGAAACGAAAACTTGAAAGATGTGGAGTGTGGGGGGGGGGGGGGGGTGGTCAATTGGTTGATTCCCGTCGGAATAATATTGGACAAATCAAATTGAGTGTCTGCGATAAATTACGAAATCCGGACCCGCTCGTGGTCCAGAACAAAATCCCTTCGGTCAAAAGTCTATAACTTATGATTTAGTAACATTTTCTGAGTTCTGAGCTGATGGATTTTTTGAATTTTAATATTTTGTGAATGTTAATGCCAACGCTGATCAGGAAAGTCCAACTAGGAGAGGACATAAGGAATTTAACGAACTTTATAGGGGGGACCGAATTCGTAAGGGCAAGGGAATTTGTAGAAGAAACCAGGAGCGCACAAAAGGCCGAATTGCTGGCCTAGGTGTATGTTAACGACATGATACGGTCATGGTATATGACCTATCCTCTATTTCAACCTACCCTAATGCCAACAATCCATCAGTCCTTGTCTACAACATACATACCTTCTACAGAACTCTCCAATGTTTACTATATCAAAAGCGAGAGACTTTTGGCCAATTGAATTGGATTCTGAATCACTAAATTGGCATTGAGGTTTTTTAATGGGTGTAATTGGAATCGAAACGTATAAAACCTCTGGCATTTGTCCAGTTCGTGGCCTACGAAGGCCATGTCGTAGACAACTATCACACCGCAGACACAGGTTCAAACTTAACTCACTAGAAAAAGTATTAGTCGTTCAAAGTCAGTTTTAAACTGAAGGTCCTGAACGGAGAATATACAAAATTATGAAAAGCACAGTTCACTGAGTTGGTTCCTTCGTGGAATTTTGAAGGAAATAAGCTCCGATGGGCGGATACCGGCGGTCGCAGTGGTTTTGTCCGTCCCTGTAAGGTGTCCGTCCAGCTCAGATTAATTTGCTCTAAAAAACCGCATGGGACCGAAAAATGTGTCCGTCTACGGGAGCTGTCCGTTTACGGGAGCTGTCCACGAGTAACGCTTTTACTGTAGGTTTTTTTTATTTATTTTGATCTTTATTCTTTAAACATTATCTGTTAGTCGAGTTTGAGATCATTGATTATTTCTATTTCATTGCAAAAATTTAAATTTTGTAAATTCGGGAGGGCTAAAAAAAATAGCCAACAAAACCGTTATTCTAACTCATGTCTTTTAAATAGAATATTTGGTTCTTAAATTGTCTTTTCAGATAGCGAGGTTTAGAGTAGAAATGTTTGGGCGAGGGAAACCTGTGGTTAGGTTGAATGGACTCCCTCCGAAGCCATAAATCAGCGGTGCACAAAAACCTTCTTATAACAGAGCAAACACCAATTCATCTACACTTTATGTACACTGAAAAAAATCCTACTTGTGAATCATTCAGCAATGTTAAGCTTTCCAGTTGCAACTCAAAACATATGTTGATTTCTTCAAGTGTTATACTCTCTTTACGAAGTCATTCAATAAATAGCAACAAAATCTACGGTGATAGTAACTGTCGCCAATGTTGTGTACCAGCAGAACACGCGAAAGCGGAATTTGTCCTGTTATCTCTTTTGCTCGGCACAGGAAAGTGTTGTTGCTTCAGCAATGTGTTGACGACATTGCCCTGCAAATAATTGGACAAGGACTGTGACACGCGAATAACCTGCGATTCTTCTGGCAATCATTGGAAGATTAATTGTTTGTATAGTGCTGTGTGTGTAGTAGTAGAATACCCGGCATATGACAAGAGAGTTTACAAAAACAAATGAGCATTCGTGGGTACCGCCAAGAATGATAGAAGCAAAGATTACCCTATCCCGCGCAGGAAGAAAAATGTTATGCACAGTTGATCGAATGACGTCACACGTAGTGTATTTCTATTGGCTGATAGTCAAAGGGGTTTCAATTGCAGGGTTGCCAACAATAGATCGTACGCTGTGTTTCAATCTGAAACTTGCCGAAGTGTCTGTTGGAAGAAGTTTCTCCTTCTTCTTCATAAAGGGCGGTAGGAGTCTATCTTATTGAAAAGAGTTAGACCTTTTAAGAGATCCTGGAATACATGGCCATTTTGTGGAGAATTTGACACTGAGTTCGGAAAAGTTATTCTATTATGTTAAAGTCTGGATTGTGGGTAAACCAGCAACAATCACGACCCATCGCTGAGACAAAAACTTTCCGTGATAGCTTCAATTCCCAGACATGGTAGGATATCTCGTATCAAAATGGGAACAGGCATGCCTATTGGATCTATCGAATCCATAATAAAAAGGGCCTTCTGTTATGCAGTACGTTTGTGAAATCCTCGGATTGACAATAAGATGGTTACTTAAGAATGAGGTTGGGATTTGGAAAACTTAAGGACGGGGACTTCCATTAGACCTTCATAGTATATGCGATATATCCATGTCTATCTACATGTGCAAGAAGGTGTTCTGAAGTGTTTGCAATAATTTCCGCTGTGAAATATCACGCAGTCCACAATGGCAGAGAATTTGACCATAATTTATTTTGTCATTTGTCCGTTCAACTTAAACTGAGATGTTAGCTTCCGGTAGTCAACAAATCAAAAAAGAGTGCCGTATTAGCAGATGTTTAAGTAAACCCAACATTGGTGTAATAATCATCCACATACGTTAAGCAATGTCCGGATCGATAAGACACGACAAAACGTAGTCGTTGCACCTATCTCACAGGCTCCAATAAGACTTTGCTGCATTTAGTCGTAACGCATCGATCTGCTTGCTGCTTGATTTTTGTTTATTAGTTTGCCACCGTCCATTTCTGAGCTGTACAATCATTGGACTTACCGGAATTTGGCAGAAAGATGGCACCATACGATATGGGTGAATGCATATTATCCTGATTGACAGTCGAATTATCGGAGGAAGCACCGCCGGAACTTGTTGAATCTAAATCACCACCATTCAATGATGACGATAACGTTGTGTCCATACTTTTAACAAACATTTATGTGTTTTTTTTTCTCTGGCTTCTATTTTTTTTTTGTTATCCACGTAAGAACATTTAGAAACACAGAATGAAGGATGTTTTTTTTTTAAAGAAACTGATTTAAATCTTGTTTTGGTTTCAAATATTTTCCAATATTCCGATTATGTTGCAAATTTGTTATCACTTTATTTGAAAATAACGTAGGTAAAGTTGCCTTACGTTTTTCTTGCACTGTTTTGTGGTTTTTTGAGCGCGCGCTGTACCGTTACACTATGACAGATGCCAGCTAGACAACAACCTTACGCCTGCAATGTTCTAATTGAACTGGTTTTGCGGTGCACAGTCGTCGTCCAATGTACGTACAGACAAACGAATGAAATGAGACCCTCGTTGTTGCTACACATGAACACACTCCACAATACATTGGGCAAATACACATACTCACCAACACATGCATGCCAAACACCCTAGCCAATGCACACACACACACATATAACACACAGCCGAAAAACGGACGAATTACAATTGAGAGTTCGTACGTTTGCGTTTGTTTGTTGGTTGGCATGGAGCAACAGAACGGAATTGAAACATATGCTCGCTTAAGGGTTGTTTTTGTTGTTTGTCACATCCATTGATATCCTGTTTAGTTCAGAGAGAGGCGTTACCTTTTGTCATTGTTCGTCCATACAATGAGACGCCATTTTTTTTTGTGTCGCAGATGATGAAACAGGTTCGTTGTCATCTTCTTGTTCCCTTCAGCTGAAGTATTGCTGTTATTGTTGGATTTCGGTTTTCGTCCGTCCATCCCTTCCCTTGTTCAATGTTACATCATGCAGTCGTTCTCATGTAACCCTGACTTTGTTGTTGTTGCTGTTGCCTTTCGTTGCAGCATTGTTTAAATTCCGGTTTAAATTGTCACTGGCAAATCCGTCTTTTTTGTTCCTGGCCAACAAAATTTGATCCTAGTTATTTTAGAAATTATCTTTGTTATTGTCTGTTTTTTGTTCGTTGCTCTTATATCCTGCTAACCTTGACCCAGTTTTGCCTGTTGGCTAATTTAAATATTTTAGATATGAACAAATATTTTAAAATGTGTTGTTCGTTCATTCCTTGCCGGTTATTTTTGCCATTTCGTGGTATTTTCTATCATTCTATCATTCATTGAAATCGAAACTCTGCATTCTGCGAATACGGGATGGCCAAGAATGGGTTTTCTTTTGTGTTCTTCTTCAGTTGCATGACTTCATTTCTCGATGGTACAGTTATTTACTTCAAAAAAAAAAAACAAAAAAAATTGTGTTTGTTTGTTTATCTCTTGGCCTGTCATGCGATTATTGTTGTTGTTGTTGTCTATAGTTGTCATTTTAGTGCAATTGCCATTCAAAGTATCAAATGTTTTTGTTGAAATTCTTAAGAATTTTCATGTTTTTTTTTTTATTATGATTTTATTTTTGCTCATTTGGCTTTCGTTGGAGTTTTAATTCTGAAAAGTGTTTGCAGAAGCTGTTATCTTTGTGCAGGGTTGCCATTTGTGGAGGCCTTATGTTTTAACGGTTTGAAAGTGAGTCTGGGGGATTCTGCATTGGTGTCTGATGTCATGACCAGTTACACATATCCAAGCGCGAAGACATTACTAGCCTTACCAAGATCAGGAAATAGGAATGGTCAATGAAATAGAAAACAGTTAAATTGCAGTAAACATACAGGGGTTTCCAACAAGAGGTGTTATTTTGGTATTCAATGAAAAATGAAAATTTTTTTTAGATAAATGATCGGATGTTTATTTCATAATAAAGAAGAGGGTATGCCGTTAATAATGAAAAACAACATCAGCCAAATGGCCACCACTACAACGCTGACAGGACCATGTCCTTTTCATGCAATTTTCCATAACCAAATCGCAAAGTTGCTGCCCTATGTCCTCGATAGCCTCACGAATTCTATCTTTGAGGTCTTTAATCGACCCTGGGATGTTGGCGTAGACCTTATCTTTTACGTAACCCCAAAGGAAGAAGTCACAAGGATTTTAATCACAAAATCTCGGAGAAATAACACGGTGCGGAAATAACACGGAAGCAATGGTTTGGTTGCTTGTGTGGCCCGTAGTGCCGTCTTGTTGAAAGTAAACGTTGTCCAGATCAATATGATCTAGCTACGACCACAAAAAAAAATTAATCATCTGTCGATGTCCATTCAACGTAACTGCTGATCCAACTTCCGGACCATAAACCGCTCCAAACAGTCACACATTGAGGATGGAGAGGCTTCTCAACAATAACTCTTGGGTTTTCCGAGCCCCGGATGCGACAATTTTGCTTGTTGACGTAGCCACCGGGGTGGTAATGGGCCCTATCAGTGAAGATGATTTTTCAATGGAATTCCGGATCATTTTCATGCATTTCAAGGACCCAATCAGCAAAGACACGACGTTGTCGGTGATCCGCCGGTTTGAGTTATTGTGTTAACTGAACTTTTTAATCCTTAACACCCTATTTTTAGGAAAAAGTTTCCTCTTAATTAACGAAGTGGCCGAGAACAGTTGGACCAAATTGCATCCGCTCAAACCGTTTGGTAGCTACGATATTTTTTATACTACCTAATAAGAAAGTTTTCTCTGTCGACCGATTTTGATCAAATATGATCAGGAAATAAACAAAATTCCATAATATAGGATATTATTGGACAAAATTAAATTAAATTTACTCGTGTTTTACATACCAGCCTGTCCAATATTTCGTCATATACAACATAAATCGTTAAAACGTGTCCAACGACGTTTATCGGCATTTTCGCAGACTACTCATAGAATGTTTACCCAAAGTGTTGTCTATCAATCATTAAAAAAAACAACACTATTCATTCAAGAAAAATAGTCATTTTAGAGCTGAGCTTAAACCATATTGTAAATAAGCAATGTTCATGTTGTGTGTGTACGTGTAAATGTTCTCTAAAAAAACAACAACAACAACAAATAATAAAAACCCTTTTTTTAATGTAAACAATCGCCACAAATACATATGCAATCAATGAACTCACATATATGCATATTCTGTTTAGTTGCGGTTATTGAATGAGAACGAGAGGGAGAGTGAGAGAGCGAGTGTATCGAAGAGTTTGTTATGATAATTTTGTATGGGAGAGTGCTCTTATTTGTAATCAATATGGCGCGATTCTGTCGACGATCATGGTTATCTTAAGACTATGGGGTATGTTAAGTGTGACTTTTTCTTTGTGACATTGAAGTTCTTGTAGCCTGTTTCGTCGTTCTTTGGAATTGGGCATTCCACAAACGTCATTACACCGCATTTTGCATAAAGACATGGGTGGTAAGGATTAAAAAGTTCAGTTAACACAAGAACTCAAGCCGGCCGATCATCAATAATGTCGTGTCTTTGCTGATTGGGTCCTTGAAATGCATGAAAATGATACGGAATTCCATTGAAAAATCATCTGGACAACGTTGACCTTTAACAAGACGGCGCTACGTGCCACGCAAGCAACGAAACCATTGCTCTTTTAAGGGAAAAGTTTGGAAGAGGTGATCACAATTGTCCACTGAGATCTTGTGATTTAACACCTTGCGACTTCTTCCTTTGGGGTCATGTGAAATATAAGGTATACACCAACAGCCCAGCGTCGATTCAAGACCTCAAAGATAGAATTCGTGAGGCTTTTGAGGACTTTGCGATTTAATTATGGACAATTTCATGAAAAGGATATGGTCCTGTAAGCGTCTGATGTTGTTTTTCATTATTATCGGCTCTTTATTATGAAATAAACATCCGATCATTTATCTCAAAAAAATTTCATTTTTCTTTGAATACCAAAATGACAACTCTTGTTGGAAACCCCAGTATTATAAATTTTGTAATATTTCAGTCAAACTAAAAAAGTCAAAAAAAAAAATCGGCATCAAACAGTCATTAATTGGAAATTATGGAATCCGGAACTATGATTGCAATTGTGTAATTCAAAAATGTCCCCTTCTATTGGTTGGTTTACGTGGCCGCTCCAGACAACCAGGAGCGTCAAGTAGCGTCTCGTGACACCGTTTTGAATTATTGTTACCACACCACTCTGAAACGGCCTGTTGTCATGTTAACTCATATCCAGTCGTCAGATTGAGGAGTTTAATATCTAAAACATTTAAAAATTCTGCATTTTAAAAATGAGTAAAATTGCAAATCTGTAAAGAAATTCTGTTTAAGTATTACTGCTTAGTGTAGTTCTATTTAAATTTTCTTTAATTTTAATTAAAATTTTCTTTCATTGGGGTTTCAGTTACAAAATAGAAACAAAATTCAAAAATTCCGATTTTTAAAAATGACCGTAAGGTGTTTCATTTTCGCTGCATTCCCGCATTTAAATCTTCCCCATTCAGTTTTTTTTTTTATTTTCCTAAAAAAAACTCTCTTCTTGTCTCTGTTCACTATATTTGTTAACAAAAAAAAAAAAAGTTCATGTAAATTGGACACCAGCCACCACAACAAGAACACAAACAAACAGACAACGCCAATGTTTTCTTTTTTCTTGTCACTTTCAAATAAGTATTGCAAACTTTTAAGCATATATGTATATTTTTTCTGGTTTAAAACCGTATATTTCACAAAAAAAAAAACTCCAGTACATTTTTGCTGATTTTTCCAATTTAAAAGTGTGGGAACCAGAGTAATTTAATAATAACAAAACTTCGTTTGGGGTTATTATTTCATAAGACATACAACAGGAAAACAAAAATTACAACGTAAAAAGAAGATTTACGTTTTGTTTTTTTTTTGTTGATATTTTTAAATTTACGTTTGTTGAGAAGGATTTGCACTTTAAGCCCATTAGCAAAACTTATGGTCAATTTGTCGCGTCGCTGCACAACAGAAGGTCAAAGGGGACTTTTGCATTTTTTTGGAAATCAAAAGGGTTTTGTGTTTGGGGCGGGTGATAATCTTCGACACGCAGCCAATTAGATTAACAATGTAAGCAAATTAATGGGAATTCTTTGCCCAACGAAAAGGGGGTTGCCATGGATGTGCCTATATATCATCTATATTGGAGGAGCATCCCTTATATATTCCAAAAATGTTTTCAAGTTTATCGTAAGTAAGTATTGTACTGATGACCAATTTTAATTGCAAATCGGCGTTTTTTCGGTTGACGATACACCTAATTTGGACTGGTATAAGGAAAATGTGTCCAACAATCAGAGAAATCATAGAAAGGTCACTAAAATCCTTAACAGAACTAGTCTTTTTCGCGAATAATTGTAAGATACCGATATTGATTTTTAATAACATATATAATGAAGACATGGACTAGGACAGCATTTGGTTTCATCAAGACCATGAGCCACCCAGCCTAAGCCACCAACGATTTTTTGCTCAGCCTCTCGTTGACGCTGTGAGACACTTTTTGTGGCGTACCCTGAAGGACCGATCTAATGAGAAAATTCCATTAACTATTAAAGCCCTTAAGCTATTTGTTAGAAACATCATCAAGGTCTTGGAGAATTCAATTGGCAGAATCCGATACTGCGCAGTCGAATAAAGGCGATTTCTTTCTTGGTAATTTCCCAAAATTTCTTTCAGAATTCGTGTTTCAAGGATATCATCTGCGCTATATGGGATATATCGACAACGTTATGATTTTACGTGGTGACTACTCTCGCATTACAAAGCAGACAGGAATTGTAACGCCGTCGAACGTGAATTTAGTGCCGGCTCCATAGTCTGCATGTGAACAAACGAACTTCGATTAAATGTAACACATTTCATTTATCCTGACTTGGCATTATGGAAAACTTCGGTTGAATAAAACAAATGCACTAAATTTTCAGGCTTTCAATTAAACGGTTTCGATTGTAAACGAATTTATTTTGATTTCGAAAAAAGTTTAAGGAGTGATTTACAGCAAAAAATGGGTCTAGAATAGTGCAATATAGCGTGGTAAAGGAGAAGGGAAATATTTTCGAAAAGAAGGTGCCATGTAGGTACAAGTTATCGTTTAACCTTTGTTCTTTGCAAGTTGAGGAATTTTACCGCGGTTTCTTTCCTTTTTAACGACTTTGGCAGACAGTTGTTTAGGACACCACATTCTTCATGGGAGATTCCAGAAGGTGCCTTCACAAAATTTTAAATAATAGTGAAAATATTCCTTCGATTTTAATAAAAATGGGCAGTTTTGTTATTTACGATTTTTTATGAATATTTTTTTTAACAAAAAAAAAATACGAAAAATCTTTTTTCTACTTTAAATCCGTTATAACTCTGAAACTGTCATTCGCATTAGAAAGAACAAAAGGCAAAGATCAATAATTGAATGCTCGATCTTTAAATTTTTATTTGAAAGTTCTTAAATAAAACCAATTTTATAATGGTTATGCATAAAAAAACATGCGCCCCAAATCCCCATGAAACTTGATTAATATTAATTATACGCTCCCATGTAAATTTAATCCAGAGCGATGATTTAAAACAAAAACCGATTTTAAATTCTTTATAACTCTGAAACTGCCCTCAGATTAGAAAGCGCTAAAGGCTAAGATCAAAAATAACGTAATGCTCGTTTTATTAAAATTTTATTTGAAGAAAATTTTTTGAGTTGAGATTCGAAAAATTGCATTTCTTAAATAAAAAAAAAATAAAAGTCTTAAATTAATACATTAGAAATATATAATGGTTATTCATAAAAAAAATATGTTGCACAGTGTAGAATTAGGCCCCAGTACACCATGAAACTTGATTAATATTAATTATACGCTCACATGTACATAAAATCCAATGATTTAAAAAAAATAAACAAAAAACATATACAAAAATTCGACCATTTTTGGACTCGGGGGACCACAATACATCTGAAATGTATAACAGTTATTCATTAGAAAAACAATGTGTTGCACAGTGTAAACATGCGTCCCAGATCGCCATGAAACATGAATAATATTAATTATACGCTCCCATGGAAATTGATTGATATTAATTACACGTTACACGTTTCTTTCTTAAATTCTTTTGGCCATTGCAACGGAAAATTAACTCCGATTGGGATAAAATGTAGCTGTAAGAGAAGGGAAATTTTACTTCCCTTCCGTATGTATGAGATACAGTTCAACAAAGTCGAAAAATCAAATTATTTTTTTTTTCAAATTTAAAAATCCTAAAAAGGCGAACATTTTTAGAAAAGAAACATAATTTGAAAATATTTCGAAATTATATCGAATTGTCCGATGTGTAAGGTCAATGCTTTAAAAAAAATCCCTCACTCCTTGCCTAGAACATATTTTTTATAGATTTCAGAAATGTTTATTACAACAAAAGTAACAGGCGATGGAATTGGATTACGGACCACTGATTAATTTAAAAATTCTAAAAAGGCGAACATTTTTAGAAAAGAAACATAATTTGAAAATATTTCGAAATTATATCGAATTGTCCGATGTGTAAGGTCAATGCTTTAAAAAAAATCCCTCACTCCTTGCCTAGAACATATTTTTTATAGATTTCAGAAATGTTTATTACAACAAAAGTAACAGGCGATGGAATTGGATTGCGGACCACTGATAAAAAAAAAAAAACGAAAAACAAAAAATAAAAACATTTTCCTTCCTAAAATCGCAAAATACGAAAAGTAGCTAAATTGGGAAATATTTCTAAAATATAGGGCCGATGGAATTGGATTCTGAATTTAAAAAAAAAATATTTATCTCTTTCTTACAGTTATCTTCTACCTTTTCAAAAGTTTTTTCAACCAATGAAATCTTTGACTCCATGTCATTTGGCTTTCATCAACTTGTACGCTGGGTTGACTTTTTTTCACACAACATCTCCAATAAAACGAACATAACATACTTTTGGGCATTAGTGTACTCAGCTGAACGTGTTTACTTCATGGTGGCCCCCCCATGGCATGAAAAGTGGGCGAGACGGTGGTTTCATCATTATTCAGAGTTTGTTATCGAATTCAGTCAATTAAAAACTCACATACAAACTCAAAACGTAAAAAAAACAGAAACAGAAATTGTTTGCTTGGTGCATTAGAAACAGAGTGGCTATTCAGTCTTAGTGTTATTTTCGAACGGAGCGGTACCACAACAGTAGAACTAGCCAGTCATTCCAGCTTGCTGAACCGAATTATAAGCATTTCGATAGACAGATAGTCCGGAAAGTGAGATAATATAATGTTGACAAAGAATACTATGAGACAACAGCGCAATCTTAAGATATGGTGGGGTCTACACAAACAATTTTCCACGGTGGTCAATGTTAAGGTGAGAGTGTAGAAGTGTTGGTGGAATTAAAACAAACAAAAAAGCAGAATACTAAAATTGAAACCAAAGTTTCTAAGCAAAGCCGTATTTAAGAATAAATCATTACAAATTAAAACCAATAACTTTCTTTGCCAGCAATCAAAGAACCTTTTTTTAACATTTTTTGAAAAAAAAAAGAGAAAAATAAATAACTGAAACAAAAACTTAAGCTTAAGTTATTCCAATTCGATCAATGTGAAGCAGACCTCTCTCGAATAACTGGCATCTACTTTCAGACCGAACAATTACCACTGGAGACCTCGTACGTTGACGGTTTACAGCGGCAATGGCAGCAGGCAAAGCCTTTCAAATCGGTGCCGGGTCCCACGAAATTTCAAATGTTTCGTGGCTTTCTGAGGGGTGGCGACTTCCATGGCCTGCCCTTCGATGACGTTATCAAAATGTGCCGCCAGCGTTATGGCGACATTTTTCTTATGCCCGGCATGTTCGGACAGAGTTCCAATTTGATTACATTCAATCTGGATGATTATGAGAAGGTATTTCGCACGGAGGGTCCGTATCCGGTAAGGCCGGGTACTGAATTCGTCACGCACTATCGTTTGTCCAGAAAGGATCAGTTGTACGATGAGGAATATTTGGGAGTGGCGGGCAAGTAAGTACCGACATGTATTTTACAAGAAAAATTTGTTGACACGAAAAATTTGTGAAAATTGTTGTTGTATTTTCACACATTTTTCTTAACAAATGTTTATAAAGCTTTTGTACGGTGGTTAGTTAATTGTTATCTTTTTGTTTTACAGTGGTGCACAATGGGGTAAATTTCGTCACATTGTCAATCCCGTGCTAATGCAGCCCAGAAACACCGTCCTCTATATAGATCCAATGCAACAAGTCAATAATGAATTCATACAAAGGTAAGTGTAGTTCGATTGAATCTTTAGACAATGGGATAGAGGTAATTGTGTTTGGAAAAAGTTTTGTAATTTAATGGATCCGATCCATGGCACAAGGAGGTAGTGGCAATTGCCCAACAACAATAACTCAGATACAACCCTGGCTATTTGATAGATAAATGACAGACAGCTGACACTTACAACTCATGGCAATATTATCATATGTCAAAGAAGAAGAAGAAGACAACTCGCGGCACACTTTTTAGCGAACTATAACTTTATTTCGAACTAGTAAGTTGTAATGCGCCTATGGCGCCCGTTGAAATATGTGTGGAAAACAAATTTTTGTTGAAAAAAAAATGTTTGTTGAAAAAAAAATTTTTGTTGAAAAAAAAAATGTTTTTGGAAAAAAAAAGTTTGTTGAAAAAAAAAATTTTGTGGAAAAAAAAAAATTTTCCTGAGAAAAAAATTTTGTTGAAAAAAAAAAATTTGGAAAAAAAAATTTTTGTAAAAAAAATTTTTAAAAAAAAAAATTTTTGTAAAAAAAAAAAATTTGTAAAAAAAAAAATATTATTTTTTTTATTATTATTATTCATAGAATTATACAATGCCTATTTAAATTCCTACGTACTGCGTGACAGAGTCAGTGAATCAGTGAATCAGTGTCGAGGGTAAATATATATTTCGAATAGTTGTGAAAGCCCCAAACTTCTTTGTTTAACCTTTTGTAATCCAATTCTTTGATTTACATGTTTAAAACGAAAATATATTCGACATTTGAAAAAAAAAACCAAACCAACAATTGAAATGTCAACAATGACATTGACAATCAAAATTCTGTCAAAATGAAAAAAATTTTAATCAGCTGTTTGCATGACTCGAGCTTTAGTTATTGTGCCATGGATTTGCTTGCAATCAAAATTAACCCATGACAAGAAAACTTTTTAATAAAATTTAATAATTCCAGAATCTTTGTAAGCTTCTCCAACTCAAACTCCCTCTTCCGTTTCCCTTTTTCAGAATCCGCCGAATACGCGATCCCTCAAGTCTCGAAGTGCCCGGCGATTTTCTCACCGACATTCATCGTTTGTCCTTTGAATCGGTGGCCGTCATTGCTTTGGACAAGGAAATGGGTCTTTTGCGAAATCAGAGCCTCGCCTCGGATGTTCAGGAACTATTCGACAATGTATCGGCTTTCAGTAGAACATTCTACGATCTGGGTGTACAGCCTTCGATTTATAAATACTTTAAAACGCCCGCCTATAGGCGCTTCGAAAAATCCATGGACATAGTGTTCAATTTTTGCTATAAAAACATCGATGAAGTCCTACAGCGGGTGGAGACAAGCAACGACGCCAGTGCTGAGGGTAAAAGCGTCTTGGAGAAGCTGGTGAAAATTGATCGTAAAATTGCCATAATCATGGCCATTGACATGTTAATGGGTGGTGTGGAAGTCACCTCGAGTGTCATGTCGGCCATCCTGTTGTGCCTGGCCACCAATCCGGAGAAACAGCAAAAACTGCGTCAGGAAATCCTGCAGAATGTGGGTAAAACGGAAAAGTTCACCATGGAAAATATGAAAAATCTACCCTATCTGAGGGCCTGCATTAAGGAGGCCATGCGCACTCATCCGGTGGTGTTCGGCAATCTGCGGGCCACCGGCATGGACCTGTGCTTGAGTGGCTATCAAATACCCAAAGGCAGCAATGTTTTTCTAACATCCAATATGTTGCTGCAGGAGGAACGTTATTTCCCGCGACCCACGGAATTTATGCCCGAACGGTGGTTGCGTTCCGGTGGCCCGGAGACCGATGAGCTGTCGGCGAAAAATATCAGTCCCTTTATATTCTTGCCCTTCGGTTTCGGGCCACGTTCGTGTGTGGGCAAACGCATTGTAGATTTGGAGCTGGAAATAACGCTGGCCAATATTGTGCGCAATTTCCGAATGGAATTCAACTATTCGACGGAGAATGCATTCAAGAATTATTTCATGAATACCTGTGTGATACCATTGAAATTGAAATTCACCGATTTAAATTAGAGAATGTAGTGGTAATAGAACAATTATATTTAATAAAAAAAAGGGAATTATGTTATAAATGATCGGATGTGTTCTTTCATAATACAGAGGAAGGTATGCCGTTAATAATTAACAACAACACAAGCCAAATGGCCACCACAACCACGCTTACAGGATCATATTCTTTTCATGAAATTTCCCATAACGAAATCGAATTCTATCATTGAGGTCTTGAAACGATCTTCGATATTTCAAGTGGACGTGGCACTTCCTGCATCATATTAAACATTTTTCGTGTTTTTCGATTTTTTTTCATATTTTTCGAGTTTCAAAGTTTAAAAAAAAATATTGCCAATGTTGACTACTTTTGCTATTTTACGATTTTAGAGACAAACAAATTTTCTTATATTTTTTTTCAGACATACAATTTTTTTTTAAAAATGTTCAGTTTTTTTTCTTGTTTTTCTATTTTAGAACGGACATGTAGTAAAATTTTCGTATTTTTCAAGTTTAAGGTGGGCAATATTTTATATATTTTTAGATTTTTTTTATCATGAAAAAATTAAAAAAAAATCTTATAAAAAAATTTCAAATTTTTTTTCGTATTTTTCGATTTTAGGGTGGAAATTTTTTTTTTTATTTTTAAAATGTTCCATATTCAATTTTTTCGCAGTTCTCGATTTTAGGGTGGAAAACCTTTTTTTATGTTTTTAAATTTTTTTAACATAAAAAAATTAACAACAAATCTTATAAAAAATGTTCAGACTTTTTTTGGTATTTTTTCTATTATAGGGAGGGCAACATTTTATATATTTAAAGTTTTTTTTTAACAAAATTAAAAAAAATCATATAAAAAAATTTCATTTTTTCCGATTTTTGGATAGGAAATTTTTTTTTAATTTTTTTTTTGTGTTTTTGGATTTTTTTTTAACCCATTATAGATTAAAAAAATTATTTTAAAAATTTTCCTATTTTTTTCGCATTTTTTTGATTTTTATATTTTTAATTATTGTTATGATACAAAAATTAAAAACAAAATCATATAAAAAAGTTTCACTTTTTTCCAATTTTTTTTTTGTTTTTTTTTATTCCTAAATAAATTAAAAAAATTATTTTAAAAATTTTCCGATTTTCGTATTTATCGATTTTAAGGTGGAAAACATTTTTTATATTTTTAAATATGTTTAAGATACAAAAATTAAAAAAAATCATATAAAAAAATTTTGACTTTTTCCGAGTTTTGGGTGGGCAACATCTTTTAAATTTTTTTTAACCATAATAGATTACAAAAATCATTTTAAAAATTTTCCAATTTTTTTTTTATATTTTTTTGTTTTTTTTTATTCCTAAATAAATTAAAAAAATAATTTAAAAATTTTCCGATTATTTTCGTATTTATCGATTTTAAGGTAGAAAACATTTTTTATATTTTTAAGATACAAAAATTAAAAAAAAATCATATAAAAAAATTTTGACTTTTTCCGAGTTTTGGGTGGGCAACATCTTTTAAATTTTTTTGGATTTTTTTAACCATAATAGATTACAAAAATCATTTCCGATTGTGTTCGTATTTTTTTGATTTTCATATTTTTAAGATACAAAAATTAAAAAAAAAAATCATATAAAAAAATTTTACTTTTTTCCGATTTTTTTTATATTTTTTTGTTTTTAAATATTTTTTACCCATTAATAGATTAAAAAAATCATTTTAGAAATTTTCCGATTTTTTTCGTATTTATCGATTTTAAGGTGGAAAACATTTTTTATATTTTTAAATATTTTTAAGATACAAAAATTAAAAAAAAGTCATATACAAAAATTTCACCGATTTTTTTACACATAAATAAATTAAAAAATTATTTTAAAATTTTTTCGATTTTTTTCGTATTTATCGATTGTAAGGTGGCACTTTCCGGCGTTATTGCGGTCAATTAGTTTGCAGTTTAAATGAAACTTACTACTGTTGGGCAGACAATTTTTTCCGATTTTTGGGTGGGCAACATATTTTATTTTGTTTTTGGGATTTTTTTTTACCCATTAATATTTAGATTAAAAAAATATTTTTTTTTTATAATTTTTTATTTTTGGATTTTAAATAAATTTAAAAAATTATTTTAAAAATTTTCCGATTTTTTTCGTATCTATTTATCGATTTTAAGGTGGCACTTTCCGGCGTTTTGGAATCAATTAGTTTGCAGTTTAACTAGAACTTACTACTGTTAGGCAGACAGTTCCTGGCTTTATTAGGTGATAATTGGAGGGGCGTGGCACCTTAAACTGTTGATCCACCATATCTCATTAACTATTAGCGGTATGAAGATATGGTTTGAAATTATGCTACGAGTACAGAAATGAATACCTCCAGAGAAAAAGTGGGCGGTGCCACGCCCCTTAAATTATGTATCTGCCGTAATTATGTGGCCGATGGTCACGGAGTTTTTACAGAGTATTGCTGTCGACCAGGAAATTGTCGTAGGCTATTGTGACGCACGCTACAAAAAACGGAAGTAGCTTTGAAGGTTGCGGTATGTTTTCGTAATTCTTAGCAAATTTTGCATAATTAAGCACACAAAATGAAATACCAAGAAGAAAAACGAATATAAGAGAATTATAAAAAAATTGTTATCAACAGCCGTGAATCCATTGTGACGCACGCTACGTGATGCACATTTTTTCTAGTTACATATAAATAAAAACAACGAGATCTCTTTAAAACAAAAAAATGTATAATATTTTTTAGTTAAATGTCTTAATACATTTTTTTTTGTATCTATTCATAAAATGTACATTTAGTCTAATTAGTCCATTAAACAGAAAAAAATAATGTTGAAAAAGTATAAAATAATTGTTTTTTGGTATGTATAATGGAGCTTCTTTTCCAGTGATACTAAAAAGTTTAAATTAAATTTGGACCATTTTCAAAATTTAGAATTTGAATTTTTTTTAATAAAAATATAATAAAAATAAAGCAGAATTCGTAAAGTTAAATAGAGCTGGGAGGAATTATTTTTTTAGAAAAAGGACAATTCTCGAAGTTTATAATGTGGAAATCGCAATTTTGTGGATTGCACCACTAAGATATCATCGTACTAAGTCATCATCGAACGGAAGGGCGTGGCATTGTCAATACATATTGATATTGTTAACCTTCATATCTCTTGAACTATTAGAGATATGATGGTACATATGCTATTGGTTCAGGAATAAACATGGTCTTAATAATAAAAAAAAACAATATATCTGCCTTAAATTTTTTTTTAATTTAAAAAAATTACTTTCAAAAAAATTCAAAAATTAGTCTGATATATTTGTGTTTGATAGAAAAACAATGAATTTAATAAAAACACAAGAACACTTTATCTCATCATGTTTCAAGCGGTCATTTGTTATCAAACAAAATAGCAATTTAATTAACAAACCCCCTCCCCCCACACACTAGTCAGAATATAAACAATTCAAAAGCGCCACACGTACGAATGAGTTTCTATCTTGCCCTCAGTTTGTTTTGAATTCTCCAACCAATTGGTTGTCCAGAGATCACTTTTCCAAGTCATAGTTTTTGGTCTATTGAGAAGAGAAAAAAAAAACGCAAAAAATATAAAAAAATAACAATAAAGAAAACAACAACAAAATGTTATCAACAATTATCATAAGACAGCGTAGCAATCTTCATAATATTCGCATATGCAGTTTTAGAAAACACTCAACGGTGGCCCAGGTAAAGGTAAACAAAAACAAAAGCAAACAGAACATTTCTATTTGAGCGAATTGTTGATAAATAGAAAATTATTCAATAAAACTGCAATGTTTTGTTATTGATTGACCTTGGATGATTCGTGGCCATTGCAATGGAGATATTTCTGCGGCTGGGTGCTAAAAGGGCCAAAGTCAATATTTGCTGTTTTGAAAAAGTTGAATTACAGAGACAAATTTGATTAGAAAGATATTTATGAATCGGTTTTGGGTTCACATTTAACATTGACAATTTTAGAATTACGAAAAAGAGCAAGAAAATAAACCTAATTCAAATATTAACTCAACACAAGCCAGCGATTTATAAGCCCATAATTATGAATTCGAATCTACTTTAGTTTTTGGGAGCAAACGACCTTCGTTATGTTTAAACTTTAAAGTATAAAATTATAAAAAAAATCTATTTTTTTCCTCTCCTCCCTGTCTGTAGCTTGATCAAACGTCATCGGACAACTCCTATGTCAGCGGTTTACAACAAGAATGGCAGCACGCCATTCCATTCAAATCGATTCCGGGTCCCACGAAATTCCAATTATTTCGTGGTTTTCTAAAAGGTGGCGATTTTCATGGCCAAACATTCGACCAGGTTCTGCGTAGGTGTCGCGAACGCTATGGCGACATTTATCTGATGCCCGGCATGTTCGGTCAAAATACCAATTTGGTAACATTCAATGTGAAAGACTATGAGAAGATATTTCGCACGGAGGGTCAGTATCCGACACGACCGGGTAATGAAATTATTTTTGAATATCGTTTGGCCAGAAAGGACGATTTGTATGATGAGGGGAATTTGGGTGTGGCTGGGAAGTAAGTGATTTATATTATCCCAGTGAGGAGGGTCAGATTTGTTTTGATTTTGTGTATTTTATTCCTTTCAGCGGTGCACAATGGGGTAAATTTCGCCATGCTGTTAATCCTGTGCTAATGCAACCCCGCAATACCGTGCTCTATATCGATCCTACGCAAAGAGTGAGTGAAGATTTCATCAAAAGGTAATTTAGAGAACATAAACTAGTTTCAGATTGATTTTGCCGGCAGTTTAGACTGAGTTAGGGTTTTACCCCCGTATTCATAAAAAATATGAAACTGCTTTACAATTCTTTGTTTTGTATTTTCATACATTTTACTTAACAAAGTATTGTTAATACCGGGGTTAATATCTCGCCGCACAGTGGTCCAGAATCAAATTCCATCGTGCAAAAGTCTATAACTTTTAATCTAATTGAGTTCTGTCAAAAATAGGGATTGTGTTAAGGTATTAACATTCAAAATGGGGAAATTGGATATATTTAAGAAATATTTCCAAAGTTTCGTATTTTTCGATTTTAGAGAGGAAAATATTTTTTTTTTTTTTTAGTTTTTAGAAATTTTTAGGCATAAAAAAATATTGAACAAAAATCGTATTAAACATTTTCAGATTTTATTTATTTTAGGAATGGAAACATTGCCAATATTTCCAAAATATATTGAAATTGTAATCCCACTGCGTTTCACTATAAAGTTGGAAAAATCTAATAAATTTTTTTCAAAATTTGAAAATTTTTAATACGTTTTTTTTAATTTTTCTATTTGTAAAAAAAAATCAAAAATATAAAAAATGTGTTTTTTTTTTAAATTTGTATATATTATAATAAAATTAAAAACAAAAAAATATAAAAAAAATCTGAACATTTTTAATACGATTTTTGTTAAATTGTTTGTGTGTAAAAAAATTTAAAACATTTTTTCAATCCTAAAATAGAAAAAACACCAAAAATATATATGTTTTTTATGTATAAAAAATATATATATAAAAAATTTAAAAAAAAATCACTATTTTTTTGTGGAAAACATTTTTTATATTTACGATATTTTTAACAAATGGAAACATTATAAAAATCGTATTAAAAATTTTCAAATTTTGAAAAAATAAGTTATTTGTAAAAAAAATCTAAAATACAAAAAAAAAATTTTCCAAAAAAAAAATAAAAATTTTTTTTTTTAAATTTTTTATAAAAAAAAAGAATAATTGAAAATTTTTAATACGATTTAATTTAATTTTAATTTTTTTTGTGAGTAAACAAATTTAAAAATGTTTTCAATCCTAAAATAGAAAAAAAACACAAAAAATATAATTTTTTTTATGTATAAAAAATATATATATAAAATTTAAAAAAATGTTTTTGGTTTTTTTTTTTATATTTTTTATTTTTTTTTTTACAAATAGAAAAATTAAAAAAATCGTATTAAAAATTTTGAAAAAAATTAATTAGATTTGTCCAACTTTATTGTGATGCGCCGTGGGCCCATGGGTTTAAAATTCTTTAAAATTTCAATATATTTTAGAAATATTGGCAATATTGACTCTTTTTTGATTTTTGGTTTTTGAAATATTTTAACATATAAAAAATTCAACAAAAAAAAATTTGCCAAAAAAAAACGAATTTTTCGATTTTTTTTACATTTTCAAATTTTTTTTAACATAAAAAAAATCATATGAAAAATTTTTTTTTAATATATTTATTTGTAAAAAAAACATATTAAAAATTTTTTAGACTTTTTTAAACATAAAAAAATTAAAGAAATCATATAAACAATGTTCAGATTTTTTTTTTATTTTTCGATTTTAGTGTGGACAACATTGTTATATTTTGGATTTTTTTTTACACATAAAAAATTAAAAAAATCATATAAAAAACTTTCATATTTTGTTTCGTATTTTTCTATTTTAGACAAAAATTTTTTTTACAATTAAAAGTTCTTTTTCCGATTTTTTTCGTAAAAAAATTTAAAAAATCCAATATTCAGATTTTTCTATTTCAGGTGGGGCAACATATTTCGAATTTTTTTGTTTTTCGATTTTTTTTTGCCGATAAAAATTTAAAAAAAAAATCACAACAAATTTTCAGATTTTTGAAAAAAATTATTATAATTTTTCCGATTTTTTGTACCATGAAAAATGTAAAAAAAAAAACTTATATAAACATTTTTTTTTACAATTAAATTTTTTTTCCGTTTTCTTTCGTAAAAAAAATTTAAAAAATCCCATAAAAAATTTCTAGATTTTTTTTTTGTATGTTTCTATTTAAGGGTTAGCAACATTTTGTATATAAAAAATTTTCAGATTTTGAAAAAATTGAATTTAATTTCTCCAATTTTTTCTGGTTCACTGTGCGCCGATGGAAATCAAATTCTTTCAAAGAGATAATTTTATTTATATATTTTTTTTTAACATCTTGTCTATGCATACTAATGAAACCTTTGTCTCCTCTTCATTTAGAATCCGTCAAATACGCGATCCCTCTAGCCTAGAAGTACCCGACAATTTCCTCTCCGAAATTCATCGTCTGTCATTCGAATCGGTGGCCGTCATTGCTTTGGACAAAGATCTGGGTCTGGTGCGCAACGTGCAGCCCGTGCCGGAGGCACTGGAATTATTTGATAATTTCCAGGTGTTCAGCAAGTCGTTCTATGATTTGGGCATAAAACCATCGATACATAAAATAGTGCCCACGCCGACCTATCGGAAATTTGTGAAATCTATGGATATTATGACGAATATATGCCGGAAATTTGTTGATGAATCGCTGGAGCGTATCGAGCAGCGAGGCGATCGTGGCGAGGGAAACAGTGTCTTGGAGAAGTTGGTAAAGATCGATCGCCAAGTTGCCTTAGTTATGGCCATCGACATGTTGATTGCTGGTGTGGAGGCGACTTCTTCAATTATGTCGGCGGCCCTCCTGTGCTTGGCCACCAATCCCGAAAAACAGCAGAAACTGCGCGAGGAGATTCTCACAACGGTGGGGAAAACGGAAAAGTTCACCATGGAAAATATGAAAAGTCTACCCTATTTAAGGGCCTGCATTAAGGAGGCCATGCGCACCTATCCGGTGATATTCGGTAATATGCGTTCCACCGGTATGGATTTGTGTCTGAGCGGCTATCAAATACCCAAGGACACCAATGTCTTCCTAGTCTCCAATATGCTGCTGCAGGAGGAATGCTATTTCCCACGGCCGTTGGAATACATGCCCGAACGTTGGTTGCGTTCTAATGAAGCCGGTACCGGCAAGAATATCAATCCGTTTGTATATCTGCCCTTCGGTTTTGGGCCACGTTCGTGTGTGGGCAAACGTGTGGTCGATTTGGAGCTGGAAATAACGCTGGCCAATATTGTGCGCAATTTCCGAATGGAATTCAACTATTCGACGGAGAATGCTTTTGAGAATTATTTCATGAATACGTGTGTCATACCATTGAAATTTAAATTCACCGATTTAAATTAGAAATTAGTTAAGAAGAAAAGAGGGAAAAAACGTGTGCAATGAAAATGGAATTCAGGCTAACAGCAGCTCCTCCGATTGTAAAATTTATAATTATTAATAATAAAATAATCCTACGCTAAAATTTTTGTTGTCATTTATTTTGGTTTCTATGGTGCTTGCTGCCAGTCAAAATACACTCGTCCACTGACAGGATGGGAAGTTACCCGACAATGCTTAAAATTTTACTTAGCATACGACCCATACGATTCTTGGAAATTTCCAACTAATGTTTGAAGGAGTCTCCGGTAAAATGTACTCTTTAGACTTGGCATAGTATGGAACTAAGCCAGTGGCATACTTTTGCCAGCCACTGTTCGTTTCTGTGTGGACTCAACCTTAAGTGACCATTAGTTGTTATCAACTTAATCAGCCGGCAAATGAAATTCATAGAAAATCAAAACAAACTCAAAATAAAAGATGCACAGCCTAAACAAGTATTCTTTTCATTCAGTTCGTTGTTGATTTCCCAACAAACAGGTTCACGAGCGAACATTTCATAAAGTCACTGCTTTAATTTGTTTATTAAATACCAAAAAAAAAAAAAAAAAAAAAAAAAGATAATAAGTAAATAATAAATTAATCAAAATGTTATCAAACCATTTTATAAGACAACGTAGAAATCTTCAGAATAGATGGATTTATAAAGAATTTTCCACCGCTGTTAATATTAAGGTAAAACAAAAACTCTGTTGTTACCATTCAAAACAACCCTTACGATTATTTCATCCCCCCCCACAGCTTGATCCATCGTCATTGGATAATTCCTATGTCAGCGCCATGCAACACGAATGGCAGCAGGCGAAACCGTTTAAAACGGTGCCGGGTCCCACGAAATTCCAAATGTTGCGTGGCTTCCTAAGAGGTGGCGATTTTCATGGCCAAACATTCGACCAGGTTCTGCGTAGGTGTCGCGAACGCTATGGCGACATTTATCTGTTGCCCGGCATGTTCGGTCAAAATACCAATTTGATAACATTCAATGTGGACGACTATGAAAAGATATTGCGCACAGAGGGTCAGTATCCGAAACGACCGGGTAATGAAATCATTTTTGATTATCGTTTGGCCAGAAAGGACGATTTGTATGATGAGGGCAATTTGGGTGTGGCAGGGAAGTAAGTGATCATTTGCCAGGGCTGCCGGTTTGTTCCATAATCGTATTCTTTTTTTTTTATTCCTCTCAGTGGTGCACAATGGGGTAAATTTCGTCATGCTGTAAATCCTGTGCTAATGCAACCCCGCAATACCGTGCTCTATATCGATCCTACGCAACGAGTGAATGGTGATTTCATTAAAAGGTAAACTTGAATTGAAATTTATTTTTTTTTTTGTTTGAAAAAAGATTTATTAAAAATTCTAAAACAATTTTTTTTAGAAATTTGTTTTTTTGTAAAAAATCTTAAAAATCTTTGAATAAAACATGTATTAAAAATTCTAAAACATTTAAAAAAAAGGTAAACTTGAATTGAAGTTTATTTTTTTTTTTTTGAAAAAAGATTTATTAGAAATTCTAAAACATTTTTTTAGAAATTTGTTTTTTTTAAATCTTAAAAAAGGTAAACTTGAATTGAATTTTTTTTTTGAAAAAAGATTTATTAAAAATTCTAAAACATTTTTTTTTGAAATTTGTTCTTTTTTAAAAAATCTTTTTTTTAAGAAAAAGGTAAACTTGAATTGAAATTTATTTTTTTTTTGAAAAAAGATTTATTAGAATTTCTAAAACATTTTGTTTAGAAATTTGTTTTTTTTTTTTCAAAAAAGGTAAACTTGAATTGAAATTTATTTTTTTTTTTTGAAAAAAAGATTTATTAGAAATTCTAAAACATTTTTTTTAGAAATTCGTTTTTTTTTAAAAATCTTAAAAAAATATTTTATTAAAAAAAAGGTAGACTTGAATTTAAGTTTATTTTTTTTTTTTTTTTAAAAAGGTTTCTTAAAAATTCTAAAACATTTTTTAAAAAAATTGTTTTTTTTGTAAAAAAAATTAAAAAAATCTTTTTTTTTAAAAAAAGGTAAACTTCAATTGAAATTTATTTATTTTTTTTTTGAAAAAAAGTTTTATTAAAAATTCTAAAATTTTTTTTTTTAATTTTGTTTTTTTCAGTCTTAAAAAATATTTTTTAAAAAAATCTTAAAAAAATCTTTTTGAAAAAATTTTTTTTTTAAAAATTCTAAACAACTTTTTTTTAGAAATTTGTTCTTTTTTAAAAAATCTTTTTTTTTTTAAAAAGGTAAACTAGAATTGAAATTAATTTTTTTTAAAAAAAAAAGATTTATTAAAAATTCTAAAACATTTTTTTTTGAAATTATTTTTTTTTTTTTAAAATTCTAAAACATTTTTTTTTTAAATCTTAACCTAAAAAAATTCTAACTTCAGTTTAAGTGAAAAAGTTCGATACAAAGTACTGAACTGTAATTTGAAATTTTAGAATAACCCTCAAGTTGGTTCTTATCCCCCTATTATTTAACTTCCTTTTAGAATTCGCCAAATACGTGATCCTACGAGCCTCGAAGTACCCGACAATTTCCTTTCCGAAATTTATCGTTTATCATTTGAATCGATTGCCGTCATTGCATTGGACAAAGATCTGGGGCTGGTGCGCAACGAGAATCCCGTGCCGGAAGCTCTGGAATTATTTGACAATTTCCAGGTCTTCAATAGATCCCTCTATGAGTTGGGCATTAAACCGTCGATTCATAAGATCATACCAACGCCCAGTTATCGTAAATTTTTTAAATCTATGGAGATTATGACGAACATATGCCGGAAATTTGTCGATGAATCGCTGGAGCGTATCGAGCAGAGAGGCGCGAGTGGCGCGAGTGGCGAGGACAAGAGTGTATTGGAGAAATTAATCAAAATCGATCGAAAAATAGCCTTAATTATGGCCATCGACATGTTAATTGCTGGAGTCGAGGCCACATCTACCACTCTGTCGGGGGCCTTGCTGTGTTTGGCCACCAATCCCGACAAACAGCAGAAACTCCGGGAAGAGATTCTCACAACGGTGGGGAAAACGGAAAAATTCACCATGGAAAATATGAAAAATCTACCCTATCTAAGGGCCTGCATTAAGGAGGCCATGCGCACCTATCCGGTGATATTCGGTAACATGCGTTCCACCGGTATGGATTTGTGTCTGAGCGGCTATCAAATACCCAAGGACACCAATGTCTTACTGGTTTCCAATATGCAACTGCAAGAGGAACGCTATTTTCCCCAGCCCAAGGAATTCATGCCAGAGCGTTGGTTGCGTGGTTCTAGTGATGCCATAACCGGGAAAAATATTAATCCATTCATATTTTTGCCCTTCGGCTTCGGGCCACGTTCGTGTGTGGGCAAACGTGTGGTCGAATTGGAGCTGGAAATAACGCTGGCCAATATTGTGCGCAACTTCCAAATGGAATTCAACTATTCGCGGGAAAATGCTTATCGGAATTATTTCATGAATACGTGTGTCATACCATTGAAATTTAAATTCACCGATTTGAAGTAGAAACTAGAGTTTTAAAGATGAAAATGGCAAACAAAGGCAACAACGTTGTAAATAAAAAATGTAAATAAAAAGAAATTTTTAATAAATGATGATGGATATTCGAACTATTTAAAATTCAAAATAACAAATTTTAAATTTCAAAATAAAAATCGAAATTTTTAAAATTCAAAACAAAAATCGAAATATTAAAATTCAAAACAAAAATCAAATTTTAAATTTTAAAACAAAAATCGAAATTTTTTTAATTCAAGACAATAATCGAAATTTCAAAACAACAATGGAAATTTTTAAAATTCAAAACAAAAATCTAAATTTTCAAAATTCAAAACAAAAATCTGAATTTTAAAATTAAAAAAAAATTCAAATCCTAAATCGATGTTTTTAAAATTTAAAACAAAAATCTTAATTTTAGATTTCAAAACAAAAACCAAAATTTTGAAATTTCAAAACAAGAATCTACATTTTATATTTCAAAATAAAAATCGAAATTATATCAATTCAAAACAAAAACCAAAGTTTTAAAATATCAAACAAAAATCAAAATTTTAGAATTCAAAACATAAATCTACATTTTAAAATTCAAAACAAGAATCGACATTTTAAAATTCAAAACAAGAATCTTCATTTTTAAATTTCAAAACAAGAATCTTCATTTTTAAATTTCAAAACAAAAATCAAAATTTTGAAATTTCAAAACAAGAATCTACATTTTAAATTTCAAAATAAAAATCGAAATTTTTTTAATTCAAAACAAAAATCTAAATTTTTAAAATTTCAAAACAAAAATCTAAATTCGAAAATTCAAAACGAAAATAGAATTTTTTAAAATTCAAAACAAAAATAAATTTTTAAATTTCAAAAAAAAAAATCGACATTTTTAAAACTCAAAACAAAAAATGGAAATTTTTTAAAATTCAAAACAAAAAACGAAAATTCTAAAATTCAAAAAAAAAAAAGGAAATCGAAATTTTAAATTTCAAAACAAAAACTGAAATTTTGCACGTTTGTAATATGATTTGGACACCTCTGACATTTCGTCCAATTATCATTGTCATGGTCTTACGTAGAATAACAAAAAAAAAATATATTAGCATTTTTATCAATTTAAATTGAATGAAAATGTAAACAACTCAACTAAAGTAATATTTTACTCTGTACACACTTGCAGTTCATACAGTTTTTTTTTCACATTCACATCCGAGAGATAGTAGTTTTCACAGAGACGAGTGTGTGCTTAATGTGCTTGGAGAAATAGAGAAATACTAGGTCTGTTTGATTGGAATTTCTAAACTAACAGTTGCATGGACGTAATTCGCGACAGCAATTTATATTAAATCGAATTATCAACTGAGTAAATTTTGGCGGATTTATTTTTCCAAATTGTGATGTATGTGAAACACACTGTTTCGAAAAAATACTTAAAAAAAGCAAGAGTTTTTAAGACTCTGATGTTAGGAGAGCAGCTCTATGAAAAATGACCTCAAAAAAGTCAATAATGTCCCAAATGAAGAATTCCCAAAAAAATTTCCAAAATACCTGAAAAAATTAAAATTGTTTTTTTTAATTATAAAAAAAATCGGTATCTACTACGAAAACGGCCAACATAAATAATTTATGAAAAATTTCCCAATGGAAAATCGGCGCTACGAATTCGGCGACCATTAGTCTGGCTGTCGCACCGCCGACGACCCATACGTTTTTAAGTCTCTGATGTGATTTGAAAAATGTAAAAAAATTATAAAGACATCCCTAAAGAAAAATCGGTACCACGAAAACGGTGGCGTCGCAGTTAGCGATCCATAACCAAATGCGGCAAATCCAATTCTCAGGGACGGTTTACCTTAGAGCCTACTCCAGGGTAAGTCCGGCCCTGTTATTTATTTATTTTTTGTAAAATTTAATTTAATTCTTTTTTCTATGATTTGCTTGTGAATTTGTTTTCGAACGGTTAAAATTTCCCTTCAGAGAAAGATTTCTCTTGAAAATTCTACAAATTATTTTCTTTTGCTGGTTTTAACCCATTCATAGCCAGCGATGCCATATGGCACAGAAAAAAAGGATTTCGTAAAATTAAAAATTCGAATTCAGGACACATTTTTACAATTTTTTTTAGACTGTCTTGATCATTAATGGGTTAATACGGAAATTAATTGTTTATATTTAAAAGAGAAA
Source organism: Hydrotaea cyrtoneurina (assembly GCA_958296145.1). Taxonomy (NCBI): domain Eukaryota; kingdom Metazoa; phylum Arthropoda; class Insecta; order Diptera; family Muscidae; genus Hydrotaea; species Hydrotaea cyrtoneurina. Next base: position 78,016,155 of record OY282515.1, read on the forward strand.
ACTTTCTCATTATTTATGAAACACGAATTTACTAATTTTTCATAAAATTTATCGTAAAAATTAATTTAATTCTTTTTTTCCATGTTTTCGGACAGTTGAAATTTCCGTTAAGAAATCTTTCTCTTGGAAATTCTACAATTCTACAAATTATTTTCTTTTGCTCATTTAAATACGAAAAATTGATTGAAGAATATTGATTAATTTAAATTCCACTTTTTCTGAAATTTTAAATCTTCCAATCTGTCATTTTTTATTTTATGATAAGAAAAAAACATTTGCCCCGGAATAGCTTCAAAAGGAAATAAAAACAAAATCCAGGAATTCCAGCTCATGTCTGAGGTTCTGCAGTTAGTGTGACAGTTTAACTTAATGCTGACAGAGTAGAGTTTGCAATATGAGACCGTATTCTTCCTATACTCATCCCTCATACCATCGACAGCAGAGATGGATTCTCTCTACTTTGCCATAGAAATGTTAAGTTTGCTGCTGATGCTGCTGCTGCAGCATCCAGCACAGACTCCTTCCCTTTTTTTGGTTGCTCTACTGTCTGTCACCTCACAAAGCGTCAAATTTCAATTAGAGATAAATGCGACGAGATTGTTTTTGTTTGTCATTGTTGTTCTTGTTCTTGTTGTTGTCATTTTGTACAAGCGCAACGAATTGAATGGGGGGGAAATTGGTGATTGTTACAAAAACAACAACGGCGTTATTGCCTGAGATTTTCTTCTCTCTGTCACAAAAGTGAGAGAGAGGATATTAAATAAAATGTGTGTGATGAAGAACTGTCGCTGTATTGGGCTACTGTTTTCTTTTTTGAGAGAACCAACGAACATACGTTAAGTTACGATAACGATATGGAGTGGCAATTGACAAAATTTAATTGGGATTAGGCAATTGGTTGGATTATCTGTCCGTCGAAGAACTGTTCAGTTAATGACGATTGAGCCTTTAAGGAAATATGATTCTACTGAAAAGAACATCGTCAAGTTCTAGGTTGGACAAATATATTTTAAACCAAAAAATCTCACTTGCAATGCTGAAGCGAAAATCTAATGAATAAAAAAATTTCGAAAATTAAAAATCTCAGTTGGAAAACTCAGTTCCGAAACCGTTCTTCTGTATTTGACATTGAACTAAATGTTCATTCGAAACCCTGGCTAATTTCCTGAAAATACAAAATCAAAAAACGTAGGTAAAAGAAGGTTGGTAAGTCACGGTTATCATTGGGATACGGAAGGTTTACAGATCCAAAGCAAGAAGCGCAGTTTCCGCATTTGACCATAACGCCAAGTGGAAGAAGACATTACAAAGAATCAACTACAAAAAAGTGTAGGATGTATGATGTTTGCGCTGACATTTTGAATGTGCGCGTTGAATTTGGTTTGGAGGTTTTGGAGAAGTGCGACATTTTCCCACACTAGATTGTTTCACGGCATTTCGGCAGAATGAGATGAGGAATATAGTGTTGTGTACTACTCAGTTTTTCTGTCCAACAATAGCCTAGATATGGTGGACGGCCGTGGTGTCTTATGTAGTGTGTGTAAAAACCTGGGAAGACCATCAAACATTTTATCAGCGTCTGTTTCCAGCTCGTAAATGCTGGTGACTTTATGATGAGCTTCCACTGTGCTTTTGTCCAGCGATGTCTATTCGACCTTTGAATGTACTGGCTTCTTGGGAAGGTCATGCGACTTGCCCATTGTAGTAGTCGCATTGTCAGTTTCCGGAGGCATCCCGGTCCCAGTGTCTTCTAATAAATTGCGAGATTCTTCTGTAAGCCCGCCAAATTAGAATTACAATGTTCCAGGACAAATCTTAGAGACCATGAAAAGTTGTCTTCCCTTCATAATCGCAGATCTAAAAATAATATTCATCAGACTTTCAAAAAAAATTCCCACAATTCTCAGGTGCTCGCAGAAACAGGATATTCAATTACATTTTCGCACCATATAAAATGATACTTGTTCCATTCCACGGCGTTTCTCTGTAACAGAAGTAGGAGGAGCATAACAGGCCGACATAAACTAGGAAGCATGCAACAGGATCAAAAGGGAAACAACACGCACAAACATAGGGATTAACACCACGACGAACAAAACACAAACACACACACACTACAAGAGCATTACATAAGATGGAATTAGTGACACCACCACCCGAGAGGAGGATAACGATGACGATGAGGACGAGAACGAGAACGACGACAATGACAAAAAATCACATCACATCACTACACATGGAAACTCCAAAGCCAGTAAGCATATCGAATTACAATTAAATCATATAAAGATTTGCTACGCACAAGCGCCCGAATCCCCTTTTGCTCACTTCAAGCAGACAAACAGCAACGGACAGACGGACAGCAGTATTGCCTTTGTTCCGAGAGTATGAATGAATGAAGCGAATGTGCAGGCAAAACATCCCCTTTGTGTGGGCCAAAAAACAAAACAAAACCAAAAAAAAAAAAAAAAAAAAAGGAACAACCGGGAAAACCCAAATCGAGATATATGAAATTTACAAACATTTGGTTTTAATTTGTTTACTTTTTTCCCCCGGTGGATTGGCGACGACGATCATCGCGGATGTTGGTGATGACATTCGGGACATTGTGCAGGCAATGCGGTTGATGCTGTTGATAAGGAGGTTAGAATGAAAACATATGTTTCACTTTGGCTTGATTATTGTGTTAATTAAATCTTTAGGGAGTTTTCAGCGGTTCATTAAAGCTAACAGGCTTTTTGGGGTTAATAAACAGTTTTATGGTGGCACATAGGAAAAGCTATGACCACCAAGGACCTGAAATGTTATTAAGGGGTAAAGGGGGAATTTCTCTCAAATCAACGATGTAAATTCGTTAATCACAAGGGCCAAAAAGTACTCAGTTGAAGTTTATTTTTTCGTATAATTTTAGGCTTAACCCTAATCGTATCTAGCTGAATTTGTAACATATCGTGCAAATTTTAGAAAACATTTATCAAATTTCGGTATACTTGTCATTGTAAATTTTTCGTTTAACAACCACTCAAAACCCCAAACAAATGAAAACACAGCAACGTTTTTTTGATGTTTAAACATCGCTCTTTGTCTCTTTGTAATAATAAAGAGAAATTAGAGAGGTCATACGTGAGCGATCTGTTAGCGGTTATCGGCAAAATTGGAGCCTTGGTATGGCAGGCAAGCAAATTTGTGGCAGTTAAATGAATTTAAGATAATTTCGGTGACACTAACGTCTGCAAAATGTCCAATCTACTGAATATTAATATTTATTGCCTGGCCACAGATGCAGTCTGAAATTAAATATTAATATAAATATATTAAATAAACATTTAAACCATACAGATTTCCATTTCTTTTTTTCTTTCTTTAAATTGTCTTGTTGCCCTAATTAGCCGTTAATAATAATTTGTGGATGTCAAACATTTTGAAATCTGAATCATGCACAACATTTTAATTTTAAATGAGGTCTCATATTCGCCCTCTCGCCACAAACCAAATGCTGCGCCGAGTAGCCGTCGTACATGTGTCTACTAGGCAATTGTATGCGGCGTTTTCTACATCTTCTGTTGTTGTTGTTCTAAACATTTTTTCCAACTAATTGCATGTACATGTATTGTGACTTCTCTTGGTTACAAAGTTCCAACACGCGTCTCTTAACACGCCCCTGCCGTTAAGGGGTGACTGGGGAGGTTGGGTGGTGATACTGGCATTTTGTGTGTGTGTGTACTTGACAGAACACACCATGACAACCAGATGATTACGAGGGCAGACTAATGTGTGTTGGTGGTCCTTCACCGTTTAGTTTGGTATATTGTGTGGGTTGATCGGACGTCGGCAAGCAAAATTATAGGGAAAATTACATCCGACGAATGTTTTTCTTAAAAAATATTCATAAAATGTTTTTTAAATATTTTTTTCGGACTTAGGTCGGCAAAATACGCAGAAAATATTATAATAAGAAAGTGACTGTGGCCTAGTGTTGTTTTTGCAGTTCTACAGGGTTCTCCAACAAGAGGTGTTACTTTGAATAACTCGGTATTTCGGTAGCTGTCCCTTTTGAAGCTTTTATTCTGTGAAATTTGACAAGTAGAAACTACGCCATTACTAAAAATGGAACAGTTCGCAAAACTAAAAACTTTCCGAACCGTGTTATCTCTCGAAGAGGTGATCACAATTGGCCATCGAGATCTTTGCGACTTCTTCCACGGGGCCACGTCAAAGATAGAATACGTGAGGCTATCGAGGACATAGGGCAGCCACTTTGCGTCTTGGTTATGGAACATTTCATGAAAAGGATATGGTCCTGTAAGCGGGGTCGTTGCGGCCATTTGGCTGACGGCATACCTTCCTTTTTGTTATGAAATAAACATCCGATCATTTATCTCAAAAAATGCAAATACCAAAATAACACCTCTTGTTTGAGAACCTTATACAAATACCGAATATTTCAGCTGAGTACCTACATTTTCCCCAATTTAATAACTAATTTTCCCTTTTAGTGAGCGTTTATTTTAAATAATTTCCCTCTGTTCATCGCTCATCATACCACCGCCATGTTATAGACAACTATCACATATATTAGTGAGTTAATTAAGAGAGCAAGCGAAAGAGACAGACTGAATGTCTGTCTCTGTGTAAGCAATGGAATGGGCTGTGTAGCATCCGTTGTAAAATGATGCTAAAGTACTGTCAAGCGCCGAATAAACTCTTCGTGAGACAACTAAAAAAGGAACGCATGATTCTTGATTTATTGTTTTTGTTTCGTGCATTGGTAATTTTCTGGGTGTCCATTTACCCTCTCCCACTCTCTTATACTCTGGCCGCTTTACAGCGGTTTTTTCGTGGTTGTCTCAGGGGTTGACACAAAGCAAAAACTACAACAAAAAACAAGATTATTTCTATGTCTCCAAGGAATCAACATATTTATGAGTGTGAAGTTTAGTAATTAATTATTAAAAACCTGTTTAAGATTTCAATGACCACAAAAGCAAATGAAATCCATTAAAAAATGGGGAATCTAGCAATAAAAAGGTATATTTTCGCCCATGTGCCATGTTCCGAGAGTTTTTGAATTCCCATACTTTTTTAGATTCCCATTTTTTCCAAAATGGTGTGCTCAATTCCGAGCGAAAGTGTGGTTCGAAAGAATAGCTTTGTTCAATATGTTACGAACTGTGTTCAATAACTATCAACAAAAAACATACGTTTTTTTTGCAAATTTAACAACAAAATTAAGAAAAAATGCCTGCTGGCTTGTTAATTGCCCTGGTTTCTACTAGAAGAAGACTAATGATACTGGAACGTGTTAAACGAGTTGCCAGATTGATTAACTGGTGTAATCATCATTCGTGTTGTTTTTTTAATGAATATGTCCCATAAAGTATACAATTTATGTTTATTTGAAGAAACCTTTTCAACAAGTAGAAAACTCTGGGTAAATTTCGTCAAAAGTTGTTCTTGATAAAAGGAGCCTTTTTATTTTCTTTAATTGTACTAGAAAAACTAATCTGAATACTGTCTTTTTTAATTAAATGTTGTAAAAACAAGTTAAATATTAACTCTGCGTTCTTTTTTAACTTGTATGTGCTCAGAAAATCACGTACAATCTCATTTCTTTTTCGATCCACACGGCTATATGTGCTCGAATTATATTCCCAATATTTTTTTGGGTATTCGGAATGGAGCACATCAAATGTGGGAAAATGTTTCACATTCGAGCAAACTCGAAATGCAGCACATGGGCGTTTGATTGAAAAAAGGATATGTATATTTCCTTAAAAATTTAAGAGTTTGCCAAAAGGAAATGCAAGTTGGTAAAGTCGGAAATTTTTTTTTTTTTTATTTTCAGATCCTTTAAAGACATCTCATATTTAAAGTATAACACGAAACCTCCTGATCTCTGATAAGAAGAGTCCTATCTAAAGCCTCATCTCACAGAAGTCATAACAAACATTGTCTCTCTATTCAATTGTCAATGTGACTTGATTTAAATCACAATTCCCTGGAAGGAGAAGGATTTAAACTCACTCATCTGTAGATTGTCATCGATGCAACGGGAATTCTAGGAAATTTTTAAGGAATGAAGACAATTTCATTGCAGAGGAGAAGAACCTACATACGTTTATCAAACTGAAATCACAACTTCCGTTTCTGTTTAATAGTAATCCTTGGTTAATTACACGGATAGAAAACAGGAAAGGAAAGGCTGGTCATAGGAAAGACTGGTTACCAGGCACCTGAAAGTATTACCAAAGACCATACTGAGGGCAGACGTCCCAAGTCGCTTGCTGAATGTTTCCCAGAGGGTTAAAAATTTTTTTTTTTTGCTTTGAAAACCTTTCAAATGTTGCCACGTCAATTACCGATTGTGTTGCCGAACTAACGCTCCAATAAACGACTTGGGACGTCTGCCCTCTGTATGGTCTGGAAGAAAATAGAAATTATTACTAGCATGTCCAGTAAGTTTGAATTCGTTGTGCGTTGATTCTTTTGCTATTTGCTTTTGCATGCTTGGTTTGTGACATGTGTCAATGTCACAAATGTTCAGTTGCCTTGCCATTTCCTCATGAAAACCCCTAAGTGTTTTACATAGTACATACATTCATTTCATGATCGTCATAATCGATCAAAGACTAGACAAGTTACTCAAAGTGTCCACAAAAGTAAATTTCAAATAGCAGAAGATTTGATCCCTCAACCGCCACTGATTACATTTCTTTAAACCAGACGGCAAAACATATTCTTGATTTATCTAGATGTAAGACCCACTAATGAGTTTTTGATTACGCTGAACACAAACCCGGGGTACGACCGACCACCTTTACATCAATATGAAATTCAATACCAAAAGAGCAAAAACAACATTCAACAGCAGACACCCTTTTCGAAAATCCCAAAATTGTGACCTTTTTTTTTATAGACACTCTCGCATTCAATTGACAATTGTGCAATTGTTTGTGAGACAGTTTGCGCAAAAATATTTCATGGGGTTCTACTGGCATTTGACAGTTCTCAACAAGCACACAACGTAAAATACTGACAGGTATGGATCGAAAAAAGGATCAAATGTGCACTCGCATCGTAGTCATTCGCAAGGACAATGGCCCATTTGTACACATGTAAGAAGGACCTTTGTTCAAAGTGGGAAAAAGCAAATAGCAAATCCCCCTCCGCGTAGGGGTAAATGTGATTTTTCAACGATTTTACCTTTTGGGCAAAAAAAGGTGCGAAAATATTGTGAACTACTCAGTTCGGGTTATTGTCTCGCATCGACACTTAAAACAAAGACTGAAACATTCAGTAGTCCTTGCTTGTCCTCATTGTCAGTGTAATAACGCTGACGCGACACAACCTGACATTTCCGTCAATTGTGTACTTTGCTTAAACTGTCATTAGTGGCTTTGTTCGCCTTGCATGTAATGTTGACGACCCAAGGTGTCGCTGTGTCTCCGTGACACATGGAGAGCAGTAGCAGCCGAGACAAATAGAGTAGTTAAGGGATTATCGCTTAGTTAAGAGTTTGTTTACAAAACATTACCCATTGTTGTGCTCTACTTTTGAGCTTGGTTTGGTGTGGGGATTATTATGATCACCACTTCGTTCGTTGTTGTGGTTTTGAGAAAAGTCCTTTATGGAGAAAACGTTTAGGCCGAAAAGGAGATTTAAGACAAAGTAAGATTTAAAATAAGTTAAACTCGAGATGAGTGAAAGTGAGCAAGAGGGAGATTATGCAAAATTGTTTAATATTTTCGTTGTTTAACTGGAAACTGGTATTTGGCCAACAACTGAAAGGAAATGGAAGATCATAATTCTTAGAAAAAATTGACTGACATACCCTCTGTACATCAGCACAACGGGAGGTGAGAAATGAAAATCGGCTAAGAGATAAGGCGAGTGTACATTGGCTCGGCAAAAAGGTGAACTGAATTTTTGTTTTTCTCAGTTCTAGACTGAACACCAGTATTAGGTGAATTGGAACATTTCAGCATAGGAACAATGGATTATTGACATCAAGTGGTCATCGGTGAACCCATCGTGAAGATCGTCTGTGTCCTCTCTCCTTCTATTTTTCTTATTTTCATTGACGACCTGTTGGCTAAGAACCTCGATCTACTCATTTGCGGATGACAGCAACCTGTGTCATTCATACTCATTTGAACATCGGCCAAGTCCCCCGGAGGTCGAGGATGAATGTCTCACATAACCGCGATTTGTGAGTGGGGACAAAAGATGCACAAAAGACCCAGTGCTGTTTGTTGTCACACAAACGTTGTACTGGTCCAGCATCGCCGTCAATATCTATGGGTGGTGCGGATATCGACGAATCAGACACTCTTGATGTGCTGGACAAGAAGATACAGGGTGATGCTCCTTGGGCAAGCCATATATTCGACGTGTCGAAAGAAGCATACAAGTGTTTAGGCTTTTTAAAACGGTGCAAGAAACACTTCACTCCATCTGATCTCGTAAATATTTACACCATTTATCCGTCATATACGGCTATCTAGGATCTCTCATCCGTTTATTGTAACATGGCCGGTTGACCGGACGACGCACTATAGAGGAAATTCGTTGTTCAGCCGTACTGTTCGTAGGAAAGCATGATGTGTGCTTTCTTTCAACCAAAACATATTTACTCTGTCCGAATTATGTTCAAAAGTCTGATCCCTCGCATGTTAATTTTGAACTAACACAGTGTTATTATGTACTTCCTCTGATGAAAATACATTCATATGTCAACTGAAGCATATTTTCGAATTGAACGAAAATCTACACAATTTTTCTATTCTCAACAAAAAAAAAAAAAAAAAAAAAAAAAAATGGCCGATACTCAATCCGAACGTAATTCCAATTCAAAATCGAACCTTATCGAAGTCCAACACGTGGGAGTGACGGCCAAACTGCAATCACCTCTCAAGAGTCTGCTATTAAACTATAGTTCATCCAATGAAACCGATAATAATCAGGTTTTATATCGGGGCAGTCATCACAGCAACACCACCAAATACAATCAATTTCAAAATGATGTGGCTGTGGAAACGGATAGCACCATAACGACCGATACTTCAAAAATATTATACGAAATGAAATCGTTACCACCGAATCACAGACCACAGGCTAAACTATCATTGACACCCTCCAAAATCGAATTTCAATTGTACACCAAGTCCGGCAAGAGATTACGGAAGAGCAAAAGCTCCTCAACACCCACCACGAAGAAGAAATCTAATCGAAAAATATTTGAAAACAAAGCTGAAACAAAAAAGGAATCGCCAAATATATTTCAACGTTTGCGCCAGTCGTTCAGTGAAATAAAAGTCCCCACTATGGTCCATAAACAACAATCGACAATTGATAAAATATTCGCTGACTTACCCGAACCGGTTACATTTCCCAAGGACGACATACGCATAGGTATTTATACCTTCGATCATGGTTGTGCCGAATATCTCAAGACAAACGATTGTCCTCCCAAAATACTGGCTCTAGCCGTAGCCGACAAGGCTACCGAGTGTGCCACCAAATTCTGGGCGGAATTCTTTGGCAGTCTACATATTGGTGTGGCATTTCTTGTCACCTTCTTGCTGCAGAGCTATCGTTTTGTCCTGTATTCGCTGATCAATACTCTGCTGGTGGGTTTTCTGCACATGACATCGGATTATTTGATTAAACCTTTGCTGGCGGTTGCTTTCAATGGCTTCGTGCAACCTCCGTTGATATTTTGTTTTAATATTCTATCCTCGATTCGTGATGTTTTGGAACCTATTGCCGATGCCTTGAATCATTTTATGAAACCGGTCGCTACGGTGGGCAGAAGTGTACGTCTGGTGCATGCTACGTATAATAAAAAGAATATTACCAAAAATGTCTGAGTTATAGAAAAGGATTTACTATTTTAATAATATTTTTGTTAGTTCAATAAACATTTATTTATTTTATGGCTTTTCTACGATACTTACAAACTTTTTTGGATAAAAAATAGCTTAACCATATTCAAATTTAATTGATAATTCCTTGTTTTTGTCAGTTTAGAAGTTGAGATTAGAAACACAAACTTTCCTGCGCTATTAATTTTTATTACTGCCGTTCTCTTAGTGTTGCCACATTCTCTTGTTTTTTATAATCTCAAAAGATATGTTTTTGTTCGGTTTGCATCCCTGCTATGAAATGTAAATAACACTAGTGAAGGTAATACTGTTGCCACTGTTGCTCAAATCTACAGAACACTATGTAACACTAAATTTCCAGAGTTTTCGTCCTACTTATACGTCAGACAGTGGTCATCCGCACAGCTGTTTCTACAGTCGAGTCCGGTTATAACGCACTTGCTTCTGTAACGAACACTTTTTATAAATCCGAAGAGTTTCGCTTCTACCCTATTTTATCCTGGATATAACGAACTTCGCTTATAACGCACTAATTTGTCGAGTCCCTAGGAGTGCGATATAACCGGACTTGACTGTACTTTGTTTACATCTTTATTTATGGATTGTTTTGATTCTTCCTTTATGTAAATTGTGAAAAATTGTATAGTAATTATATATCAAGTTCGTCAGTAACTGTCAGCCATTCACGAGCATAATGACATACCGAGCTGTCATGTCGCGCATGACCGTCTAATAAGCGCTTAATGTACCACTGAAAAGTGTTCGGTTTGTGTGTTTGCCGCAAAGACGCCGCAAATAACTTTCCATCGGCCTCAGACTGTGCACGTAACAGCTGGTTTCTGTTTACGAAAAAATAGGAAAAATTTTCACGCATATTAAATTTTGCAAAATATGGAAAGTAAAAACAGCAATCCAACACCTAGTCTTAGTCAATATTTCGCCAATGATCCACCGAGTTTTTTCGATGATCTGGCAGCCGGTAAGGGACAGACTGCAGGAGGGAAGATAGGTGGGTTAAATATCAGAAAAAAACTTTCACAATAACCGCCCTCAAATTTTTCTCCAACAAAACAAGACTCAGCTCAGATGCAGACTCCAGCAAAACCGGTCACTATCTTAAGTCCACAGCAATCGCAACCGGCGACCACTCAAGTTCCTTTAATGCCTCCTCCTCCGACTAACACAACCGCTGCCGGCGCGACGACGACGGCTGGTGGTCATTTAACCTCGAATACTTTCACGGGTGGTTTCAAACCTCCTGAGTACTTGGAGAATCAGTCGGAGCTGGAAGAGGACCTAAAAATTCCGGACGATGTTAGAAATTTCTGGGAAACACCCGCGGTACAAAGTCAACCGTTGTTGACAACACCTGGCATACAGACCTCCACAGATTTGGTATGTAAAACATGTAGTATTCCAGTGAGAATCGTATGAATATGTTCGTTTTGCAGCCGGATTTAATAGCCATAGCCGTTTCCAAACACTTGGGTGAGGCGGAAATGGCTCAGCGTAAAATTCCCGGTGTGGATAATGTAACACAGGACGAACGTGGTCTGAGATCTCTAATAGCCGCCGGCTGTTATAGAGCTGCCATAAATCTTACCGGTCGTCTGCTGACGATTTATGGCCAGGGCTACGGACGTACGGGACAACCGGCCAAAAATTCGCCGCACTCATTGCAACTGTGGTTTACACGTCTTGCCCTATTAGCTAAATTAGGAGAATACGAGTTGCTGCAGCAAGAGGCCGAACCTTTTGATAAACTTAATAGACCCGATGTGTTTTATGAGGTAGGTCTCACGATATACTGTAATTTATATTGTCTGATATCTTCCAACTTCTATATAGTTTTATCCCGAAATGTATCCCGGAAAAACTGGATCCATAGCTTGTTTTTCGTTTCGTCTTTTGCTGGCCGAAATGCCCATTTATTTGGGCAATCCTCAATTGGCATTAGATCGCCTCTCGGAGCTGTATGTGATTTGTAACGATATCAAATTGTACTTTGCTGGTAAAAAATCAGAGGCCCAACAGTTTTGGAAGAAAAGGGAGTTGCGTGTTTTGCATGCCATTGTTAATTGCGCGATTATAGTAAGATTTCCACGAAAAAAAACCCCTTAAGATAACATTTAAATGATTGCCTATTTCCGTTGCAGCTAAAGAAATACAACCTCATTGATGATATTCTGCACACCTTGATAGCCGATGGTACGGATTTGGACAAAGAAGAACGAAGGGCTCTATTTTCAGCCTGGGGTAGAATATATTTGCAGATTGGAGACATTTTCGGAGCCGAACAGAAATTTGCTGAGGCACGAAGGCTAAGGAAAATGTAAATGTCACATTTCCAGACATTACTATTATTTCTAATAACTTGTTTTATTTTCCTCCATAGCTATTCTCAACCCGACATTCGTGACTTGGTCGATAAGGGTCTTATAACGGTGGCCCAAAACGATTTTCCCGAAGCCTATGTCACCTTTCAGAAAGCTTTGCATTTAGAATCGGGCAACACCATGATTCTGAACAACATGGGCGTGTGCCTACTGTACGCGGGGAAACTGAAAGAAGCCATTACGCTCTTCGAAAGGGCCATCAATTTAAATCCACAAAAGTCGCTCAATGAAAGTCTACTGGTCAATCTTTCCACTTTGTATGAGTTGGAATCGAACAATTCCAAAAACAAAAAACTCAATCTGTTGCGGTTAATCAATCGCTACAAACCTGATTTGAACATTAGCTTGGAAATTTGTTTAAAATTGCAGACACCGAACTAGCAGCAGTGGTCCACAGCGATTGCTTAGACAGAAACAAAGAAAAGACATTTATTTAGCAGAGTATTTATGGTATTTCCCTCCATTGTATGTGTGTATAAAATACCTCATGGTTTATTATAGTTTATTTAAGTATTTATGTTTTCGTTTGATTTTCGATAAAATTAAAATATATAGATGGTACATAAGATCGCATTTCCCTCAACAGTCCATTAAGGAAATGTTCATTGATATAATTTGTATAATAAGTGATTGAATCTTAGCCAGATACCCGCCGGCACGAGAACTGAGGATTTTCAAAGGTGCATAGTATGATATGCAGGTCACCGATTTCTTCTCATTTTTCAGATACTCCAATTTTTCAAACAACAAATAACTCATGTCTTTGGATGTTTACAAATGCGAAGATTTGTAACACTCGTATTTCTTAATTACACTTTCCCCAAAGAGTGATAATGGAGTAGTGATCCCTGCAATCATTTTATGAAAATATGCATTTTATTCAAAATATACATATGTATATTAAAAAAATATATTGGGTATTTGCGATATTTATATATATATACAGGAGATATTTAGAGTTTTAATATTTCACACGATTGCTTCAGAAAATGTGTGTAAATAATTTGAAAGCACCAGAGTTGTTATTTATTGACTTCCCTTACATTGCAAATGTTTGTAAAAATGTCCCCAGGACCAAATACTGCCAGTTGTTCTACCAGAGTTAAAATATTGACCCCTCTCAAGATCCTTTAATTTACAACGGCGAATTTTCCCTCAATGTAAGATTGGCCGACAGTCGCTGAGGCCAGCTTCTCCAATTGTATTTATTCTATGCAAATACATCCCTGCGCCATTACATTGCTATAAATTACCCGAAAAACAGTCGGTATTGACTGAAGTACCAAATACTACCCATACAGAACGATGGTTGGGTATGTCGGTATCCGGTATATCGCCATTTTGTTTTAGTCGATTACCCAATTTCGGTTACTTCGTTGAAAAAATACCACAAAACGATATCTAACTTCGGCAACGACGGATGGAAATCTGTGTGAAAAAATTTTTTCCACACACCAAAAAACAAATTTCACGTAAATTTTTTTCTTGTTGTTTTTGTTTATCAAAACAGCACTACTTGATGCCTTCTTTAAATGTTGTTAACAAGTGTTGTTGCGCGTAAACTAAGAAATTAAGCGATATTCGTACCAATCAAAATATAAAACACGGTGAGTTGTGCAAAAAGCCACCAGCAAAAATGAATACCAAACGAAAAGAAAAAAATTATGGGAAATTCACGAAGGGAATCTTTTTGTGGATACAAAACAACAAAATAAAAAATACATGTCCACCAAGTGGCTGAAAAAGCACAATGCCCTGCAATAAATCGACGAATTTATGCAATAATTTTAACAAAAGAAATGTGAAGACAATCCAATCCAGTGTTTCGTTATTCTCGTAAGATTTCCGATTTCCTATGGGCCAATCCCCCAGTATATACATATACGCCGTGCCGTATTTCGTTAGAGCAGCAAAAAAGAAAGTGTAGAGAAATTTTTGATACCAATTTTTTAGTGGCGGTTTTTCTGTGTTCCTCAAAAAGGGATTTCGGGACAATCGCAAAAATGCTTAAAACTTCTTTCGTGTTATATAAATGTTGACCAACTGTCTTTGGGAGGATTTTTTTTGTATAGAAATTACCAATATTGAGAATAATAAATGCCTTGGTAAAAAAAGCGCGCCATTATGTGACGTCGACAACAAAATATTAACACTTGACACAACCGTGGTCTGTTGTCTATGTGTGTGCCTGTGTGCGTGTAGTTGGCGGTTTATGCTAATGTTTTTGTTTGTGTTTCCTTTTTTTCCCTCCAATCACGGCTGGTAGTCAGCCAGTGCTGAACTTTTAATTTTACTACAATTATTTTTGCATAATTCGAACAATATTTTATAAATATATTATTATTTGTCTTTTTGAGTACTGTTTCGTCAAAACATAATTTTGTTATAATTTTCATTTTCTTCATTCTGTTATTTTCCTACTTTTTATTTTTGCATTTACTTTCGTCGGCTCTCTCTCTGTCTCTCGCATTCGTTCTCTTTTTATATCTCTTTATTGTTTACAAAACACAAATTATACCGTTCGTTTGTTTTTATTTCTTTTCTCTGTGTTTACTCTCTCTCTCTCTCGCACTCTTTCGCTCTTGTATCATTGAGGTGTGTATCTCTTTATTTTTGAGTAGCTCTCTTTGAACCATCTTCGAAATATACTTGTTGATTTTGCAGATGTATTTGACAGGTGTGCTGAAGTCGTCATAATGTTTATTTTTATTTCGTATGTTTCTATTCGAACTTAACTTTGTCTCAGATAATATAAACCAATTCTATTTCGCCAAAAATATGATCTGCCTATAGAGCCGACGTCGACATTCGCCCTTATGTGGTTGTATCAAAAATGGAATGATCTGACAAATCGTTCGGATGAGTCATCCGACCGTTATAAAGGGTCCGCCAAATACTTTTTTTTTTTTAAATTCTATTAAACAAAACTACTGGATATTTTCTCAAATTTATTTTTTATTTGAAAGTACAATCCTTGCGGTTAATAATGGAAACTAATTGCATTCAAAGTGGCTACCTCGGCTGGCCATGCAGTAGCCGAACGAATCAGATCTGCGGCTGATAATGTGATCTTCAAAAACAGGCCGCAAAACATCGAGTGTAGCTTCGGCTGTGTGGCACGTTGCGCAGTCCAGTTGAAACCAAATGTTGGTCCGATAACGAAAACAAAATAAGCACTAGTTGAAAAAAAAGTTAGATGGCGGACCCTTTAAACAAACTAAAAAGGATAATCGAGTACAAAATCTGTCAAACGTTATTATAGAGATTATAGTCTGTTTTTTAACTAATTTGACCTTTCCGGAAAATTAAAGTGGTTTCCTGTATATAAATATTATCGAACACTTCATCCAGTATATGATGTATCAGATGCAATTAGAGTGAAATTCTGAAGCTTATTGAAAATGAGACAGAATTAATATCGATAGGTTCATGACAATTAATTGTTATCGATTTTAGTATCAACTGAAAGATATCATTATTGTATAACAAGTACAGTCAAAGCTCGATTTTCGCAAACCAAAATTTATAATTTCATAGGCGCATTCTAGAACGACATAACAAGAAGAGTGTTTAGACTTTACAACAGCTTGTTAGGCGAGGACAGGTTTTGACTGCACTCTGCTTAGCAGACAACTGTCGTATAACTCAAACCGAACGTCCACAGCAAAAAGGACTAAAAGAAAATGCCAGCTAAGAAAATAACTGAAACATATTACGCTTTGGAGAAATACACGCATAACTGAAACAAATTGGCATCATTTTTAGTTAGACGGAGTCGACTAAAGCACACTCACAATAGGCGAAATGTGAAAAAGGATTCTAAAATGTTAAAATGTGTCAACAGACAATATAAATTGTTGGCAAATGGTGAAATATTGCTGTAGCTTTTC
Organism: Hydrotaea cyrtoneurina; assembly: GCA_958296145.1. NCBI lineage: Eukaryota > Metazoa > Arthropoda > Insecta > Diptera > Muscidae > Hydrotaea > Hydrotaea cyrtoneurina. The sequence goes on from OY282515.1 coordinate 78,032,325, forward strand.
AAATATTCAATTATGCTCTGAACCACTCAACCGAACCAACTCCATTGAAATGTTTTGCATTCCTGGTCATACACACCATCCTGTTTTTACTTACTTACGTATGCCCTGTTTACAGACGGCTCCGAACGGCTAATGCTTTTCTAGAGAAGTTCTACATGGCATAAAGAATATGCTCTTACTCGTAAAGTCACCGGCACATGTTTGATGGTCTTACCCGGTTTTGAACCTGGGTAAGATCAGCTCTTCGAGAGATAACACGGTCCGGAAACATTTCCCGTAGAAGATCAATGGATCAAAGTAAACGTTGTCCAGATCAATATCATCCAACTCCGATCATAAAAAATCATTGATCATCTCTCGATAGCGCATTCCATCACGGTAACGGTTGATCCAACCTCATTTTCGAAAAAGTAAGGTCCAATGACAACGCCGGACCATAAACCGCACCAAACAGTCACACGGTGAGGATGAAGAGGCTTCTTAACAATAACTCTTGGGTTTTCCGAGCCCCAGATGGGACAATTTAGCTTGTTGACGTAGCCACCCACGTGTAAATGGGCGTCATCAGTCAAGATGATTTTCCGGATCATTTTCATGCATTTCAAGGACCCAATCAGCAAAGACACGACGTTGTTGATGATCGGCCGGCTTGAGTTCTTGTGTTAACTGAACTTTATAAGCCTTAAGATCCAAATACGACAAGGCATGAACAAACCTGGGTTTTGCCACCTGTTTGTACAAATACTGACCCAATCAGCAAAGACACGACGTTGTTGATGATCGGCCGGCTTGAGTTCTTGTGTTAACTGAACTTTATAAGCCTTAAGATCCAAATACGACATGGAATGAACAAACCTGGGTTTTGCCACCTGTTTGTACAAATACTGTTTTGTTTTTATAAAACCATGAAGCGCTGTCCAAGAAACGGACTAAAACTATTTAATTCATTTGTGGTTTGAACAATGTACTGCAAATCTTAGCTTATCGTATTCTAAGTGAAAAATTCATTGATTTATTTAAAAGACATACATTTGTTAAACGTAGTTACACAGAAAGAGTTTTTCGATTCGAAGTAACTTGTATAGTTCCACAACTTGTAAGAAGAAGGAAATCATCAGTCAAGTCCGGTATTCACCTAAAATAGATTTTTAATTTTGTCGCAAGAAGTATCCGGTTTTACAGATTTTCAGAAATCTCCGTTTAATTTATGTTTGGTAGTACTCTGCTCAAGGGGAAAACCTTGATAAAAAAGTTGGCCTTTGTTATCTAGGAATATTCACATGTCTTTTTCGGCCACCTGAAATGACAAATTATGTTTTTATTCTATAAGAAAGAATTTTTATAAATTAATAAAAATATGAGAGTTAAAACCAATCTTGATGATTATAAAAAAAAAACAATTGTCGGTTTTTGTTTTTTTTTTTTGTTGACAAAATTGTTGTGGTTTTTCCCACACCCCGGAGGCGAAGATATATCAAATGTTGTGAAAATCTATATGTATTGCGAATTTTTACTAACCAAACTATTTAACTGATTTTTTTTTTACTTATTTTTATATTTTCTGTATAAGAAGACGAACGAATTCCCTCCCGATATGTAGCAAATGTATAGAACTTTTAATTCCTTTATTTTTTTTTTTATCGTGGGGACCGTTATCTTGGAGAATTGCGCTCACATTCACTTTCAAATATTTCATTAAGTTAGTTAGTAGACAATACAAATATTTGAAATAAAAATGCCACTACTTGTATGTAAATTGTTTTAACTTTTCCTTGCACACCAGAACCAACAACAAATAAAACGAATTTAATTTATATAAATTTCAAACCAACAACAAATCTGTGTTTTTATTTATTCTACATCCATCATTTCAAAACTAGAAAAAAAGCAAACTTCTGTTTGCTTTTTAATTTTTTGTTCAACACCCTCTTTGTTTTTGAATTTTTTTTGTTCTGTTTGTTAATCTTCGCGAGCCCGTTTTTGTTGTGATTTTGAAACGCAACGAACGTAGTATACCCTCCGCTTACAACGAATTCTAAAAGACATCTAAAATCATGCTTTTGTGTATCAATGATTATAGACTTCTTTTTTCGAACAAACCCACATACACTCGCTCACATAAACGTCGGCTACACGAACACTGAGCACACACAAACGAACGAACGAAACCCGCAGAATAGCAACAAAACTCACAGTCGCCGAGACATCGGAAGAGTATTTAAACAACTAAATATAAAAACAAAACAAAATTGAAACGGAAAATAAATGCGCTCACACATTTAAGTCCATTTAATTAAGAGTAGTGGTGTTTTTTTGTTTTGTTAACAAGAAGAGCGACCAAGTAGTTGGTACATATTAAAAATCTACAGAAGAAAATTATGGAATGAGGACACGACGCCGACACAAGCTTTAACTTTTTCCTTTAACCATTTGAATTAGTTTTATATATTTTTCTTTAACCCGGGGGGGGGGGGGGGGTGGGGGAAATATAGTTTTTATTTCGACACTGTGCACCTACACAGGCTGCCCAGCAAACTGTCGACCATTCGTGCGTGCGTTGTTTTCAATTGAAATGTCTGGGATTGACTGACCGGTATTGTGTTGCTCTGTTATGTGTTGTTTGGGCTTTCTCGTACTGGTGCTAGTTACTCGGTGTTGTACTGTCTTCTTGTCGGTCTGTTTATATATTCTGTTAGTGGTGTGTTTGGCCCTATTTAAACATTTAATTGTTTACACGCTTTGCGTCGACTTTTTAGCAAAACATGTTTCATTTTGTTTTACTATAAGTGTGTATTTTGATTTTGTTGTTTTCTTTGAGATAGGTTTAAAGAGATTTAATGGGAGAGTACTAAAGTGAGACAGTAGAATGCATTTGACTATTCATTTCGAATTCTCAATTTATTATTTTTATTTTCTCAACCGTGTAAAGAAACCGTTGGAATACTAAATCTACACTGACCGTCAGGCAGAGATCATGACTCTCTCTGCGAAGAATGTGAAGTGCCGAACGTTATATGAATGCCATGAGACGAGCGACAACCTCTTAAGTCAAGGTATCCTGTAACACCAAGGTCAAGAAAACAAAAAGACAAATGCATTTGAAAGGGAATGCTTCAAAAACCCCTACAATTGATCTGCAATTAAAGTTGTATTATAAATTGGGGCCAAATCTCATCATAAAATACTATATGTACCACCAATCGAATATGGGCGGAGGACGATGGCTCTGAATAAGCCTGTCATCTACATATCGCTCGTTTACTTTAATAGTGTCACAACTCTAAACTTAATTTTTTCCAGGAGAGCCGTTTAAATTGTTCAATTGCGACTTACTTAGCAAACATCCTCAGGGTTTCTTCTTAAACGATTAACCAAAGGCCACTTATTGCATTCACTGTGCCAGGATCCCCCTCCCCCTTTCATTTCAATTGGTTGCCCAGTTGCCTTCTGCCAGTCTTTATTTCTCTTCAACAAGTTTCCTATTAATTCCTCTTTTTTCCACCCATTTCAGAATACGACGACCATGGCAGCTAATAATAATCTTCACAATATGCATGGCATGCCCCTAACGCAGCAGACCACAATGTCCCTGACAACGGGTTGTTTGATGCCGCAGAGCGTTATTGCATCGACCGGAACGGTCAGTCCGATGGTAACGCACATGAATATGCCAGCACAAAATTCCCTCATCAATAATCAAACAGCCTGGGATCAGCTTACTGCTTCAACACACCATACAACAGCCACAAGCATGAATAACCCAAACACATTGATAGTGGGGACACAGTCGAATTTAGGCTCAGCATCTTCCTCGACAACGCCGTCATCTTTAATACACCCCGATCCGAATTCGCCCTCTTCGAGTGGCCTGACTAGCCTCATAACGGGAGCAAATTCACCAGCCGGTCCTACGTGTTCATCGCCGTCGACACCCATAAAGTCGGGACCGAATCCTATGGAACATATAATGGCTCACACGCCACAGGGTGGACCACCGCCTCCGTATTCCTCGGGTGGTGGTTACGGCGAAGAGTTGACAGCAGAATTGGTGAATCAGGGTTGGCGCAAATTTTGGTCAAAACGTGAAAATCGTCCCTACTATTGGAATAAAATAACCGGAGAGTCATTGTGGGAAATGCCTGGTGCACGCCCCTTTGATCCGCTCACAGATCCTTTGGGCATTTCACATCCGACCGGTCAAATACCCCAAATGCATCATCCACACCATCCTCACATGAACCAACAACAACAGCATCATCATTTAAAACGTCGACCCTCGGATGACATGCACATGCATCCTCATGGCCATCAACCACCACCAATGAAGAAGTTTGTATTGGCTGGTCCTTGGGACCTCGAAGTATGTACCAATGCGGTGATTGTAGAAAGGCCGCCAACACTATTGCCTCAACCTCATCCAGAAATTGAAGCGCTGCGCGCTGCTTACACTATGAAACTGGTGAAAACCTATGAAGATCTCTGTATGCGTAGGGAGAATATCAAAGCACCAAAAGATTCCTTTAACCGATGGCTAATAGAACGTAAGGTCATTGACACGGGGTGTGATCCCCTGTTGCCCAGTAATTGTTTGCCGGAAATATCACCCTCCATGTATCGTGAAATTATGACTGACATACCCATAAAGATTGTCAAGCCAAAATTTACCGGCGATGCCCGCAAGCAATTATCCCGATACGCTGAAGCGGCCAAGAATATTATCGAATCTCGCTCAGCGCCAGCAGAATCGAAGAAGGTGGTCAAATGGAATGTCGAGGACACCTTCCAATGGCTGAGACGTACGGTCGGCGCTAGTTATGAGGATTTCCAAGACCGTTTGGCCCATCTACGCCGACAGTGTGAGCCACATTTGACCGAGACGGTTAAAAGTTCCGTGGAAGCATTGTGCGCCAAGATATACCATCTGTCGGCCGAACACGCCCGAAAGATACGAGAAAGACACCTTGCGCTCCTCAAAGAGCACGGAATACCCGAGCCAACACCACCGCCACCACCACCACATCTCAAGAAAGTCTGGTGTTATCCCATACAATTTGCCGTACCATCTCCACGTATGCCGGCTATAGAATATGTCCAGGACAGAGATCATATGATCATCAAATACACACCCTCATCCCTAAATCAGCCGGATGCTCAGTATATAAACCTAACGCACTTGCAGAAATTGGAGCAATTGTATCGGTACAATTGTTTCGACGACAAGAAGTTCGACTTGTTCATAGGACGGGTGTGGTGTCTGCTGAAACGCTATCAGACCTTTTTGGGCAATGTTCTAAACTCGTCACAGGAGGCCGAACTAACACAGGCCTCATTACCCACACCGGTATTCGAATGTTTACACCGGCATTTCGGTGTGAGCTTTGAATGTTTCTCTTCGCCGTTCAATTCGTATTTCCGGCAATACTGTTCAGCCTTTGCGGATACGGATGCTTATTTCGGTTCCAGAGGGTAAGTGTGCCATGGCAGTCTCCCGGTTCGTGTAATGTCAACAATTGCGTATTTCTTTTTAGGCCATTTTTGGATTTTAAGCCTGTGTCGGGATCATTTCAAGTTAATCCTCCACACTGTGAGGAATTGATAGATGCTGCTCTGTTGCACATTGATAAATTACTGTCGGAATCAATGGAACCCTTGAGGTAAATTTATTTGTTAATTACCTGCCTGTACATGAATTGATTGATAATTCGATTTCACCATTTACTTTCAGCTTTATTATATTCCTTCCCGAATGGAAAAGCATTTCGAAATTGGAAGAAAATATTTATAAACGCCGTTCGATGGTGGTCTTGGGTATGGCCCACGAATACCGTCATGGTTATCAGCATATCATACCAAAGTAAGTTGTGGACAAATGTTTTGCTTAATACCCTGAACAAGTATTCTGTAGCCCTGTATGTATTGCGAAATTTAATCAGCACGAATTAAGAGCAAACTATTGTGATACTATGTAGACAACGTCTGATACATTATTTATTTTTTATTTTCGAACATTTTCGTTGGACATCGAAATAGCAGTCCTATTAAGTATATAACCATGCTATATATTATAACTTGACGAATCTATTTAAGACTGTTGTCGGACGCACGAAACCCTAGGTTCCGGGAATGGCTCAGAAATTTGAGTTTCTTTTCCACACTATCATATGGACCATGCTAATACTATTTTTATACATCGACGAAATTTTTATTGGAAATTTTTTGGAATATTTTCTGTTCCGTCTTGGAATGTTAAGGGAAATCGCGACCTTAGAACAACAAGGTGCCAACTGCACCAAAGTAGTTTTAATAAAACTTAACATGAATGTTTAATATATTAAAAAATTGCCAGTTAGTACCTTTTTGTTCTAAGGTTGCGAAATACGTAAGTCGTCATAGTACAAAGGAAACCAAAAGATTGGACAGTTGACCTACTTTCTTAAACGTTTTGAAGTAGAATTCCATACTTTTGGGACTTGTGCCCAACATTTCCGGTTGGTTACTTTGGCTTTGTCTCTCCAACGAATTCCAGAATGTCTCTTCAAACGTGGTGCCTCAAACTCGACGTCAAGTATTCTTAGATCGGAATCATTTTTGTGCATTCGCACATGTTCCAGTCAACACAATAGTTGCAGTTTGATGCTTCATACTGGCACGATGTCGTCATGCAGCTTAATATTCGATCGTCGTCGATCGCCGTTGCTTCATGTGTTTGCGCCATTAATTGCTCATCACTGGATCACTTACTTCTCGCCATGATGTCTGTATTGTATTCGTAATGTCCTCCCTATGTTCATTTCAGTGCTGTTGGCAGAATATTGAACGGATTGCAGGAGAGATTCGAAAACGCCTGTTTCCCTTTTTAACTAAAGATTTTGTTGCACAGTTACTTGTGCATACTTCTTTCGTTGGCTAAAATTGTTCTCGGGGTTGCCAAGCACCTCCCAGCACCCATATTCCTACGACAATGTCCGATTCCCCTCCGATTACAGGCGGAGGGAATGTAAACAGCCAATGTTTGTCAGTCGTTTAATTTAATTTGAAAATAATTTTAAACAAATTCATATTAATTTCTATCCTGTTTTCTGTTTGTTGCTTTTTCCAGAACCGACGTTAGTGTCAAATGTATGCAAGGCACCCAAGTTGTGTGGCTGCAAAACAGTGCCGGTCACGCCCGTTGGGGTCCCAATGAAAACCGCGTTGAAGCTCTGCGCGAAGCTTTCCGACCGCAACGAGATCGCGAGCGTGAACGTGAGCGACAACAGAAAGCAGAAAATGCATCGTCGACATCACAGCCTTCAACGTCAACCCAGGCAAACAATTCTTCGTCTATGGGACATGCCTCAACCTCATCGACAACAACAGCGAGTGGTGGCGGTTCTACGCCGCAACATCAACAAATCTACACAACAAGCAATACAACAGCAATGGGATTCTCGCCCTTATCAACCGCATCAAGCACTACACCCACATGTATGGCCTCGCCCTCGGGTGCCTCAACATCGAGTGGCATTTCATCTATCAGCAGTTATGGCGGTGGTGCCGGCATGTCACCATCACCCCTATCGCCACACACGCCACCATCCAATTATCATGCCTCCGCCTCACCGGCCCTAAGTTTACAAAGCGACTGCTCATCGCCCACATCTTCGACTACATCCCTATCGCCAGCACCGCTGATGGATGCCGGTCATGCCGCCACATCGGCCAATGTCTCAATTACGACAACAGTATCGGGTACGTCGGCAGCAGCGGTGGCTTTTGCCTCTCTGGTGGCAAGTGGTAATGCCACAAATCCCGGGTCTTCGACAACAGGTGCTATAACAACAACAGCTGCCCAAACAGTTATCAATTCGGCGGTTTAAGAGAGACATAAAAGCAAAATGAGCCTAATATTTATTTATGTTTAGTTTAGATGGATGTTAGGAATACTTCTGGGATTAACGACAAAGGAGCATAAGTGGAACCTACCGCGGTAACAAATGTTTTTTTTTGTTCAACTTTTAATGTTTCAAGGAATATGTACTAAAATCCTAGCTGAATGAAGAGGAGATAGGAGAAATGAAATAGGGATAGACGCCCATGATCCGGATGACTATTTGGTAAACTTGAGGGAAAACTTCTGGAGTTTGTTTACAGAAATTTATAGTTTTCCCACTGATTTTTTGAGGAAGTTCGTTTTGTTGTCATTGGAGTTTTCGAATGGTTTTTTTTACATCGGTAACACGGTGCGTTTCAACAAACTGTACTCTGTTGCTTTTATATGTGGTTGACTATTTACCGAAATCGGACAATTTCTTACAGCTGCTTAACGCACATTCGGAAAAATTTGTTAACATTCTAACGATAAATTAGTTTCAAAGCCATTTAATTCATTCATTCATTCATTTCTATAGAAGTTTATTATACCTTTTGTTTACTTTCATTATAAAAAAAGGAGTTTTGTGTTTTTTTTTATTGTTTTTCCATGCAAAGCATTTTGTTTGCTATACCAATTGATTTTTAAGTTTTCCGAAAGTCCATGGACTAAAATTCTATTAATTTTTCAATAAGATCAATTTCTTTAGGACTGAGATCCTTATAAAAAAAACCAGACAGATGTTTTGAATACATTATTAACTTTTTTATATTAATTATGATTGAAATGTTTATATTTAGACACACACTGTCTTATTCCTCATTAGAAATGTAACTCGTAACACTAGTACAAAAAAATGACAGCTGGAAAGCGAATGACAATTTCGATTTTAGTTCATATTCGAACGAAAACACAGGGGAATTATTCTTAATTTCCTATTACAGTGTACTGTCCCCACAGACTATACAGAGGGCAGACGTCCCAAGTTGTTGTTTGAAACATTAGTTCGGATACACACTCTAGATGTCAGTAATTGGCATGGCAATATTTGAAAGGTTTTCAAGGCAAATAATGTTTTTTTTTTAACAAATACTGTTCAGATACCCTCTTTGAAATGTTCAGCAAACGACTTGGAGCGTCTGCCCTCTATATGGGGCACCTAAGGGCCTGCGAGATTTGTCCTCTTATGATAGGGGTCCACTGAAAAAGATTCCGTTTAAGCAAGGTGTCCGCTTAAGAAACCTGTTCGTTAGGAGAGAGAGTACACTGTAATTGATTTACTTTTGTAATACAATGTTGTATTAATAGATTTTTGTCTACTGTTTATTTAGAATATGGATAATATCTTTGTTTCTTATTAAACAGTATCTGGATTTCATTAGAAATATTAGGACTTATTGTAGGAATCACAATTATTCCTTGCTGATTCTAGTTTATGGCATCCCTTTTGTTTCACGCATAACTGCCGTTTACTTGAGTATAAATTTTTTTTTTAGAAATCGGCTTCCTTTAGCAATCCATAACCTTATAGAAATCACTTCGGAGATTATTAATATAAAAAATCCTTTTTGTTCTCTGACTATTGAAAGTTCCACACCCACAAAACAAAAACGAGGTGTCGGCCTAAAACGCCTATAGCTTAACCCATTAACCACTAAGACCGTCTACAGACGGTCATCGCTAAAAGCCATTGCTAATGGTTAAAGGGTTTGTTTTTCGTGGTTAAATTGTATTATAAAATTCCTTAAAAAAAAAAAACTTTTAGGATTTTAGTGCGCTGGTTCGGTTAGTTCGTCTTTGTTCAATCAAACGTACGTGTTCGCTTCGGTCGTTTGTTCTGCGGTTACGATTTTTGTTTAAGAAATGGTTTCTTTTTTTATAATTTTATTAAATTTTTTTCTAATTTTATTGTATATATTTTTTTGTTTTTAGTTTCTTATCTAGCTTTTAGATCTTAAGAGTTTGAGCAAAACTTAAAAAAAAACACATACAGAAATTTAATAATTTTTTATGGCTAAATTAAAAGAGATGGAATCATCAAAGTTTGTGGCAATTTTTTTATGATTTATTCTATATTATAGAAGTCTTTTTTTTATGATATCTTTATAAATATAATTTATAATTACTACTATACGAAAACAACAAACAAATACTATATATAAGAACTTTTCATTATCATCAATTCAGACTCACACAAAAGGAAAACACAACAAAGGATCGCTCATTTTTCAATGTACAAAACAGAAAACAAAATTAATTGTATTGTTAAATTAATTTAAACAAACTAAATATTAAAAAAGAAAAAAAAACCTTTACACAACTTAGCTAAAACTCAAAACAAAACACAAAAAGTACATAACTTAAATTCCATTTAAACACAAAAAAACGGAACGAATTTTTTAAAAAAAAAATAATAAATCTTAACACTATAAATACAATGACAACTCTTTCCCATGCCCATCCCCCTCTCTCAAGACATTTACTAGCAAAATTGTATAAAAAAAAAACGAAAGTATTTGAATGGAACAAATTTTCCAAATCATTCTGACAAAAAGGAAAACTCACTATTATCATGATGAAATGGAAAAAGAACACATTTTGCCGTCTTTTTAAAGCTTTTAAGGCTTTAATCAGCAAAATGCTCGTACTTTTAAATACATTTATTATTAAAAATAGATACAATAAATACACAAAACCAACAAATATGCAAACTATGTTTTTAAAACTTTTAAAATATTCAAAATAAACACACACTCAAAGAAAGACGGACAGGAACACGCACGGTGTGTGTTGTAACCTTATGTACAACCATGTGTTAACTGTTTTCTTTTCCTGAATTTGTTTAAAATATCTTTTTTTTTAATATCTCCTAACAGACACACAAAATAATTTATTGAATTTAAATGAATTTGCTAAATTTGTTTTTTTTATATATATATACATATATATATGAAATTTAATTTTGAAATTGAATATCCTTACTTATATAAACGCAATCACGTTTTTAGCAAAACGATTGAAAATCGAAGAAATTTAAGGAGAAATAATCTTTTTTGTTAAACTATAAAAATAACTCAATATTCGAAAAATACAAATAAAAAAAAACCAAAACAAACGTAGTTGCAAAACGAAACAATTCGTGGTTTTTCTTGTAACAGGTGAGTATGGACTTATTACTTCCTAAATCTACAGACGAATTCATGGGACCTTAGTAATTAGGGTGGTCCTTGAAGAGATACCGAACTGAATGATTAAGCTGGCCATACACATGCGATTTGTGTCGTGGATTTGTTGCCACAGCCTTTCTCCTTACACGTCAAACATCGTAATTTGCTTGGTGATGGTGCGATGTTCTGGTGAGTGCTTAAGCGGACACCTAAGGGACCGAGAGATGTCTCCGCTTAAGCACTCACCAGAACATCGCACCATTCACACATGTTTACTCGCAACAGGGATAGATTAATTGCTTAACCCTTTAACCATTAGAAATGGCTGTTAGCCATGACCGTCTGTATACGGTCTTAGTGGTTAAAGGGTTAAACAGTTCGATGACATCAAGAATAATTTGTATCAAGGGCTTTCTACGGGCACTATGCCCTTGTTAGACTCAGTATCTGAACAATTACAAGCATTTCGAATTGTACAGGGTTTGTTCTTTCTTTTCTTTGATGAGAAATCCAAAAGTCTTTGACTATTGTCTACTGCTGATTTCACAAATCGAATTTCTACGTTCGTTACTAAACGATCGAGTAATAAAATGGATTCTAAGTCATTCAATTCTGGATAATCATTAGAGGCATATTGAACTCATGTCCAATGACGGAATTCGCATAACTTAAAACCCGTTTTTGGCGATTTATAGAGAACGTGTAGACGTTTTTTTTCTGTAGCTTATCGTCTTTGGCATACACTAGAATTTATGTACAAGCAATTGCTAGTGTATTTCGGTAGTTCCAATGAAACATGGCCATTTGCGCAAAACGGTTGATCACATCTGCATTTGACATACATTCATATTTATTTTAAATAATTTTCAGTAAATTTGTCCATATCTCGCAAAAACAAAATATTAGAAATAAACCGGTTTTGTTTTTTTGTAGAAAAAAACCAATAAGAGCAAAAAAAAAAGAAAATACAAAAAATAAAGGTTAAATATAAACTTATGACTGGATTTGTACAAAAAATAGCATAAAGCACGATAATAATAATGATGTGCCATAAACAAAAAAGAGAAATGGAAGTAGATGCGTGGATACAAGACTGACTAAAAAGAAACACACACAAGTACGCTCGGATGAAGCAAGTGCCTGTCTCATTATATGGCATTAATACAATCTTATCAATTCGTTTATTTTGGACAAATAAATACTCGCTAGTGTTGTCTGCTTGTATACACAGTCTATCCTTAACAATATATTAAATACATTCTCTTTTGTTTTATTTTTTAAGACTTATGAAGTGAATTTCTTCTATTGCTATTTAAGGTTTTACATAATTTCTAAACTGGAATCACTGTTTTTGGTAACGACTTCGGTTTCGGATGAACCCGAACCAGAGCCAGCATCATCACCCTTCTCGTTGTCATCCGACTGACTGTTGTTGTGGTGGCGTAGATGGTGGGGCGAAGTTGACGACAATTGCCAAGCGGGTATGGAGGCGGGACCGGCCGTTACCAAGGGCGAAGGAAATTGTTTGCGATTCAACAATAAACCTTTGATAGCCTCCAAATCACTTTTGAATTGATTGAATTCACGCATAAATTGCTGCGTTTGGTCGCGCTGCTCCCGAGCCAACGACTCCTTGACTTGGGTCAATTCAGTTTTCACTTCGCCAATACGGCTATCCACATTCTTGTCTATATCCGACAATGTTTCGTCAATTGATTTCTTCTTCTTCGAACCAAATAGAAATGGTTCGATGAGTTTCTGTGAGAACGAATTATAAGAAATGGTATAGAGATATTGAAATGTTGCCGGCTCACCTTCCAGAATGTAAATATTGCATATGCAACTCCACCTAGCAGCGCCATAGAATTTAAGATCTCTTTGATACGACCCAAAGTCGTAGGTCTAGCGGTCTGCACAGCCAGAGCATGCTGTGTGGCATTTATGCCCATATTTATTACAGTCGGTTGGGCACTGGGATCCTGAGTAAATACTCCGGCCCTCTCACAAGCCATTTGTATTTCCCTCGCAGTTAGACCTTTGGACCGCAGAAATTGTTGTTTTTGCTGTAGTGTTGTGTGGCGTACTTTGGCATTATGTAGAAAGTTTATTGCAGTTGTTATCTACATGTAATCAGATTAAAATCATTAGTTTGTATTAGATGATAAGCCGCCACTTCCGGGGGGGTGTACAGCTTACTGTCAACCACCCCTGCATCCTACTTACCAAAGCCTCTCGCGGTGGTAGATCATTGTCCGCCAGTTCAATTGAAACATCTCCTCCAAAGCCCTCGCCTGGATTGGGGCCATCCATTGTTGTAATATGCACAGCTGCTGCAGTATCACCGGTATCAGTGTTATTGTTCATATTGAATTCTACGGCAATTTTAATTTTAAACTATTTGTACTCCAATTTACAAAAAATAAAACTTGTTTTCTTTTTTTCTTTCGGTGAATGCTGTATTTCTCTAAATGTCTTATTAAATAATTCAATTCTGATTGGAATCAGAGTTGGTATTTTGAGCCGCAAACAAATTGAATGTGCCCAAATAGGGTCAATAGTGCCAACATTGTCCGCAAACATCCCGTTGTACTCATCGAAAATAGTTGATGTATTCGTGATCTTTAATATACCGACATGCTCGATTTATGTAAGTTCTCGATCCATTCTTGCCTGAGAAATGGATCTACCTGTGATCGGCGATTTCTCTATTTCATGTTATTAGAGTTGCGGACATTTTAGCGGGCTTGGGTTTTGGTACGATTAAAAAGGCGATTCTGTTCTGGATGATAATTGGTCGTATATGATAACTCCACTGTTAAAGTGTTATGACGACCGGTCCATCATTTAGGCCTGATACGTTTTTATACCCTCACCCTACGGATAGGAGGGTATGTGTATAATTTGATATGACACTAAGAACATAAGAGTAGTTACTAGGAGTCTTTGAACCAATTTCGCAAATTCTATTCATGACATACATAAATAACAGACAATATAATAAGTTCTACAGTTCGAAGTCGCAATCGCTTTCGTCCTTATGTTAAATTACTGAATTTGTGAGAATTTGAGTGTGCCACTAAACAGTTGATAGTGCCGAAAATGGCACAATGTGCCACTATTTACCAACACTGATTGGGATGAAGAAAAATTACACAGAACAATTCACAATTGTACTGCGCTCTAACTAATCGAGAGCGGCACGCGACAACATCAGCTTCGCTGCAAACACAAAATTAGAGTTGCCAGCCTCCTGCACAGATGCCAATTCCAAATACCATAAAAATGGAAGTGAATTTTTCCGATTATCCTAACGCAACATTAAATTAGTTCTGAAAAAAGAAAATTCCCATATTTATTCGGTAACAATTTTCTAAAATTCTTAAATATACTAAATTCAGTTGATAAGCACCTACGACCGATTCATTCGTTCAATACCATAACTGTATCGTCGTCGTTCTTGATTTGGTCAGCACATAAACGATGTGGCAACTCTATATGCATTTAATGTCAGCTGTTGATGTAAACAAGAGAGACAACTCTACAAAAATAACAAGTGCGCGACAAAGATGGAAAATAATTGACGAAGAAGAAATTGAAATTTACGGGAATGGAATTCAACGCATAATTTTTCACGTATTTTAGAAGTTAAACGGGCAGGAGAGACGCACAAAATACAAATCGAAACTACCCAAACAATTTCTCGGAAGTGGTGAAGTTATTGCAAAGAAACAAAATAATCTACCAGATAAATTAACTCGATTACATCAAGTGCCAAGGAATTGCATTTCTCCACACAAACACACACATACACATGCTACATCACACCCCTCGGCCCAGTTTGTTTAAATTCAACATCCATGGCTTGCAGCACAGCTACAACTGCTAAAGATGCTACAAATTCAACAACAAATTCAAGTTTGGTAGCTGCGGCAGGAGGTGCGTCGTCATCTGCTTCATCAGTGGCGTCGGGCGGAGCGGGTATAATAGGCGGAGGCGTTGGTCCTACATCATCGGGAGCTGCATCGGGTTTGGCTGCATCAAGAGGAGCAGCACAACCACCTGCCCAGGCAGTTGTGGGTGGCTCAGGAGGTAGTGGCGGTGGCGGTGGTATTACAAACCGTCAGTCACGTTTTGCCATGGAAGGTGTTGGTGCAAGAGTTATTCGAGGTCCAGACTGGAAATGGGGCAAACAGGTGAGCAAAGCAGTAATGAAATTTTGAATTGAGTCTTGGAATGAAAAGGTTTTGTTGCCGAATTCCCTAAAAAGTTTATTCATATAATATTTTTGTCATTGACCTTTTGTTTGACTTTTATTTTGTGTGTGCGTCTTTTGTTGATTGACAATAATTGAATTATTTATTGTCCATTGATTGTATGTATGACTTTTTTGTTTATCGACAGGGGGGAAAATGCAGAAACTAGAAATGATATGGAAGATTTATTTTTCAAGCAATTGAGATGGTTAATTTGAATATTCGATCATTAATGTAATGTCAATGGGAAAGCTGGAGTCAAAACTATTAGGAATACACACAGAGATCTAAATGTTAATGGGTCATAGGTAGGAGATAATACAATGCAAGGTTCCATGTTCAATGATCGTTACTCAATTGATGTCCAACAATATTAATAATGCGCAAGATGACTCATTGGTATCGAAATTGAAAATCGTGTTTTCAATACACATTAATACACACTAATGGCTTTTGTAGTCAGAATTCGATTTTAAAACACACAAACTCAATTCTCCAGATGTTGGAAAATCAAAAAAATCTCTTTCGACTAAAAGAAGAGAAGCAGCACATCTGCCGCATAAGTAGTTAATAAGAAAAGCAAATAGTTCGTGTAGGTTCCTGAAGGTTAAACGTATTATCATTCCTCTGCTTGCAATAATTTATTAAAATCATCCCCTTTTCTTCTACCCCTTTCTTTTATTTTATTTTCATTGACGATCTTTTGGGTCAGACAGTGAAACCAAACTACTCTGTCATTCATATACGTTTGTCCGTCGGCCAAGTCATCTGGAATGTCGGGGACAAATGGGGAACCATGAATGACCATATGGTAGACTTTAGAGTAGACCAGAGTTGTTCGTTGTCACACAAAGGTTTCCCTGATTCAACATTGTCATCCATCTCTATGGGTGGTGGGGAAATCGACGATTCAGACGCTCCTCATGTTGTGGGCATGAAGGTTGTTGTTGTAACAGTTCTGCTGCTGTTGCCGAAAGTTCTTGTCTGTGGAATAAATTTGAATTAATGTGTGTCAGTTGCGTGGTGTGATGTTGGTAGGTGAAGGAACGGTGTCACCTCTGTTGGTCGTGACCACAAATCAATGGGTCGAAGGGAGATGGGATTGGTTGGATAATTAAATAAATGTGACAGTGTCATGAGGAATTTGTAGGCAGGAAGTGTAGCAATTGAGAATATTGCTAAAGCCAGCTCTTGGTTGTGCCAGGGTAGTTCGAGTTTGTCTTAGAAATTGCCGATCTGTATCCAAAATTGCAGGAGAATTTTGGTTAAGGACTTTATTGCATCTGTAGCAGAGAACGGTTTGATTGGCATATTTAATGGCTTTGAATGCAATCACAAAATATATGCATATTGTTGTCAATAGACATCATTATAGTAAAGCAACTCATGATACCATTCAGAAAATGTGAGTATGACGAATTCCATGCATTGCATTGCTTGCCTTCTGCTTATCATTCATACCAATCGCAAAAGCAACGAATATAGAACGATTGGTACAAATGGTCTGCATGCATATTGAAAAAAACGTTTTTTTTTTTTGACATAAATACGAAGTTCAAACTTGTGAAATAAAACCAAATAAAACAATAAATGGAACATTTTGATATATTTTCGGTTAAAACAACAACAAAAACAAAAATTGGAAAATAAAGTAAAGCATTAAGTTTTGCCAAAATTTCTTCACACTGCATACTTATAAACACACCAGAGCAACGAATACTAAGCGAATGGTGCGATTGGTTCTATGAGTGTGCATAAGACAATCAACAAAAACAACGAATGATAGCAATAGCATGGCAAAAGCAACGATTGTATGAATGCGGAATAAAAACGAATAGTCTCAATCTTTTCTCTGATCTGTAGCCAGCTATGGCTTGGGAAACCGCAAGTTGATGAGTATTTTTAAGGCATTAGATGACAATCGGTTGACGTCCATTGGAATGACGTCTTGGATATCCTCACGATAGTGCCTGAAGTCCTTACAGATGTGTCAAGGATGTTGATCTGATGGTTAGGATGACTTGGCAGGTGACATTACAACAGGGACTGTCTAGTCAGCAGCACATTATGTTGTCTGACTTCGTGTAGATGATCTACATTCGTCATTTGTAGCATGAAGGTAATGTTCGTTGGTTTAGCCAGGCTTCTTTGAAGCGGTGTAGCAAATATTTTACCCCATCTGATATCCTGCCAAAAAGGGATTAAACATTTCCTTTTAGGGCAGGGGCTTCAAAAATATTTACAGCTCCTTGACCTTATACAGAAGAGAGCTGTTGTCTTTCTTCAAGTTTGTTCTATAGACATTTTGACGGTATCTGCTCTTGAGATATCCGTCGTCTATTCCCTGAAGATAGGAAATTCTCTTTCTCTCTCATTCGTTCACCTTCAAATGGCTAGTATACAGAAACTTTGTTCTTCCGCCGTACTGTTCGTATATGTCTCCTGCCCGCTGTGACTTTCTGAAATACAAGACGAATGTCAACAAACACTACTCTAATTTCACATTGCATTTGTAGGGGGGTTTGGTCAAAAGAAAAAAGTTTCTTCGTTTGCATACATAATCACATGTAAGCGAATATAGTTAAGAAAATTATGTAAGGTTATTCCAAGTTTACGGAGTATATACAGCTTATTTTAGAATCTTATATTTGAAACGAAAGTTGTATTTGTAACACTGTTTAGAAGGATTTAAAAATCCTGCAGCATTTTATAATTCTTCAGAAATTGAACCGACTGTACGTCCTCGTACTGCCAGTTTGGACAGATTTGAGGCGCTCAATGAACACTCAACGCGACTCTGTCTCAAAAGTTTGCTCACGATTGAGGTAACAGTCAGCAGTGTCATGGCGTTTATGACTGATTTCGGATTGTTAAAGGTTCCCTCTATATCTAGGAATGCTACCAACGAGTATTCATTATAGTGCAGTGACCTTTCATTATGACTAACCAGCGAGGGGAGCGCAGTTTATGTAGGCCTGCCGACAGAGCACATGGTCCCAGGGATAAATTTATCAATGATCCTTTCCAGAGCTTGGGCAGGTTGGACGGCAGACTGAATGATCTCATGTCCTTTGCCTCGTTGTGGGACGCCTTCCCCCATTTAGGGAGGAATACTATCTATTGCCATCTACTATATACTATCTATAGCAATATTATCTATAGCCATAGCATTAATGTGCCGATTGTCTCCCGTAAGTATACTGAGACAATACCATCCGGGCAGGGGATTTCCAGGCTTTTAACAGGTGGTGACAGCACTGTCTTAATTGAGGCAATTTTGTCTACGCGCATGTTGTGCTAAATTTTCAGAATCAAAGATTTCTCCAGAATCATTGACTGCATATTACAAAACCTACTGTAGGGTGTATTTACCACAATCCCACATTGTCTCCCTTAAAAAAAAACAGTGACATGAATAACTCTTTCAAAGTGATTTCAATAATTACTTTAAGTACACACACATATAATTGCAAATGTACGTGAACGTGTTTCATTGGAAGGGAAGAAAGTACGACAACTTTTACTACCAACACCAGTCCGACAAAGATAAAAATAGAACACAGAATAATGGTCGCTTAAACTATCGTGTGATCATCAAAGTATTTATTTGTATACATAGATATGTATATTGTTTCAGCCAATCCAATCAATTAATTAGCAACAAGAACAAAATAGCAATTGTTTAATTTGTAAATTTATTTGCAGGACGGCGGTGAAGGTCATGTTGGCACAGTACGCAATTTCGAATCATCCGAAGAGGTGGTTGTTGTGTGGGATAATGGCACTGCTGCAAACTACCGTTGCGCCGGCGCATACGATTTACGCATCTTGGACAGTGCTCCGACAGGCATTAAACACGACGGCACCATGTGCGATACTTGCCGGCAACAGCCTATCTTCGGTATACGTTGGAAATGTGCCGAATGTGTTAACTATGATTTATGTTCGATATGCTATCATGGCGATAAGCACCATCTACGACATCGTTTCTATCGGATTGCCACGCCGGGCGGAGAGCGTACCATGTTGGAACCGAGGCGTAAATCAAAAAAGGTGGCCGTGCGTGGCATATTTCCAGGAGCACGAGTGGTACGCGGTGTCGACTGGCAGTGGGAGGATCAAGATGGCGGTGTAGGACGTCGTGGCAAAGTGAATGAGGTGCAGGATTGGTCATCGGCTTCGCCACGTTCAGCTGCCTATGTCGTGTGGGATAATGGAGCAAAGAATTTGTATCGTGTTGGTTTTGAGGGTATGGCGGATCTGAAGGTAAGGTATCAAAGAAACAAATTTGTATACCCTTTTGGAAGTGGTAGTTTAATTGTGTAACAAATCCTTATACCAATGAATTGTTTTGTCTAGGTTGTTAACGATGCCAAAGGCAACACCGTGTACCGCGATCACTTACCTTTGCTGGGGGAAAATGGTCCGGGCAAAGGTCCCCATGGCTTTCAAATCGGCGATAAAGTTACCGTTGACTTGGACCTCGAGATTGTCCAGTCGTTGCAGCATGGTCATGGTGGTTGGACCGATGGCATGTTCGAATGCCTTAATAATGTGGGATTAGTAGTGGGCATCGATGAAGATCATGACATTGTGGTTGCCTACAATTCCGGCAATCGTTGGACCTTTAATCCGGCCGTTCTCACCAAGGTCGCATCACCCACCGCAGCTCCACCCGAATTTCAAGTTGGTGATATTGTCAAAATATGTTCGGATGTTGAGAGTATTAAACAGTTGCAACGTGGTCACGGTGAATGGGCCGATGCTATGCAGTTGACTTTGGGCAAGGTTGGAAGAGTACAACAGGTTTATCACGACAATGATTTGAAGGTCGAGGTGGGCAACACCTCGTGGACATACAATCCGTTGGCTGTGACAAAAGTGGCTTCAGCCAATGCTGATGGCAGCTGTGTTCCGGTTATATCGAGTGGTGAACGTTTGTCGGCTATTCTGAAGAAATTGTTTGAGCCCAGTGTGTCGGGAGATGCCACCGAGGAGTTTGTTAAGGCAGCTGCCAATGGCTATGCGGTAAGTAGTGAAATAAAGCAGAAGACTAGTTTTACATTTCCTAATTTTCTTCTTTCTATTGCAGGTCCGCTGTGAGGAATATCTTGTGGGCGCCATTCAAGCAGCCAGCAGTTCTTCTTCAGCGTCTGTTGCGTCCAACCAATCATCGGGAGCCACCGGTGCCGGAACCGCTGTGAATACCATCGCCGATGTCAACGGTGTTTTTGCCGGTCACACAGCATTACAGGCAGCCAGTCAAAATGGTCACATCGAGGTAATTCAAGTCCTTTTACGCTTTAACGTCGATGTGGAGATCGAGGACAAAGATGGTGATCGCGCTGTGCATCACGCAGCCTTTGGTGATGAACCGGCCGTCATTGAATTGTTGTCCAAAGACGGAGCCGATTTAAATGCCCGTAACAAACGTCGTCAAACAGCTTTACACATAGCCGTCAACAAGGGCCATCTAAATGTGGTCAAGACTTTGCTCAGTTTGGGTTGCCATCCCAGTCTGCAAGATTCAGAAGGTGATACGCCTCTGCATGATGCTATTTCGAAGGAACACGATGAAATGTTGAGTTTGCTACTCGATTATGGCGCCGACATTACCTTGACCAATAACAATGGTTTCAATGCTTTGCATCATGCCTCACTGAAGGGAAATCCCAGCGCTATGAAGATTTTGCTCACCAAAACCAATCGTCCATGGATTGTGGAGGAGAAAAAGGACGATGGCTACACAGCTTTACATTTGGCAGCCCTGAATAATCATGTAGAAATAGCTGAATTGCTTGTCCATATGGGAAAAGCTAATATGGATAGACAAAATGTGAATCTGCAGACTGCTTTACATTTGGCCGTTGAGAGACAACACGTTCAAATAGTCAAACTGCTGGTTCAGGAAGGAGCCAACCTTAACATTCCCGATAAAGACGGTGATACACCACTTCACGAAGCATTGAGACATCACACTTTATCACAACTCAAACAATTGCAAGATGTTGAAGGCTTTGGTAAACTTTTGATGGGCCTGCGCAATCCCAATAACAAGAAAGCTTCTGCGTCTATTGCATGTTTCTTGGCAGCTAATGGAGCCGATTTAACTCTAAAGAATCGTAAACTGCAAACGCCATTGGATTTATGTCCTGATCCCAATCTCTGTAAGACATTGGTTAAATGTTACAATGAACGTAAAACCGATGACTCTGACCTGCCCGGCAATGTGGCCGGCACTAGTTCAAGAGCTCGTGCGTTAGCCAATTCTTCTACGGCAGCACCATGTCCTAGGCCCTTGTCGGCGGTGGAACCTACTGGTTTACTCGCATCATCTTCGACGAACAATATACCTTTGCATGTGGTGGCATCTGGCTCAAGTAATGCCGCTTTAAATACACTGACTCAAGACTTAACACAATCGCTTAACTTGGTGACTTCCACCTCTACCAATGAGACCATCAACAATGCCTCGAGTTTGGAAGAATGTTTCCTTTGTTCGGATTACAAAAGGGATTCGGTGTTTAAGGTAAGTGTACTCTTTAGAATTTAGTTGGCCAAGAATATCTATTAATTTATTTTACATTTGTCCTTTAGCCTTGTGGTCATGTGTGCTGTTGCGACAATTGTGCTCCCCGGGTCAAGAAATGTCTGATCTGTCGGGAAGCGGTCGCTTCACGAGAGAAAATCGACGAGTGTTTGGTTTGCTCAGATCGCAGAGCATCAGTATTTTTCAAACCATGTGGACATATGGTGGCCTGTGAGAATTGTTCCGGTTTAATGAAAAAATGTGTACTGTGCCGTACGCAAATCGAAGAAATAATGCCTTATTCATTGTGTTGTGGCGGAGAAGGTAGCATAGAAAAGGTATTTTAATACACATGTTTCTGGCGGACAATGGTAGCCTAATCAAAACCCTCTTTCCAGGTTCAAAATCCCAATGTGCATAATGAAAACGAAAAGCCGCAAGCAATGCTGGTTAGCGGAGGTGGCATTAATACCTCTGGCCATGGTGTAGCCATGAATAATACAGTGACTACTACACCAAATGGCAATAACAATAATCAGGTTCAGGCTCAGAATAACATATTGGCTGCCAATAATGCGGCCAATAATACTGTCCTGGTGGCGCCATCAAATGTTAACAATTTCCAAATGGAAGACGTACAAAAACTGAAACAACAGCTGCAGGACATTAAAGAACAGGTAGGTTGGACTTGCCACTAGGGAGGGGATTGTAAGGTGATTAAACAAGCTTTATAATGTGTAACCTTTTTCTTTTCAGACCATGTGTCCGGTATGCTTCGATCGCATGAAAAATATGGTTTTCCTATGTGGTCATGGCACTTGTCAGAATTGCGGTGATCAAATCGATGGCTGTCCCATATGCCGTAAAACTGTGGAAAAGCGTATTCTATTATTTTAAAATGACATTTCCTCTTCGCATCTCTTACCGATCGATCCCCTGTAACCTGCCTTGTAAACAGAATTTTTTTCTTCGCAATTAGTACTCATTATCTTTTAGTTCACACAGCATTTTATCCACATTGTGTTAAATAACTGAATTTAACTAATTTGCTTTTTACAATTGTTTTGCTTAAAGCCATTTAATAAGTCCTCCCTTAGATAGGTAGGATTTCCATTCTCTCTTATTTTTTTATATATAATTTATATATACAATTACATACAATTTTACTTATTTTTACCCACACAAATTTATATAACCTAAGTATCATAAATACACAAAATTACAAAAAAAAAAAAAAAAAAAAATTAACATATTTTCTGCTATATATATTCACAATTATATATTTTATATTGAATAATAGACAAAAAAAAGAATTTTAATAAAGTTCAAAAAAACACATTAAATTAAAATTTTCTAGCGACATCGATTTTTTACTATCGATAAATTGTCTTCAGCGACTATGCTCATTTTTAACACAATGTGTACGTCAATGAACACAGTTGCCGGTGCTGCTCAAGAGCTGGAAAGTGCACCGGTTGATGCATTTCATGTGTCGGCGCAGTCGTCCAAAATCAAATTCGATCAATAACTCCTTGGCCTGCCTAATAAATGATATCCAAGCATTTCGGTCTTCTGCTTGGCTTCTCCAGTTCGTGATACGGTCCCTAACTACAGCACAGAAACAGGTTTGAGTGTACTTGACAACAGTATATTCCTTACAAAACTAGAACTAGATCTAACGTTATAGACCTCTGGAATTTGATTCTGCAACACTGTGCGCCGTACCAATGCTGAATTGACGACATAGTACACTAATACCCCGGTTCGTGGGACCGAAGGACAGCGACTCAAATCGAAACAATACATAGGTTAGGTTAGCAAGGGTGGTACATCCTAAGATGCACCTCCACTCGGAGACCCATAGGGTTCATTGTGAATCCCTTCTGATTGAAGATATATAAAATTGAAAAATTTGTGAGAGTCACTGGAGTAATGTTTTGTGTTAAGTACGCAGTCTGTTCAGTCTATCGGGTACCCGCATCCCCCGTCGTTCATCCATCTAATGCCCCTTATATAACTAATTAGGATTTTCTACACCTGTCCTCGAGATGTCCCCTAGTTCAGCCAAAAATCTATACCCTAGACATTTTTGTCTATGGCGTTGCAGCTTGAAGCCGGCGGTTTCCAAAACAGTGAAAACACTTCCTATTCTACCACTGCCGGCCACAAAAAGCTTACGAAAGAAAAACTAATTTCAGTCATAAACGCAAAGCCGACTCATCTTAACTTAACATGACAGCTAAAATAAATTTCAATTCACTGACTTTTTCCCCAATTTTAGCAAGTCCTGGATTAATTTTCTCAGTCAATACAAAGAAGACATATTTTCAATTTCCATAAAATTTCACAAATTTTATAACCTTCAAACTTGTAGTAAAACAAAACGTAAGAAAATGAAGTCTTCCACGGAAAATAACCGCATTGCTGTTTCCGCAACCAAATTGAAGTTGCCATCAACTGAACAATGCAAAGCAACAGCTCACACGAATAATAATCGAATTAGAGGAGAAGGCACAGAACGGAAATCGAAGAACAAAGCGCCACAGCCAGCACTGACCTTGGGAAAAACGTTATCCATACAAACTCTTGAATTTGACCATGCCAATAATGTGGAACACAAATCCGCCTTTCCTAGGGTAAAGTGTACGAATAATTTGTGGCAGCGTTCGGAAGTGAAATCAACTTCCAGTCCTTTGATTAACGGATCTACAAACTCAGATTTTGATCATATAAATCGTTCTTTCAAGGCCAATCAGAAATATGCCTCTACCTCTGCCGAGGGAAAAACACATAATAGCACCTCTTGCCCCATCTCTGTGCGATCATCGTCTTGTTATAGCTCCGAGAGACAACAGGAATTGGACACTTCACAAGAAATGATTGATAGCCATCATAGGCGTTCAGAGAAGCCTAAAGTTCCCCAATTCCGGAAACCATGCACAGAAAGCTTCGTCGGCGGTGCTTCTCGCAAATTCATTGGCATGTGTCCTCCGAATATTGAGCAGTTGTCGAAAATGTCCAAGACTCGACAAAAATTTCTTCTCACCGCAGATCCGCGCAAAGTTCACTGCCTTGTCAATCCTGAGCCTTTGCGCTCAAAGACATATTCGAAGAAAAACGAATTTGATATCCTAACAAAGATGGTCAAACATGCTCAGAATACGTGCACAGGCACCGCTTCCGAGTCATCAGAGTCTTTTATATGCGAAGTAATTGATTTGGAGAATCCACTCCAGCTAGATTTTCAGGGTTTGGATTATAAGAACACCTATCAGAAAGACGAGCAAGATTTACAAAACCAGCGCAACTATTGCCGAGTGAAACGATTTATGGAACGAAAAAGGGTTAAGGCCGAAACTAAGTTGAATGTTGAAGAAGAACTGCGTCAGGAACGTTTACAGGTAAGAAACTGAAATAATTGCTAGTCGATTAAAACGTAAATCTACATTACAGGTCCCCAAACGTTTTAAAGTCCGTGCTCGTAATGAGCCCCGTTATCCGGTTCCCCGTGATCCGCCTGCAATGTTGTGCAAATTATATCGAACCGGTGACAAGCCGCTTAATCTACAAATCGCCCACAAGGAGAGAGAACTAAGGCAAGAACGCTACAAAAGTTTGTATCTTGCCAACAAAGCCCGTCAAGATAGGCAGAAGAAAGCAGAGGAACAGCACCGGAAAGAACGCGAAGAAAATCTTGGATTAATTACAGCCGATGAAAATTTAAAAAAAATCGTTACCGACATTGACAGCTTAATTCACAGAAGCTTCAAAAAGGAAATGTTGTTAAGGCAGCCCTCAGTTCAACGCCGTATATTCCCACACACTGTGAGGGAAACGAAATTGTTCAAGAGACAAGTGAAACAAAGAAATCGTGAGCTTCATGTAAACAAGGCATTTTATACCGAACATTTCGCTAAAGATAAATTGTACCCTGATGCTAATCAGGATATTAGTTCCGATACTGCGCTTTACCACAGCAGTGATGCTTCTAAACTGACCGAGACGTCAGCGGATGAGGAGTGTAAGCTAAAAGTCGGCAAAGAAGGCAGTAAATTTAAATTGCGAGGATTTCAATGTAAGCTAAGCGATAAGCTGCAATATGCTCCGAGCAAGAAAATCGGTTGTATTACACGTGACCAGTGGCTGAAGGAATTGGCACCTAAAAGGGAAAGGGTTAAGGTGGACGTGGAACTGGGCATACAAAAGATTCGCCATCCAGATGATCCCAAGTTGGCTCTCTTCGGTCACAATATGGGCTATCGACCTCCACAGAAAGAAGTGTCTGTGGTAAGGGGTTTCCGGGAGCAACCTTTGGGTCGCCATTACGACCGGGTATTGCGAAAGAGTTTAAAAATTGCCCAACCGCGAGTGCGTTATTCCGTTAAAAAGTTCAATCTGGTGGGATATCGTTTTGGAGATACAACCAAGAGATTGACGCAGCTTAAACCACCCTCAGCACAGCTTGAAATGTCACCACTACAGCTAAAGACCACGGCCGAGTATTTGGTGGCTAAGGCTTCGAAGGAACAACATCGCCAGCAGGAAATCAAAGAAAAACGTTTAGAACTATTGGGCATACCTTGTGAGCCAATTAGAAAGTCACGTTTACAAACGAAATGTGAAAATTCCTCATCTAGCACCAACTCGGAATGGGTTCCAGAAAAGGAACCCGATTTAGATCCCAACGACAACGAGGTAATACAAAATCGTCTGAGAGAAAGGACAGAGGGTTTAGGTGAAATCATGCCTCTAAATAGGCGGACCAATATGCCTGCCCCAAAGTACAGAGAACCTACACTACGCCAACATCCGCGACGTGGTCGAGATTACAAAAATCAACGTGTACCTTCAGAAATATTCGATCAAGTGGTCCAAAATGCAGACATACCGCACATGTACAGACTACCGCCTGATATGATGGAACATTCAAATGTGTGTTTAAAAAAGCGTCCATATACGAAACTTCTAGAAGCCCGTCACCATCACGACCATTGGAATCCCATTCAACAGAAACAGGTCGATGTTCATTATCAACCGATTTTGGTTCGACCAGAAAAAGGTAAAGTAAAACGGGACACAAAACGGTCCGTAAAGGAAAAATTCCAAAAGGCCAATCCGCCCTGCAGTCAATTTGTCGATATGAATTTGACCCTACCCAAATGGAATATCGACGCATTGATACGAGATTATAAGAAAACGATCCAGAAGAACGGGAACGAGGACCTTATGGTGGGAACCATTAAAATCCCAAATCTCTGTCTTCAAAAAGATGTAATTGTTCGTTCACGCCAACCTGACGAAGTAAAGGATCTGGACTATCCGGGTCGTCGGGAATATCTTCAACTCATAAACGATGTTAAGACAGCCGTAAAAGAAAGCAAACAACAAACCGAAGAATGCCACTCGGATAAGTTGCAAGTCGATCTGACTGAGGATTTGCGAAGCATTGAGAGTTGTCTGACATCGCTCAGCAGCTCCGTTTGTACTAATTTCACGAACGATAGTGGAAGTTTTCTCTTAATGGAGGGCAAGGAGAAGATTCCGCTGGATTTCATACGAAAGTCATTGGTGCCCTTCGAAGAACTGCAAAGATCCCGTTTCCGTGCCGAGCCCATAGATGCCGACCAGGAAGATGCCAACCCCTTTCGTGTTTTACCATTTTCCGGCCAGAAGAAGGCTCAATTGGAATTGGCTACACCCAAAGACACCTTTTTCACCTTTAATACCCGTCTCAGAAGTGGTTTGCGTTTGCGCCTAGAAGTTCCCGTACAGAATCTGGGTGAACAAATTGGTAAGGGACAGAAAAAGTACAAGGGCATGGTTGCTACCGATATCGATGAGAATTACGTGGATGAACTTAAACGTCGTCCTTCTGTCAAAATGTTCAACTTTAAAACGTGTCGATCTTTCATCAAAGATGCCCTACGTCTCAAATTCGAATCCATGACTATACAGGGTCTGATGGTGCGTACCAAAATTTATGATCGTTTAAATGAACAGCATTGGTTGGACATGCACAATTTGAAGTTGCTGTTCGAAGAATTGTTTGCCAAATGGGAAAAGAGTGAGTACGACGCAGCCATGGCGGTGGTGTATAAAGTTAAGGCCATCTACGACGAAACAGATCGCTTGAAAAATGAATACAAGTTGTTGGAAAGGGAGCAGGTTATACTCAACATGGACATTGTGTTCATTGAGGGTCATTGGATTCGCTGCATAATGCTACAAAACTTTCATTATCTGTTGGGTGATCAAGAGTGGCGCACGGAGCATGACTGGATTCATCGTTTGCCCAGTGAAGAGTTGGAACTGGAAGGTTTTGAGGTTTCCATAATGAAAAGATCCCGAGTGAATGTCAGACAGCGCGAAAAGGATGATGCCTGGGCTGTAAAATCCTTCTACGAGAACGTCTATCTTCAGAATAAGCACCCCAATCTTATAGTCTTTCCCGATGCTGATAGTTTTCTACAAGGATTGGAGAATTTGAAAGCCAAAACATTTGTCCTCCTGCTGGAAATGCATTTCACCTTGGCCATACACACTGAACTTCAAGTTAAGCTGGAAACGTTTGTCGAATGGTGTGCCCATGACTTGGATGATAAACAGGAATACGTGGCTCGCAAATGTGCAAAGTTGTATTTTATGGACGATCGCGCTGATTGGCTACGTCATCGCACTTTGGTTTATTTAGATGAGCCCATAGAGGAGTCTTTTAATGACGTGACGTTTCTAAAAGAAAGTTCCTTAATAACAGAAGCTTGGCGTCGCATTGTGCCGGCCAATATGAGGGGATCCAGTGCACACTTACAGCCAGTGGATATGATTGCTATGATTTCCGATGTTGTTATTGAGTTGATATGTAAGTACAGATGAGGACATTTTTTAAAGCGTCTGTAAGAGAGAGAATACAAATACGATCAGTGAGTATAGAAATTATATCGTGCATAGCTCACTGATTCGAGAGAAATTCCCCGTCTGTTCCTTCATGGAATGCTAAGGGAAATAAGTAAGTAAGGGAGAGAATTACGGGAGAATAGAAATTAACTTGTAGTAGAAAAATGTCATCCATAAAACAGCCTGTTTACTTTACATTTCAATACATAATTATTCTACATTTGCAGCAAAATTCGAAACAATCCCCATGGAAGAAAGTCTGGTAATCGAAAGCAAACTACGGGCCCGCCGTAAATATCTACGCAAACAATCATACCATGCCTGCCACATGGAACGACGTATTCAGCTAGAAATGAAAAAAGTAATTCGAAATCTCGAACCACCCTGTAGAAAACCGAAGCGCCCTCGTAAATTAACCCGTTATCATATTAAGAAACTGCACAAACCTATCGAAGTAGCTGAAAAGAAAATATCCGACCGGGCTAAATTCTTCTTCGAAGCTTTTCACGAAGGCGATGGGGAAACTATGCGATCCTCAGAGATACGTGATAGTATTGCCCAAGTCACTACGATTCAAGATCAAATTGTACCATTCTATTTTGATCATTTCCTCAAACTAAACGGTTATACGCCAAATTATAACTTCAAGACCCAAGTGGAAATACGTGATGGACCGGAACTGGACAGAGTCAAAGTACGGTCGGTTATACCGGAAATACAAGGGCGGATGTTGCAATGGGAAGTAATGAAAAAGAAAATAATGGAAGACCATATTGCACAAAATCCGAAAATGTATATTAATGTGGTTTAGGTTAAAATGGGTAAATATTTGTATTTGGGACAAATGATTTTGTTATTAAATTTAATACAATTTTCCTTGCAATACAACTCCTATTTTGTTGAATTACGAATTATTAAATGAGTACATAAATTGTGCGTCCTTAGGTTTCTCATCGATTATAACTTAGGTTAGAAGGAACGTAAGTTCCAGCTACATTTAAGACACAAGAGATGTCTTGACTATGCTAGCAGCTCCGAGAAATTACCATCAGCATACAATTAGTACTCTTAATATATTTTAAAATTGCTGTAACTTATATTCATCCCATTTCAGACAAGTTGCCGAACATCTTGGCACCCTAGGTTGGATATTCCATTTTCCAGTGTTTCGCCAGTGTCCGGATGATTGCCACCATGTCTGTGATTTCCACTTAACACTCCTGGGGTAATAGGACCCTATGGGTTCATTTTTTTATAGTCCATTTAAAATGTTGCAGTTGATCAATAACTGCGACTTGAACACATCGCCCCAAAACTAGTTGTATTATTTCCAGGACTTCTCTATACCAGAGTGTAGGTAGGTTATCATGCAGTTAATCCGAAAACTAGGAGTAGATCGTGAGTTAGGTTTTCTTTTGCTAATAACACTGCTAGAATTTAGATTTTGTAACAAGTACTAAGATTTAATAACTGGACTATAGTCTTACACAGGGTTTCTGTGAAATTTGATTGTACTTGTCAAGTCTTTAGAGAGGAGTTTTAGATTTTTATATAGCATCGTATTCGACGCGATATTATTATTGAGAACAAAACTTGATTTTCTGGATTGCTCCCAGACAAAAGCTCTTTTCGTTTTTACGCTTTCGATTGATTTCTTTTATATTTCACAACAATAACAAAATAATTCGTTAACATAACTTTAAGCCTCCACTTGTGGTTTAGCCTTGTCCGCACTCACCTTTCCCTTCACTTCATCCGACATTAAGTCCCTCAAAATATCCTTTTTAGTTTCAAAATAGTCACGATACCACAGGATATGATCTTTCTTTTCCTTGGCAGTTATGAAAGGATTCTTTGAGAGACCCACACATACCAATTCCATAAAGTGACGTATGGGGCCTCGGTTGGGACACCAACCTTCTAAATGTTGTTCCAAAAATATGTGTTCCGAGAAGTCTGTATCCTTCTCATCAAACCAATCTTGTTCGTTGTCGATGGGGAATCGCCATACTTTTCCCTGTTCCGTCCATAAGGCCAGCTTATCAAAATAGTTGGAAGGTGGATGGCTCACCTGGAGTTTCATCGACTGCTCCTCAAGATATGTCCATGTAGGCAATAAATCAGTTGAAGGCTTTAACTGAGATGGATCTGTGAAAATGCCCAAAGGTTCTCCACCGAAAAGATTAACACTACCGGTATAAGTTTCTGCTTGACGTTTACGTTGCATTGGACGTCTTTCTCGGTTTGTATCTCTGCGATTTTGTTGTTGCTGATTGCCTTTAGCCGCAATTGAACGCTTGACATACTCACCGCGAGAATGGGTTAATTCCTTTTGAGGCGGACGACGATCGATTTTCATGCCCACAATCAACTCACTCAAGCTCATTTCAGATTCGGGGGTTGATGCAGACGAATTTGGCGTTTCACTGGGGGAGTCAGTGGTAGTTGGTTTACCGCCCAATAGTTTACTTAACAATTCAGACTCTGTTTGCTGTTTGTTTTCCTCACCCAACATGGAAGCAACCCGTTTGGCGGCAGCAAAGATATCCTTAGCTTCCGCTTGTTGTTTAACCTCCAATTTCTTTTTCTTGTTGGCATCGCCAGGTCTGGGCACCACCACGTCGAAACGTTTGTTCACATTCATGTGATCATCGGTTTGCATGGAGGCCAACAGGCGATTCAATTTGGACGAGGCGGATTCATCAGCAAGTGGTGGTGCCGGTGCTGCCTGGACTTTCGAGGGTTTCTCCTTTTTTGACTTTTTAACGTCTTTTTCATCGTCCGACGAGTCGTAATCTCGACTGTAACTACGAGTGCCGGCCAATAAGCGTGTAGCCAAATTTCTGCATGGAAAATCAATCATTGAAGTTTTAGTGTGAAATTTTGTATAAAACACTTACCGTAATGCTAGTTCTTGGGTTTTACGTAAATATAACATTTTGTTGTTGTGATTTTAATTAAAAAATATTACAATTTAACAAGACAGTCCACTACATGAATTCCTCAATATTTTGGTGAAGTAACCATCAAGAATTGGAGCTGACTAGGAGCATATAGCGGCGTGCCGTAACTCGACTAAGTCTAACAATGTAAGCTGCCGCCGTCATAATCAACGACTCCGATGTTAAAGTATTGTATGCCCATCTAGTGGTCAAAGGCTGCAAATTAACTTGGTTATTTGTAATAACGTGATATGTTGATTTGCATGTTAGGAAATAAATAAATTTTCCATAAATTAAATAAAATAAATTTAGATGATACAGAAACATTTGTGCAAACAAAAAACCAAAATCGCCATTATTTAAAATCTCGGAAATGATCACAACATATTACCTGAAACAAACAATAGATATTCAAAATCCAGATTGATCTCCTATTCGTATGGAAAAAAGAACAGAAAACTGACTAGTATACAAAGTCTCATAAAACATTTTTCGATAATATTTACTATCGTGTGAACGGTCCTACAGAGTAAGCCGCAATGTCGAACGACAACGTTCGCATGCTTTCTAAGCGATATGCAGCTGACAAACAGCTGATTTTGAAGCCACTTATCAGCTGTTTGTCACTTGCATGTTTGTTTGCATGTTCCCGTTCGACATTGTGGATCAAGGACGAACTACTGGGCCGTAACGTATCACATCGGAATAATCTGTAGAAAATAGATTTTTATATAGATAGTGTCCGGTAAGTATCGTTTATCAAACAGCTAATTTGATTCAAGTTAAAAAACAAACAGCAAATACAAAAGAAATGCAAAATATAAAAACAAACAAAATGGGAGACAGAAAATGTGTTTTGTGTGTGTTTTCATAGAACATCCCAGCAGTCGGTGTAAGTACTGAATGAGTACTTATTTCACTACTTACCAAGAACCACCAGTACTTACCCGTCAACCCACCAGCAATGCAATTGACTGGCGAATTTAACACGGGGATGTCATACGAAGTAGTCTTTCGCTATCATAGGCCCCACCGCTCACCAGTGATTTCGCTACTGATGTATGACATATTGAACACATATTTTATATACTGTACTTTACGTATATTGGGTAACCACCGGTGACGATTGTGTTTACGCTGTTGTAATGGTAAAGTAACCCGGCCGTTGAGTGGTTAATGTTCAATTAATCGTTATGTGTGAACTGTACTTGTGTTTGTAAATTACTCAGCGAGTTCGACCAGCGAGTACGAATGCAAGAATAAAAGCACTGGAAGTAACGAATTTAAAAATCAGCTCTACGCCGCCGACGTCTAGATAGATGCCGTCGTCGTCATTGCTGGCTCTGGGTCGGCTTTATTCTCTTGTTGGAAACTCGTTTTTTCGTTTTTAGTGTTGATTTGACATTACGAGCGAGTAGTTAAACTTGTTTGGGGCGAACGAACGGTCTCGTTTTAAGGAAAAAAGACACGACTAAAAATAAATATTCTTTTTGAATAATTTTTTACTTTTTGTTAATTGGAGAAAACGAAGTGAATTTTTTTTGAAAGTTGTTATGCGATAAAAGTGAATAAAAAACAGCCGAAAAAGAGAAATAACGAAAAAAAAAAGAGAATTGAAAAATAAAATAAATTCTGTGAAACTGTTGCGCACACACCTTTTCTCGTACAGCAGGGAATTTAATTTTGTGAAGCACAAGCATAAAACGATAAAAGTGTAAAGTGTATGAGAAAAAAAATAAAAACGACCAAAACGAAGATAAGAAAGAAAAAAACACAACACCAACGTCAAAGTAGAAACAAGAAACACGGTAACAACAAAAAATAGCAACAGCAGGTTTTGCAACAACAAAACAAAAGATACGAAGCGACGATTGCAAAGAAAAAGCCGCAAACACAATTAATTTTCCTTATTGATAAGAAATATAAATTGTGAATTTTGTGTGTGGATGAAAATCCAAATCTACTGAATTACGTGTTCTTAAAATATTTGAGACTATTAATAAGCATAGTTAAGAGCAAACAAAGGCAACATCAAAAAGAGCAGTAGGCAAAGTGTGTGTGAGAGAGCGAGAGAGAATTGCTGCATTTGCCATTAAATATTGAGTGAGTTTGGGTACGTGTGTAGTGTTTACATTGAAGAGTGCATTGCGGGAATTAATAAGAAGAAGAATTTAACAAGCACCACCAGCAAGTAGAAGAAGAAAAACAACAAACCCACAAACCAACCAACATTTCCTCAGCCAACAATTTCATTCAATTGTTTAAGTTTTGTTTTGTGTTCCAATCCCAATTCACCCTTTTTTTTCCGTTTTCAACATTTGTTTGTGTTAATTTGTGCAATATATTTTTAAAAATAATAATCAAAAGCTTAACAAGGAAATTATATGCAAATTAAATTTCTGCTACAATAAAAACCAACAAAAGTGAAAAGGTAAGAAAATCAAGTAAATGAAGAAATGCAGTGCAGTACAAAGATACAAAGTGTAATCCCAAAGAATTACGAAAAAAGGCCACATGTTAATTTTTTTTTTATCAAAATCGAATTATTGGAAACAATTTATAAGTCGGGGTCTCTAATGTTCAGCACTAATCATTAATTTTTATGTCTTGCTTACCATCCTCCCCCCCCCGCACAACATTTTCGATTGATGCTCAATGTGGTCTACGTTGTTGTTTTCATTTTTTTTGCCCTTTACTCTTTATTTATATATTCTTCGTATTAATTTACTCAAACTGAAACTAATTTGATACAAATGGAATGAGGTCTTTAAAACGTAATTGAAAAATTCCGCTGTTGTTGTTTTTGCTGCTGTTGATGACGACGACGTTGACTGAGGGGCCGGCAGAGTGTCGATGTTACTATTGTTGTTGTTGAATGATGCATTTGGGAGGAGTGTGTGTGGGTATTGTAGAACTGTCGGAGAGTATGTGTGTACACATTGTCTATGCAGTGCAGTGAATAACGCTTACATGCAACACCGCGAGACCGTTTGTTGTAAACATGTTGTACTCATTTGCGCAAAAAGGTCCGTTACCACCACATTTATTGTACGAATGGGCCCTTCAGACGATGGCAGGGAATATTTTAAAAAATCCGAACATAGATTTGTAGGTTTGGCGACAAAGAAACTGCCCAATGTAATCCTTGGTGGAATTATAGAGTACTCTCTCTTTGCGGACACCTATAAGACTGCGAAAGTTGTCCATTTATAGGAGGTGATCGAGGACTGGTCTGGTACTGAAAAAGGTGTCCATTTATTCGAAGACCGAATAATCTCTATAATATACATTTTTTTCAATTCTAATCTCTAATTGGCAATTATCGCCTATAAGAAATGTTGTTGCTGGACTTCGTTTGCACATAACTTAGATTCACTGTACTCCCATAACGCCAATGACGTCTGTTTTGTTGAAGACAAAAAGTCAACAGCCACTACAACAATAAAACCCCTACCAAAAACACACGCCCGAGCTACGTACAGAAATTCACAACGAAAAACGTAAATTAAACAAATAAGAAACGAAAAAACAGAAACAAACTGAATTGTGCAAAATACAGTGTGCGGGAATGCAATGAAATGAATCGTATTTCGAATTGGACAAATATTGAGAGAGATTGAAGAGCTCTCCAATGCTGAAGATGCAATTAAGGAATTAATTATTGCGATATAGAAAGTGAAAGCATACTGTTTGTTGTGATTTTGAGTTAGGGCAGGACTAAACAGTGGACAAACTATTTTAAAAAAAAAATAAATAAAACATAGAAATATTAATAATTATTAATCCCTAACCTGAGCAGAAACGAAGACTGAAAAAAAAACTAATCGAAAGATGAAAAATTCTATGGGAAAATGCTGCCCCCAAATTTCTATGAATAAATGCTATCCTCTTCCTTCCCACCGGCACAAAAACACTGTGCGACATAGACATTTCGAACACAACTATTTCGTGCAATTGCCCAGAGTTTGCGGAAATTTGCAATGCTATGAAGAAGTTCTTCAACAAGAGGTGTTCTTTTGGTATTCAAAAATTACAGATAAATGATCGGATATTTATGTCATAATACAGAGGAAGATATGCCGTTAATAATGAAAAACAAAATCAGCCAATTGGCCACCATGACCACGTTTACAGGACCATATCCTTTTCATGAAATTTTCCATAACCAAATCGCAATATGGCTGCCCTGTGTCCTCGATAGCCTCACGAATTCTATATTTGAGGTCTTGAATCGATGCTGAGCTGTTGGCGTAGACCTTATCTTTCATGTGGCCCCAAAGAGAGAAGTCGCAAGGTGTTAAATCACAAGAGAGATAACACGGTCCGGATACTTTTTGGTTTTGCGAACTGTGACTGCAAGATTTTCAACATTTTTGTAGTGAATTTTAATAATTTCAATGCATTGTCGAAGCGTGTATCGTTCCATTTTTACTAATGGTGACAGCTAGCAAAGGCGTCCCTAACAAGCTCATCTTTCTACTATTTTTCTAATTTTTCACGACAACCAATTTGGCGACATAATGACCATCAACACAAGGGGTGAGGCACGGATGTGTGCTATCTATCCCTTTAAAGTCGTATTAGACCAAGTAACACAAAAGACCTCAACTCATGAAAGGGTAATATAGTGGGGTCTGCTTGGCAGATATGAGGACCTAATCCTGCTTACTCACACATTACGAATATACAATCTAAGCTCATATTTGTCCAGGAATCTGTCATCATCATTGGTCTGACAATCGTAATTCCCGTGTTAAAAACCCTAATCATGACTGATAATGGAAAATTCAGCATGAATTGATGAATAGGAATTTATGATGTTTCCATAGAGTGAATTCAATACTTGACGTATTGATTGTACCACATCCAAACTCCTGTTTTTGTAAAACAGATTTGTGAGAATTGTAAAGGTAAATGGGTTTCAGACATTATTCAATTGTGATTTTCAGATATACATATGTTAGATATCGACATGTGGAAGACAATCGCAAACAAATAATCTCTTATTACTGAAATTTTCATAATTTGCAACAAACAAACAAAATCGTTTTATAGAAACAGACAATAAGTCAAGCTCGCGTAATCGTTGATAATACTCAGGAGAAGCTAATATTTTCAGCTATTATAAAGCCGCATTAGATACACTGCCTGATAACTCAATTCCCTCTCAATTCTTGAAAATTCGTTCGCAACTCCTCTTTATTCCGAGTGGTTTTCATTTACCATTATAAATTCAAATCAAATCCAACATGTGGTCTTTATTCTCAAACTAAATTCGTAACTATGTTTTACTAATACCCTTTTTATACGTTTTCTCTTTCAGATCGGCATATCCTTAATTTCATCCCCTAAGCATATGATTTCTTAAATAAAAAAAAAAAACTCAGATTTTCAAAGTGCATTTTTCTAAAAAAAAAAATTCTATACGCGCGCCAACAATTATTTTCCAATTAATTAAATTTCTTGATTAATCATTATTCGATTTTAATCACAACGCCACAACGTCGTTTGTAACATCCTCGAACAAACAAACAAAAAAAAGCACAGCGTTTCATTTTTGTGTTTTTATTTTTTTGTGTTAAATAAATTTTATGCTTAAATGGATGCAACATCTATAATCACACAAGTCGCCCGCGATGATGAGCAATTAAATGTTTATCCAAATGAAAAAGGTAAGTTTTTGTTTCGCTCTGATAAATGATTTTCAAGATTTTATGTCATTAAAATAAATCAAAAGTCTGACGTAACCGATGAAGGCGTATACATGTCTAAATCTGAAAATGAATTAAGATATTGAATGAAGGGATTAAATATAAATAACAATAGAAACGCCAAAGCTCTTTTGGTTGTACATTTTGTACTTAATAAACACCCACTGATATTGTATGCGGCCCTTTATCATGTGGTCGTAGGAAATAAATTAAGATATTACTAAAACTGAGGGAACAACATTGCTTTCCAACTACTGAAGTCAAGCTGTCTGTTGAATTTTGTTAGGAATTTTATTGAAGTATATATATCAGGTCAGGGGTTTGTTTTATTTAAAGAAGGTACATTCTTAACAAAATGATCTGATGAAAATTAATGAAACTAATCCTCAACGACGATTATATTCTGGAGTAATTATTTTATGACCAAATGTTTATTTGAAAAAAAAAACTAAACTATACTATTTGAACAGAATATGATATGAAAAACATTATTATTATTAGAACATACATGTTGAAAATTAAACATGTAGTGTTCATCAACGTACAATTCTAACAAATTCATCGGACAGAGAAGCTCCATAAGATGGAAAGCAACTGAACAATTTCCGAACAGGCTATCACCACATGACTGCGACCTGGTTTCTTTCAATCACCAATATCTGATTATACTAAAGAATCAGTCGGGATGGGATTTGTGAAACAAAACAAAAAATTAGAAAAGACACGAGAGAAGACAAATTTTGAAGAGTTTTTCGAGCACAGAAAACAGGTGTTCTGTACTTTGCCAAGGCTCTGGTGTTTTCAAATACAATAGGAGATCACAAAATAGTCTTGGTTGTCGTCGAATCCAACGTCTTAGTTGTCCGACTTACCGGTGCTACACATTAGATAAATTGCTGGCCGAACTCGTCATTCAAAATAGATCAATTGTTTGTTATAGTTGGTTTACAAGCACTTCGGCTTTGTGCGTAACTTTTCCAGTTCGTGATGCCAAAGATTTGCATCAATTCTTCCACTTGGTCCCTCCACCGGAGTCTCGGTCTTCAGCAGCCCACGCTACAGTCAATCTTTTGCTCACCAATGTTCGGTAATCGTGGTATAGGGTTCTTCAAAAAGAGCTCTTATTTTGCTATTCAAAGAAAAATTGAATTTTTTGAGATAAATGATCCGATGTTTATTTGCCAGCATTTGTTTTCTTTAAAAGGCCTGCAGTATTTAACACAACAGACACCAGCGAAATCTCGAAAAATCATCTGGAAATAAAGGAGGCTTCTAATTGACAAACACTTGTAGGAGTTGTGGATTGACCAACAAATACAGCATATCCAAAACATTTCTTAAAGCTGCCATTTCTGCAAACGACTTCTCGTCTTGTATATTTTAATGCAGAGGTAATTGCTGATATGATTAAAGGTGGGAGGAAATATTTAACGGACGGCACCAGCAGCGTGAACTGCCCGCGCCAATGCCTAAGTCCTTAGAATTTTAGGGACTACTACATTTAAAACATTCTTTATTTTCTCTTATAAAGAGACCCCATACATACACTCCTCATTCCAATTTTCTTTTTGGAAAACGAAAACTGAAACAAAAATTTCACCTACGGTACATTTGAGTGCAATTTTCTGGTTCACACTTTGATCGGGTTTCGGCTCTTAATTTTCATTCAAATTGTATTGTCTTGCTCTACATTGTGTTTACAATAATTTACAACACCCACGATGTTTTTTTTTTTTTGGTAAAATTTTGCAGTAGGTGATTAATTATCCCCATTCGTTTTGTTTATTATGAAATAAACCGGAAAAGAGAATATATATTGAGATATTTAGCTGGTCATAAATCAATAACAAATTGTTAATAAATATTTCAAATTTGATAGATTTTTTGGTTTTTGGCACGGCCTGTCGTTGCCCCAACACCCACTGTTCAAGAGATCAGTGTAAAAACCTTTGTTGTTTAACCCGAGCAGTTTGTGTGGCATTACTTGGCAAAGATGACTCATGGACCGAGCGAATTTATGTTTTTCATCGGCTAGATTTGTTTACCAGCCAGTTGATACTTCTTCTCAAGCCGGTTTATTTCTCATGATTTGTAAAGTGTATTTTTCTTCTTCCTCTTCTTTCTTCTTTATTTCTGAAAATAAGCAAGAAAAAAACAATGGACTCACTCGTACAAACGAATGACTATGTCTTATACAATCATGAATTAAATATGCCAGCGTTTTTTGTTGTTGTTGTTTCTTGCTGCTTCTTCTGTTTAGCTTCAGCTGGCTGACCTTTATTCCATTTTTGTTGCTGTTGTTGTAGTTTGTATTAAAGAAATATTGCCTGAAACGGAAAAAGAATGTGAAAGTTATCATTAATTCATTCATTTATTTATACGCTGCGACTTTTGTCTGAGCCTCTGTCTGTCCGTCCATCAATCTCCCTTACTTTGTTACTCTTTCTCACTGTTTCTTACCGACCAGTGCTGGTGTCTTTACCTGTTTTTTTTATTGCATTCGTAATAATATTAAAAAAGTTTCTCTTCTTCTTGTTTTTAGTTCCGATTTTTTTTTATTATGCGAAAAAATGTAATTTATATGCTGTCGGCTGGCCAACCAAACGCAAACAAGAAAATAAAACCGAAATTATTATGTTTTCATTGTAATTCTTTTGTGGGTTCGGTTTCCCCCCTTTGCTGATAAGGTTTGTTGTTAGAAAGCAATATCGTCGTCGTCCATCGTTGGGATACAATATTTCTGTTATTATTTTAATTAAAAATTCATTGGGGTTTTTGTGTGTTTAAGGAGGTCTGGTGTAATCATATTTTCACACTGACTGGTCACTCGAACCGAATCCAGATCTGTTGTGTTCGGATTGGTGTTTCTGTTTTGTTTTTTATTTTTCCCACCGCATTACGATTTACATTTTAATGAATGTTGAATGTCAAAGTTAAAAGTCTGTCAAATATTTTTTTCTTCTGTCTCTGTGTTTTTAATAACTCTGATACTAATCTTTTTGTTATGATTTAGGAAAAAAAAACACGAAATTTTGTTTTAAATAGATTCCAGTTTAATTTTAAAGCCGCTTATTTTACTTTTGACATTCGGCTTTAGCTTTAGCCATGGAACAGAGATACATTTTTTTATTTTTGCAAAAATCCAAAACAAAATGTTATCAGATCGTTGGGTGGTTCGTACTGTCTCATTTTGTATGTTGTCTGTTCACTAGATTTGCCGGCTAAATACGGAAAAGGGTGATTTCAAATGTGTAGTCGGAACAGTCCTTTAAACACTAGTGATATGTTCGTCGTGTAAAATCATCACATCCGAACAACGCAACCACAGTTTAATTGAGACTCAACTAATTGCAAAAACCGCATAATTGAACCAGAATATTTAAATCAATTCCCTCAATTTTTCATACGTTTTACTCCGCTTAATTGGAACCAACCTTTGCTGATAATCGTGGTAAGGATAAGAAAACTTCTTACCACGAAAACTTCTAACTACGCTTAGTTGAAAACTGAACAAATCATTTTGTTTATTTATGCTTGAGGTCTTAAATAAACAAAAAACATTTATTCAAAGTCAATGAAAAGGTCGAAAACACTTTGTCCAGTGGAATTAATTGAAACCAATTGTGTCACCGCCGTACTTAGATTTAGTGCCGACTCCATTCTCTATATATGAATAAATGAACTTCGGTGAAATCAAACATATTTCAATTATCCGGACTTCGCATGATTGAAAACTTTGGATAAATGCAACAAATGCACTGTACTTTGCTGAATTGCATTAGGCGGAGTTGACTGTAATGACAATGCAAAGAGCAACAGGCATTCTATCTTCTATTTTATAGACCGGGGAAAATGTTAGGGCCATCATGTTACCTTGTGAGACTAAAGGTATCAAATTAATTTACTAGACTTTTGTGCAAAGTGCTTTTTGTGTGATGAATGAATTTATGATTAGACATTTTTGTGTAATGGTTAATATCAATGGGAATGGAGACTGTGGGGCTCAATCGTTTTTTATATCAAAAATATGGTTAATAAATGTATTTTTTTTGTTCATTTATTAACATTCATTACAATAGTATTAGTATTTTTTTCGTATAGTAAAACTACCTTTTTATTTGTAATCGAGTTATTCTTACACTTTTACACGGAAATTTAAACATTGTCTTGCTTGCACTTCTAGCAAACTTAGCGCCTATTCGACGATCTCGAAAGAAAAACCTATGCGAACGAATGCCAGTAGCTCACTTGCGCTGTGAATAGCTTTCCTCTATTTTTGTTCGATTGGTTTTATTTTGTGTACCATTTTGACAAATCAACAATTTCTTAAACCATTTGAATCAGAACTGTGCCTCCGATAGAAACAGCTGGTAGCAAAATTGTAACAAACAATTTTATATTAAAAATAAAAATATAAACACAAATATCGTTATATCGCTATTAATTTTTTGGGATCGCTGTTAGGAGAATGAAATGTGTGACCAAGTTCCCTAGAGACGTGTTGCAGAATAAATAGACAACGCGATACCAAAATATGCCCGTTTATTAACCTGGCAAACTTCTTGCCAGAGGAATCTACCAACAAACAGTGGGCCACGAAAGTTTCACGGCACCAGGATTGTTGGTGAATGGATCTACACGAAAACAAAATGTAGTGAGAACCAATTCTACATTTTTCGTTTGACTTGTCGTTCTGATGTTTGCTTGGGACGCAAATCAGGCTCTTTTCTTGAAAAGGTAGGCGAAACTGATATTTTCATTGAAACATGAGTTTTTTTTGCGCAAAATATACGAAAGCAACGGATTTCTTTGTATACAAATCGAAATGAAAGTGAAAATAATCAGAAAAAAAAACACAAAAACCTTTGTGAATACTAAAAAGCCAATCATGTCCCAAGTTAATCCGCACTATGAATAACCATATGTTTTTTTTTAACAAAAGCTAACAACAAGTTTTGAATATATTAACATATATATAATATATAACAATAGTAGTAAAAACAACAAACATTTAAAACGGAAACGAAAGCTAGTAAAATATTCAAAAATATCTTAAGAAAAATCCGTATGTGTGGGTTTCATTCATTTTACATCATTTCAAATGTCAAGCTAAAGCAGCCCCCAAACGTTCATATGTTTTTTCGTCTTACAGACACAGAATCAATGCGAAAATAACAATAAATAAAAAAAACTGCTTTCAAAAAACGATCGAGCAAAACAAATAATTTCAAGAGATTCTAAGCCAAAAGTTGTTAAACGAGTTTTTGTAAAACAAATACAATTTTTTTGTTTGCTTCGTTTTCAGTCAAGTTTGTGGGGATTCTAATGAACACAACTACAACAACTTAAAAAAAAACATGTATGTATACGAATTGCGTTTTAATAAAGTTTTAGAAATGGGTGAGATAAACTCAATTCATGATATTGTTTTGTTAATATTTTATGAATTTAATTTCATTTACACCAATAGACGGACAAAACGAATAGACATGTAGAAAGAGAGCGGTAGAGCTCGCGGTGGAGAGGTTACAGTTGTATGGGCGGCCGGACAGGAGGACGCATATATTTTGTGAACAAATACAAGATTGACAGGCGAATGTGCTAACTGGCTAGACATGCATTATTTCATACTGTTCTCTCTCACCCTCTCTCTCTCTCTCTCTGTCTTTCACTCACTGTAATCAAAACGAAATCAATGAGAATCGACAACAACAAAAATAACCGAAATGAGGCGATACAAACAATTCGCATCAATTTGAAATGAATGAAAACGATAGAAAAAAAAATATAAAATACACACATATGCACGGACAGACAACAATAAATGATACGAAAAGTAAATAAACAATATTTACTTTTTTTTTTAACAGAATTGTAGAATTGTTAACAACAAGTGTTGGCTTTTTTTTTGTGGCCGTCGTGCACAGTGATTTCGTAACAGGAAATAATTGAGG
This sequence comes from Hydrotaea cyrtoneurina, assembly GCA_958296145.1. NCBI lineage: Eukaryota > Metazoa > Arthropoda > Insecta > Diptera > Muscidae > Hydrotaea > Hydrotaea cyrtoneurina. Next base: position 78,075,627 of record OY282515.1, read on the forward strand.
CTTGCGGTACTAAATGATATTTTATTGGAGTCAGTGGTTCGGGTGTGGAACTTTTGACAGTTCCCTTGTGATTTGTGGCACGTGTCAATGCTAATGTAAATTTTGGGACGGTGGTTACTGCAATGTTGTTTCCCAATGCATCACTTTCGGTGGACTGGTCCATGGCACAATAACTAATGGTAGGCGCATGTAAACAGCTGATTCATTTTCACAGAATTTTGATTGTCAAAGACATTTTTTAAGGTGCTATCAGACAGCATGTATTTTCCATATGTACTGTCAAATTTTCCATCTGTAAAAGTTGTACACATCGTCTGATACATATGAAACTTTGCATGTGTAAAATACATGTGACCTTTTTTCGATTAGATTCATCTGACAAACAATAGAAAACAGCTGTTTTTGAAAAATACACACTAAAAAGCCAGCTGTTGTTTACATTCGTATGTAAAACGACGATTTTGACATAAATACGGAATTACATATGGATACAAAAAGTGACAGTGCATATGTAAAAAACATATCGTCTGATAACAGCATTACATTCCAATGGTTGTTTTGGTTTTTTTTTCAAATGTCTACTACATTTTCGTATTAATCATATAAATCAAAGAATTAGAAAACAAAAACGCCGACAAAGAATTTTGGGGCTCTCAAAATTATTAAAAATAATGTTATAGTTTGCGAAAAATTGTGCCATGAGTTGTAAGTGTCTGCAGTCTGCCATTTATTTATTTATGTATTTATTAATTACAATACAAAGTAAATTTATATTCTAATTTTGGGTCCAAGGGTAAACCGGGTGACACAGACCATTTGGCTAAATTTTTGCAGCGACAGACCAAAGCCTCTGGTGGGAATCGAACCCACAACCCCCACGCTGATAGACAAGCACGCTACCAACTCGACTACCGGGGCGCCTAGTCTGCCATTTATATATCAGATTTATATCAATCAAAATACCCAGGGTTGCATCTGAGTTTTTGTTGTTGGGCATTTGCCACTACCGTCTATAATGGTGCCTCCTGTAGCCGAAAGAACCACACACAAAAAATACTCTAGTGGCGTCAAATTGCACGATCGAGGCGGCCAAGCGAAAGTGTCAAAATGTGAAATTCATTTCTCACAAATCTCGCCTGTCGATGTGTACAGGGTTTTCCAACAAGTCGTGTTATATTGGTATTCAATGAAAAATGACATTTTTTGAAATAAATGATTGGATGTTTATTTCATAATAAAGAGGAAGGTATGCCGTTAATAATGAAAAACGACATCAACCAAATGGCCACCACGCTTACAGGACCATATCTTTTTCATGAAATTGTTCATAACCAAATCACAATATCATCCAACTCCGACCATAAAAAATCATTAATCATCTCTCGATGGCGCAATCCATTCACCGTAACTGGTGAGCCAACCTCATTTTCGAAAAAGTAAGGTCCAATGACAACGCCGGGCCATAAACAGCACCGAACAGTCTCACGTTCTCAACAATAACTTTTGGGTTTTCGGAGCCCCAGATGGGACATTTTGGATTGTTGACGTAGCCACCGAGTTGGAAATGTCACTCATAAGCCACGATTTTTTGGATGGAATTCCGGATCATTTTCATGCATTTCAAGGACCCAGTCAGCAAAGACACGACGTTGTTGATGATCGGCCGGCTTAAATTCTTGTGTTAACTTAACTTTATAAGTCTTAGGTGCAAGTATTTATGCGAAATACGATGTAATATTTCTACAGTTGTTACCGCTTGGCACCACTGTACCGTCTTGCTCGATTTTGTATTTGTTTAAAACATTAAAAGCATTTTTAGGTCATTTTAGCTACATTGAGTTTCGACGTTTTTTTTTTCGCCATATTGGCGTCTGCTACTTTTTTTTGTGCAATGTCGGCGCGGAACATGAACAGAATGGAAATTGAGGTTACAAATGTTCGCTGAAAATCCAATTTAGATTTTGGTTTATTGCGCTCAACTGATTGTCGCATCTCATGGGAAATGGTTACAAACAAACGCACACACAAGAAAAAGTGAAGTTCTTTTCAATCGAAAACAAACATTGGGATAATTTTGATTAACTTCAAATTTCATACGAAGCCACTATGTGACTATGTGAACACTACCAACACCATTAACAGACCCCCCACCCACCTTTCATGTTCCACTTCAAATTTTGTTTACTCTGACTTATTGAAATTACTGAATCTTTCCTTTCTTTCTTCAATTCCATAATAAAAAAAACCGCATGACTTTACATTTTTAAGTTCAACAAACTTAAAATTACGCCCTCCCCCGAAATCCTTGGGAGAAGATGATAGAAAAGATAATGAAAACATATTTGGGCTTTTAACAAGAAGAAATGAACCGAAACCGTTAAGACAAACAAACAAAGATTCGTAATTAACACTTAATAATGATGAAAGAAAATGAAATGTAATGACCTTTGAACTTGTCTGAGCTGTTTTAAATATTCAGAACTTTTACATTACATTTTGGAATATAGAACAAAAAAAAGTCTGAAAGTAATTCCGACCAAGGGAGGGAACCGGTTCTAGTATTATTAATGTTTGCTTAATCCGTAGAATCTACTAAACGCTTAAAATAAATAATAACATCCAAAGTATGTATGTATTGATGTATATGAAAATGTTATTTTCTTAAATATTTAATACCTGTTGAATATTCACGGCTGTCATAATCAATATTATTGATTAATGTTTGTCTGCTCAACGGTTGTTGTCGGTTTAATTTAACCCTCCGGTGTTGATGGTGTGAGAACAAATTGGGGTCTTTATCGATTGAACTTGACATTTAAACAAACAATCGTTGACTGACAATAAATAAATACATACACAATTTATTTGTTTTAATAAAATATTTTCAAGTTCTTTTTTTTGTTTTTTATTATTAAACACAATAGATTTCACAGCAGAATATTATGTTTGCATGGCAATAAATTAAACCAAAACAATTAAATAAATAATCAGCAACAGCAATGGTTCATTATCCAGCTTTCTGCGAATACTATCTAAAACGTTAAAAAGTTAACGAGTTTTTAGATAATTATATTTATAATATGAAAAGAATCGTTGTGGAAACTCAATTGGGATATTTAGCGTTGTCGATTTTAGACTTGAGGTCGCCTTCTTTGTGACTAGATACATATGTGTTTCACCATAAATGTTGGCTATAAATGCAGTGCCATTCATGGTGATCTTTTCGGGGAATGAACCCTAGATAACCCAGTCTTCGTGGTGAAAGTCTGACACAAATTAACACTGACTGATACAACAGCAACTATTCTCGTCGCTCTACTTTTGCGGTCTCGTGGATCGATATCTAATAAAGTGAAAATAGTCAGCTCCGATGGGTCGTTTATGACGAATAACGTCCCACTAGCATTCGTCTGATCGTTTGCCTGGATACAAAAAAAAAAGATAATAATGTTGTCAAATCGCATGATCTTGGTGATCAGGTGATGTCGTAGGTTTTGTAGTAGGTTTTAATAATTTTTACGCGATCCATTTTCGTCAATGTCAGACTTCCAACTGAAACGAAAAGAAATTGGTTCAACAACTTAGTTTGACAGATGTCGAATTCCCGCCCCTATACTTTTGAAACCACGAAATGGATAACCCCATATAACCTGCCTTGCTCCCTCCTATGTTTCTCTTAATTGTTTAGACATATTTTTCAATTGCTTCCAATAAAATGCCAAAAACTATATTCCTGAATCGGGCAATCAAATGTATTTACCCTGTCTAAGGGCATACAAGGTGAGGTACGTCATAGCCAGCATTTATATTCTCAATTCCAAATATATTAAATATACTAGACCACCCTTGTGACAATCAATGATGACCTTTACTCAAATTTAAATAATCGAAACTTTGTTCCTCGACAACTCGGCCCCATACAACAGGTTAGTTTTTTCCTCATGGTCGTTTTTACTGGATTTTTCGTAATTTCATACTAATTGATTTCACTCACATTCACCGGACGGAGGGCTGTGTGTTAAGTGAAGTTGATTTTTTCGTTTTTGTTTAAATTTGTAAATAATTCCATATTTGAATATTATTGGTCGGTCATTAGCACTTTTCGTGTCTGTCGTTGTCATTCCGGTCAATGGTTGCTAGCGATGAATTCGAAGTGATATCGAGAATGTCTCTACGTCTGTCCTATGTGGGGGTATTCATTCCAAGCTTATTGCGATTGCAAGCCATATCGTGCGGTGACAACAAATTAAGGTACTCAATTTTTACCACGACTGTGATGCGATGTGTGGAAAACGTGAACGCGAGGTGTTGGTTATGTAGCGATGGGTTATTGTACAGAGAGACAGACGGACGAAACCCTCTCTGGTTGAAGAAATTAAACAAAAATATTTCATTTTAATTGAATATGATGACGTTGATGACTGATAGGGCGATGGCAATGATTATGACGATGACCATATGACTAAAAGTATTCACATGGGAGGAGTGATGGAAATTTGGAGAAAAAAGGATGGCAAATACCACTTTTATAATATCACCACAGAAAATAAATCTAGAACATTAAGTCATTTAGCAATTTTCTACAATAAGCATATCATTTACATTCGTATCACCTCAAACCTCTTCCTTTATCAGTTAATTGTAGTCAGACGATGCACAGCTTTGGTCAATTACTCCTCCCAGTCATCCATTCGCACAGTCACTCAAGTGGAATGCTTTACTTAGTCGTCGTTGTTGTTGTTATCGTCGTCGTCGCTGCCGTCATCATCTTTCATCGATTGATGTTTTTATTACATTCACATGTTAATTGTGTATAAAACGTGTTTTCAATAAAATTCAATTCACACTCATTTGCCGATTGAACAGCAGAAACCACAGCAAGAAATTGCTGAAGAAAAAAAAACAAATTTAAATTCATTTATATATTTCTACGTGTGATTTTGGTTAAAAAACGATGACTATACCGGCCTCTCATAGAATTCACTTTCGATTGAAAGTGAAACAAATTCCGTATTTGGCTTGTTCCGAAAATTACAAATTCTTTCCGTATGAAACCTACCCATTTTAAAGACGAAAGCCTCAATGCATGATTTTTTTAAAAAGTCCATAAAACACCTTCTTTGTATTTGCCCTGCCACGGCAAGTCAGTGATGTCCCTTCTGTGCCCTCATTTCAAACACTACAGGAATTATAGAAAAGGCTTTCTAATTTATTACAATTTTAAAAATTTTACGGAGAATGTGTTTAGTTTACTCTATTTTTGTGGTGTTTACTTTAAACATATGTTTTATGCTTTCATATGGATAAGGTTGCCATATCAAATTCATGAGGAGGATTCACAGTTTTTGGTAATAAACATAAACCAACGACATCTAAAGAAGGTAACATTTAGTCGATGGCAAGGGTAATTACGGATTTAAAGTCATTCCGATCGAATAGCGTGACAGTGTTGGTAAAATACAAAATATTCACAAAATAGTAAATTAGGAAATACACTGTATAATGATTTTTAGTACAACGCAGTGTTGTATTTTCTCTAGTTTCCACTTCAACAAAACTGTGTTAATGATGATGCCCATATACACACAAGCAAATGTGTAGTCGGCCAAAAACGGTTACAGCTGCACCATAAATCATCTAATGATTTATTCAGTCAGTCAGTCAGGCCTCTATAGTTTCAGATGATTTTCTGATGTTCACATCATTTGGTCGCATTTTTCTTTTTGGTATGATGTGAAACATAAAAAATGTAGGTTTTGTTATTTTTTTTTTGTTTGCTACGTTTTCAAATGTATTTGCCAAACTAGTTTATTGTTGTTGTTCCAATCTGCCGTCACAGCCGCTGTGCCTTCTTGGTCCGGCCAACTGACTCGGCTATTGTTTTAGTTTTTCACTTGTTGTCACATACATGTTTTATTTTTTTTCTTCTGATTTTTAGTTTTAAGATATAATGTTTCTGTGTTTTGTTTTTTTTCATTATGCTTGTATGTGTTTTTGTGTATGTTAATTTGTTGGTTCTTCATCACCATTTTTGTGGGCCAAAACGGCTATGGTGGGTATTTATATACGTACGTGTATGGATAAATGTATGTGTGAATGCTTTTGTATGTTGCGTTTTTTCTTTTCAAAAAAAGCTTTTAGTGTTTTGTTTTTTTTTCAAGGTCTAATTTTATGTGAATTTTGCTTTTCATGCGAACATATTTTATTTGTTTTTATTCGAGTCTATTTATCTTTTTTAGGTTTTCTTTTCGTTTTGTCCGACATCTCATTTTGTGTGTCAGTAATGGATTTTAAACAGATTCCGATATTTTTTTTTGCGAACATGTTTTTATTAAAATTAGTGATGGATTTATGGGAAATATTATAATAATAAAAATAGTTCACTAAAAATGAATTCTTAGGGTGGTTTTCTGTGAACCAATTGAGAGGCGAGTTAGGTGTTAGGTTAGGTGACCACCTCGTTCGAGATCTACGATTGGGGGGCACGTGATGGCTGTCGTCTCTGGGGACCAGAATTGGTGTCTTGGAAGACAACATTACACGTGTCGATCCAAATTCAAGAACTAACCGCTTATAAAATTTCGTTTAATAAGAAAAGTAGTCGCCTAAGAAGTTTCCGCCCAACAACTTTTCTAGAGAAAAGTCGTCACTAAACAACTTTTCTAGAGAAAAGTCGTCACTAAACAACTTTTCTAGAGAAAAGTCGTCACTAAACAACTTTTCTAGAAGATAATTTTCCCCGCAACATATTTTCTAGAAGAAAAAAATGCTACTGAACGTCTTTTGTAGAAGAAAAGTTGCCTCACAACAACTTTTCTTGAAGATCAGTTGCCACACTACAGCTTTTCGAGAAGAACATATGTCGCCCAGCCTTTTCGAGAAGAAAAGTCGCACACAACTCTTGTGGAAGTAAGGTTGCCATCCTTTTGTAGATGAAAAGTTGCCACCAGAACAACTATTGTGGAGCATAGGCTGCCATCATTTTGTAGATGAAAAGTTGCCACTCTTTTCTAGAAGTAAAATTACCACCCAACAACTTTTGTAGTAGTAAATGCTCCACATACTAACTTTTATAGAGAAAAGATGCCACTCAAAAACATTTCCAGAAGAACATTTCTGACTCACCAACTTTTCTAGAAGAAAAGTTGCCACACAACATATTTTCTAAAAGAAAAGTTGCAACACAATAACTTTTTTAGAAGAAAAGTTGCCGGCCTAGTACTTTTCTAGAGGAAAAGTTGCTACTCAACATCTTTTGTAGAAGAATCTTTGCCATATAACAACTTTTCTTGAAGATCAGTTGCCGCGCAGTCTTTTCGAGAATAAAAGTCGCACACAACTATTGTGGAAGTAAGGTTGCCATCCTTTTGTAAATGAATAGTTGCCACCAGAACAACTTTTGTAGAAGAAATGTTGCCATCCTTTTCAACAAGTTAAATTGCCACCCACCAACTTTTGTAGAGAAAAGATGCTACTCAACAACATTTCTAGAAGAAAATTTCCCACTCACCATCCTTTCAGGAAGAAAAGTTGCCTCACCACATCCAGTACAATTTTTGTAGAAGAAATGCTGCCATAATTTTTAACAAGTTATGTTGCTACCCACCAACTTTTATAGAGAAAAGAAAGATCATGATCTTTTCCAGAAGAAATGTTGCCACACAATAACTTTTATAAGAGAAATGTTGCCACACATTAACTTTTTTTGAAGAAAGGCTGCCAGCCTAGAACTTTTCTCGAAAGTTGGCACACAACAGTTTTTTTTAGTGGGTCGACTTTTTTCGAGGAAGTTTAATTGCCACCCACCAACTTTTGTAGAGAAAAGATGCCACTCAACAACATTTCTAGAAGGAAATTTCCCACTCACCATCTTTTCAGGAAGAAAAGTTGCATCACCACATCCAGGACAATTTTTGTAGAAGAAATGCTGCCATAATTTTTAACAAGTTAAGTTGCTACCCACCAAATTTTATAGAGAAAAGAAAGATTATCATCTTTTCCAGAAGAAATGTTGCCACACAATAAATTTTATAAAAGAGAAATGTTGCCACACATTAACTTTTTTTGAAGAAATGCTGCCAGCCTAGAACTTTTCTGGAAAGTTGGCACACAACAGTTTTTTTTAGTGGGCCGACTTTTTTCGAGGAAGCTTCTTGCATTTTGGGCAAAATCTGTTACTTTTGGGATACATTTATCTCCACAGTAACAATTATGTCCGACAATTATTTCTAATGTGGTATTGTTATTCTCGTTAAAAGTTCACAATTTTACACATTTGACCTTTGTTCTCTTGTGTTTCCATTTGTGTGGGGATGCTGTCTGCCATTGAGAACTGTGGCAAAGACTGCATTTCGGGGACAATGATCTCAACGATTTTTCTTGTTGTTTGTTTACAGAGTATTGACATAAAACTTGTATTTTTTTTTGTTGTGAAAAAAAGAAAAATAAAAATAACACACTGTCTTACTAACATTATCAAAAATTAAAGAAAATACTCACTCATACACACACACACAGATTGCCGGCCATATTGTACTGTCAATTTAAGAACACATTTGATGTCATCTGCTTCTCCATTTGCATTCTGGTTTAGGAAAAATGCGCTTTTCCATTTTGAGCTGGCGACAGACACCAGAAACGAAACAATTGTTGTATTGTACTGCCCTCCTGCCGCCTCCCTTCATTTCGTATATTTCTCTGCTGGAGTTGCTGCTGCTCTGTTTGCCCTGCTGGCTCGGCTCTTCCCTGCAAAATGAATGGATCCTTCCCATTCTCTGTGTAGCCTTCAGCATTAGAATTTTAATATTTGCTTCTGAAAGAAAAACAAACAATAAAACACGACAAATACAACAAAAGTAGAAGAAAGAAAAAATAAAGTAGAAATGCATGGTACGTACCGTGAAAAACAACAATGTAAAGCTGATGTATTTTTGCACACTTTTTCTTTTATGACAAACAACTCTTCTTGTTCTTCTTCTTGAGATGAATGCCATGACGGGAGGAGATTTGTAATTAACAGACGTCATCGCTGGTAAACACTGGCGCGCACACACACAGCCAGCCTAATGAAACAGGTGTTGCCAGATTATTTAAATGTAAGCGATGAATGGTGACTGCTGCGACTGGCGAAAGTAAAGCAAATCATGAGGGGCGAAATGATTTTACCATCTTGAAATCGTTTGAATGTAGTCATCATCTCTTTTTGTGTTTACTCCCCCCTAAGGGGCGCGGACATACACCCTTACTTTGCTGGAAACATTAAATTTAAATGAAATCCAAAAACAATCTGTTTCTGTGTATTCCAAACAAAGGAAGTTTTTTTTTTGTTTTGATGGCTGCTGTGTCGCTACTGACCGGGGTGTCATTGAACTTTGTGTTTGCTTTTCTTTTCCTTCTTTTCTGCTGTACGTTTTATATTCGTACTTTGTTTTCTTTTTTTTGTTGTTGTATTTATTTTAGGGTATGCCAATATATACGCGTGCTTACTCCGAAATACGGCTGTTGGGGCGACTTCGGTTGCAGTCGCTATTGCCACGCTATGCTTTTGTTACATGTGTTGTATTGTTGTTCTTGTTCTTCGTCGCTGTTTTTGTTTGTTGCCATTCTGTTTTTATTATATTTTTGCCACCATAATCTTGTCGCCGCTGCCGCCACCACCTGTGTTGTTGTCTTTCTGCTTGGGCTGTGCTCGTCTGTTCGCTGCCGCTGTGTGTTGGCTAAAATAAGTTTAACCAAACTTTTTGCAAACTTTCACTATCTCTTTTTGGGGATCACCTCCCGAGGGGGGATGGACTCCCAGTTCCCAAAGGCACAGTGTCGCTCAACAAATTGTTTGGCATCAGTAACACCAGTGAATCTAAACTTGATATTGTAGAAAACAAATGTCGCTCGACTGTAGTTTATGTGAACTGGAAAAGGGTGGAAAACCTCGATTTGCACACACCACCTATCACACTTTTTTTTTCATTTCAAAACACTGTGCCTGTAGTTTTTCATGTGGTTTTCCAAATGCAACAGACTCAGACGACGGTGTGTTTATGGTCTTCTCTTTGTTGCCTTTGTGGCTGCTTCTGTCTTGGTGTTGTCTTTGATGTTGGTGTTGTTGATGGTGTCGCCGTCTTAACTCTCTTACTAAAGTATGCATTTTGTTGTTGTTAGATTTTTTCCTATTATATTGGCAATGTCAACACCCACCTAGGGCTTCCTCATTTTGAAATCAGATCCAATATTACAACACACACCATCTCCTTCCCCTCAGTCATTATTTATACACAACATTCCACTTACACACTCATTGAATCGGTTCCATATGGTCGCTAGTTTGGTATGAGTGTGGTTTGGTAATTGCGGGCCTAAGTACGCCCAGTGGGGAAAAACATAGCAAGGCCTTTTCATAAATTGTCTTATTTTCCAATTTAATTTCTACAATCTAGTTCTTATTTGCAGGTGAAAACAATCTCTCACGTATGCTCATAGAAAGGCCTCGTCCTCAGAAGGACTTATATAGCCATGGCATTGTTTTCCAGGGTCGCACTTTTTCACACTTGATACCATACCTTCCGTTATATGGAATACAGGAAGGAATATTCTTCTTTGGCAAAGTAGGGCTAAAATATCGAATTTTACCTACGACAACAAAACCTTCTAGCATTTCTTATGACAAGGCCTGACAAAATTGCCCTCTTTGCATATTTATCGGTGTATGCAATTCTGAGCTCATTCTTATCACACACTTCACTCCCCCAATAGAATAGACAGTGTGTGTGTGCGCTGACAACGTTGTGCGGTAGCACGAGCTATCACATCGCACCACTCACGCATGTGTGCACAAACATATGTTTGTGTTTAGTTAGTCCTACACACACCGAGCATACAACTCTGTTATGTAAGGAAAGAAGAGCAAGAAGGAATGGAAATCAAATTCAATGAAGTAAGCGGGTGAGGGAGTAATCTCAGATTGGGTTCGCCTCAAATGAATGGCTGGAATTAACAGGCAAATGTTTAGAAAAGTACGGGTAAACTGGGCTGCAAAGAATTGTTTCGTGAAGAATATAAACGCAATTGTAAAATACTTTCCGGTAAAAAATCTTTCCTGGAAAGCGCCCCGGTAGGCGAGTTGGTAGCGTGCTTGCCTATCAGCGTGGGGGTTGTGGGTTTGATTCCCACCAGAGGCTTTGGTCTGTCGCTGCAAAAATCTAAAAACATATGGTTTGTGTCACCCGGTTTACCCTTGGACCCAAAAATTAGAATATAAATTTACTTTGTATTGTAATTAATAATAAATAAATAAATAAAATAAATCTTTCCTGAACACGATTTTCTTTATAGATTGTATGTTTTTCTATCACCAAAGCAAGTTTTCTATAAGAAAAGTTGCCCGGTGAGCAAGTTTTCTATACGAAAAGTTGCCCGGTGAGCAAGTATTCTATACGAAAAGTTGCCCGGTGAGCAAGTTTTCTATACGAAAAGTTGCCCGGTGAGCAAGTTTTCTATACGAAAAGTTGCCCGGTGAGCAAGTTTTCTATACGAAAAGTTGCCCGGTGAGCAAGTTTTCTATTTTTTATAATTTTTTCGCAAATATAAAAAATTCCCTTTTAAGCGCCCCGGTAGGCGAGTTGGTAGCGTGCTTGCCTATCAGCGTGGGGGTTGTGGGTTTGATTCCCACCAGAGGCTTTGGTCTGTCGCTGCAAAAATCAAGCCAAATGGTCTTTGTCACCCGGTTTACCCTTGGACCCAAAATTATAATATAAATTTACTTTGTATTGTAATTAATAAATAAATAAATAAAAAATTCCCAAAATGGCAAAAAACTAAATTTTTGTGTCACAAATTGCGATTTAAAGTCGTTACAGTGAAACTTCCGTAACTCGAAGCACTTTTATACCGTGGACAAGTTCGACTTACGGAGACTTTGAGTTATGGACTTATAAAACTGTCTCCTAATTATAATTTGTCTCCTTAACTGCCACTATAAGTGCTGGAAGTTCGATTGGCGGAAGTTTCACTGTATTTCTAAAGTGCATGTAATTAGAAAAATGTCCTTCATTTTATGGAATTAAATCTATTTGATTTGTTACATTAAATCATTTATTCCTTGTTGTAGTAATCTAAAAATTCAAAAACAATATTTTTGACACTTTTTTACATCTGCGACCATAAAAGTTACCTGCAACATTATTTGGTACGTAATAATGTGATAAATGTTGCCTTGCGACCACATATTGTAAAAAAAAACAAAAAACTGCACTTCTCCAAATTTTCTCTTAGAAAAATAGTCGCTGTCACCCTATTCTACCTTTGTCGACCAGTGTTGCCATACGTCAAGCAATACTCGTACAGTGATTCTATGTACCGAGTAACTGTCCCGGACTAAATTACACCAAACCATCATTCGTACCTATTTTAGTACCTTCGCATCTCCATCTCACACATTCATTCCACCCATCCATTCACCCCTCTCAGTTCGTTCTCCTTTCTATTGTAGAGAAAATGTAAAGTAAATCACAATAGAAGGCACAGGAACAATAACAAATGTGTGGCAGACTTGCAAGTGCAGTGAAAAATAAACCTCAATGTGTTGGCTTGTATAGGTTAATAGACTCTCACGTCCCCGCTAATCCACTAAGGCATACAAATAAACTGTGAAACATTTACTGTCACTCATTGTTAGGTGCATATCTAGGTGCACTTGCATGTGCCTAACAATGTACACACCTACAGCCGTACTTAATTTCATAAGTAGCCAACAGGAAAGAAACGAATTGCAGGGCGGTTTTTCAAAGAAAATCTCCTTAGAAGTCATTCTTTTCAGACATGATTCCATTCGTTGGGGCATTCTAGTTCACCAATGTGACAATGAGAGAAGCCGTGTTTAGGCTTTCGAAATTCCCTACTAATTGCTGTCTCTTAGCCCATGTATGTATTCTTATAATATCTTCCAGCAGTCTTCACCAGAACCCATATTATTATTATTATAGAACTTCTACTACCTTAAAACTTGAATCTCCGTTTTATCGTAATATTTCTGAAGGAACCATATGTTGCTATTTTTAATTTTTGCTTTAGCAAACACTTTTCAACGACCTCCTGCTTCGCCTCCAACTTTCTCCGTAGTTTTATGTTAATTCACTTTTTAAAGTTACAAAAAAAAAAAAAACCCCAATAACTGACTCCAATCCACTCCACTCAATACTTTGAAATATGACATGTCTTATGAGACAGACATTTTTTCAACAACATTCGTTAGATCTCCACATTAACGAAGGCATTCACATAAATTCCTCTAATCCCACTGCCCAAATCCTCGCACTCTACCCCCTCCCCCAATCGTTTATACGTAAAGTGAAGTTTGGAGGTAAAAATATACATGGCGTCACAAAAAGACTTCCTTCTATTCACACATCTGGCGATGTGTCAAACTAAAAATAACGAAATGTTTTTTTTTTCATTTGAATCTGTTTCAATTTTTTGAAAATAGCAGACTGTTGAAATGGCCTTTTTTATATGTAGAAAGAGGGATGAATGGATAGATTAGGAATAACAGGAGATAGCACAGATAAAGGAGATTTGTTATGCGGCATAAGGATATGTGAAGGTGGTTGTTTTTTTTTTTCTTTGAGGGGGTAAGCGATGAGCAGAACCCACTTATATTTTTACCGACACTTGCTTGCTTCTCTCCCCCCCAAATGAAATGCGTATTTCCGGGAACGACAGTAAAAATAATCAATATAAGAAATGCAATAGACAGCTCTGGCAGACGGTGTTGTAAAGTCATCCGTTTATTTTACACAAATGGAGCGAGAATTTATGCAGTGAAGCAAATACACATCACTTCGGGAAATACGTTTTGTTATAATTCTAATTAAAAGATAAAATGAAATAAATATGAAATTGTGTGCAAAAAAATGTAATCTTTTTTGTGCAAAAAAATTTAATCTTTTTTGTGCAAAAAAAATGTAATCTTTTTTGTGCAAATTTATGATTTTATTTTTTATTAAATTTATGAAAAACTTCCGAAAAAAAATTAATTTTTTGCAAAAATTTTTTAATTTTTTCGGAAGTTTTCATAAATTTAAAAAAAAAATCCTTCATGGTAAATTTTTAACCATATTTTGGTAATTCTAATTAAAAGATAAAATGAAATAAATGCGAAATTTTTTTTAATTCAACAGAATTATAAATGACTACTTTATATTGGCATTTGTAATAGAAAAAATGATTTTATGATTTTATCTTTTTAAATTTATGAAAACCTTCCGAAAAAATTTAATTTTTTTTTTGGGCAAAAAAAGTTTTAATTTTCTTTCCCAGGCAGTGCAATTTTTTTGTGCAATTTTATGATTTTATCTTTTTAAATTTATGAAAACCTTCCGAAAAAATTTTATTTTTTTTTTTGGGCAAAAAAAGTTTTAATTTTCTTTCCCAGGCAGTTTTATTCCTTTTTGTTTGTTAGCAAGAAAGCTGAAATCATATATTTTTTTAAAATTTAAAAATTTCCCTTTTTGGGATTTTTTTTAAACCCGTCTTTTTCTGCTCAAAATGTTTAATTGTCGTTTTAAGTAATGAAATTAAAAAAGTATATGTTAATTTTTCTGAAATTAAATAAATTTCCCTTATGGGAAATTTTTAATTTTCTTTCCTAGAAAGTTGTATTCCTTTTTTGTAATCTATAAAGCTTAAAATCGTTGATTTTTTTTTAAATTTATAAATTCCCCTTTTTTGGGAATTTTTTTAAACCCGTCCTTTTCTGCTAGACATGTTTAATTGCCGTATAAAGTAATGAAATTAAACAAGTATTTGTTAATTTTTCTGAAATGAATAAATTTCCCTTAAGGGACATTTTTAATTTTCTTTCCTAGAAAGGTGTATTACATTTTGTTTGGGAAATTTTTTAAAAACGGCTTTTTCTGCTAGAAATTTTGTAATTAAAAAATAATTGTTAAATTTTCTGAAATTAATAAATTTTCCTTAAGAGAAATTTTTGTTTTCACTCCAAAAATGTTTTTTTTTAAACATTTATTAAAAATGATAAAGTAGTAATTTATAAGATGAGTGTAATTGTGAAAAATCCCCTCAATTCTGTTGAATTCAAAAAATTTGTCTTAAGGGAATATTTGTC
This sequence comes from Hydrotaea cyrtoneurina, assembly GCA_958296145.1. Taxonomy (NCBI): domain Eukaryota; kingdom Metazoa; phylum Arthropoda; class Insecta; order Diptera; family Muscidae; genus Hydrotaea; species Hydrotaea cyrtoneurina. The sequence continues at coordinate 78,090,745 of OY282515.1, forward strand.
AGTCGTAAAAATCTGTATTCCTATTTGCTGTAAACTAAAACAAACCAAATCTTTTTGTTTTTTTTTTTCTAATACAAAATATTTTCCTTTTCGTGATTTTTGTTTATATTAATTTTTGTATTCCCATTTAGAAAGCAAAGTCTTAGGTTGTGAAATGTGTGTAATTACAATAAATTCCTCCATGTAAAATTATGAATTTGTGTTATAGAACTCACATTTCAGCGGGAAATGTCGCTCTTTTCCCATTGCAACAAATCACCTTAGTTAATCTTCAATTTCAACGACAGCAAATCTCATTATTTTCTTGCAATGCCATCATTTGTAACATTTTAATATTCTTAAAAATGTCTTTTCGTACTTTCCTTCTTCCCTATTTAATGTTTGACAAATGTTGTTGGTTTTTATCATTTCAAATATTAACAATTTTGAAATGTATGCCAAACGGAAGTGTGAGTGTCAATGGGTGTTGGGCGGTCGGTCGGGTGTTGTTGGCGGAGGAAAAACATTTATTTCCTCAGTGTGTTATTTTCTCCTCAATGCATGTACAGTGAATCAAATAAGTTTTGGCACAGGCAACATTGTTGAAAAAATGTACGAAAAACAACCCATTAATATTTAAATTTGATTTTTTTTTGTATGTAATACTCTTATTTAATTTCTTTACAATGCAAACACACAAAAAATGACCGTCTCAATTAAACCAAATTCAAAATACAAGGAAAAAAAAGAAAAATGTCCCGAAAACAAATCAAAAAAGTATTGGCACAGTGCATGTATGTTACACTTCTTGTCTTACAGCGATAAGTTTAAAGTTTTTTTTTTGCTCAATTTGTTCACTCATTGTCTGTTTACAGCGCAGTAAGCTATTTCTATACGTTACAAATTAGTTTTTGTTCTGAATTTAGCGAGGAGATCTCAAAAATGGGAGGAGGAACTGAAATTTCGCCAGAAATACGAAAAATTATTATAAATCTTTGCGCAAAAAATAAATGCTACCGTGAAATTGGCGTTTTAGTCGACAGACAATGGTCCGGCTGCAGAAACGTCATTAAACATTACTTAAATACCGGAAAAATAGACCCGGAGAGCCGATCTGGTCGTCCAAAAATATTGGCACCACGCCAGGAGCGTATTGTGGTGGCGGCAGTGAATCAAAATCCTAAGGTATCGGCTGTGAAATTATCTCAGGAAATTCAGGAGTCCTTTAATAAACATTTTGACCCGCAAACAATTAGAAATACGCTACATAAAGCTGATTATCATGGACGAGTGTCTGGACGCATGCCTCTCATTTCGAAGGTGAATAAAAAGAAGCGTCTCGAGTTCGCTAAACTCTATGTAAATGAGCCAGAATCATTTTGGAATACCGTCATATTTAGTGATGAATCGAAATTTAATGTGTTTGGGTCAGATGGTGCACAGAAGGTTTGGCGGAAAGTAAATAAAAAGCTGCAGGAGAATAATGTAATAAAAACGGTGAAGCATGGTGGCGGTAATGTGATGGTGTGGGGTTGTTTTGCGGCACATGGAGTGGGAAATTTGGAATTTATCGGTGAGAAAATGGACAGGAAACTGCACATGCGTGTATTGGAGAAAAATTTGACTCCCAGTGTTGCAAAGTTGGGCCTACATGACAAGCAATGGTTGTTCCAACAAGACAATGACCCTAAACACTCATCTTATCTTGTGCAAAAGTGGTTAATATACCATTGTAAGCAGCTAAAAACACCACCACAATCACCGGACATTAGCCCGTAGAACATATTGGGCACTTGTTGCAAAAAAATACGATCTCACTGTATAACGTCGAAGGAATCGCTAAAAGAGGCCATAAGCACGAAATGGGCTAACATTACACCCGAAGAGACAGCCAACCTAGTCGGTAGTATGCGCAGGCGTTTAGAGGCTGTCATTCAAGCTAAGGGAGGACTTACAAAGCATTAAATCCTTAAATATTGTTCATAAATTTGCCATTTTCACATGCGTGCCAAAACTTTTTTGATGTAAAATCGTGACTTTTTTTACTTTTTCTTATATTGAAGAGAATTAAATATTAAGAGAATCGTGTTTTTTTGTGTTAATACTTAATAAATAGTACATTCTAAAAAATAGCGTTTTCACGGTTTTTCTAAGTTAGGTGGAAAATAAGTTATTACCTATGAAACTTTCCATAGAGAGGTGTGCCAAAACTTTTTTGACTCACTGTATATTTAGTCCACCCTGCGAAACCGCCCCGTCTTACATACACCCGAGGACAACAATTGCTCTGCTACACACATAAACTACAAGAGCACAACATGGTGGGTTCTGGTAAACACTTAATATATACAATATGTCTGTGTAATATATATTACTCATATATTTATCCCTGTATAAATGTGTACATATATAAATACTAAAACATAAGTGCTTTCATCACAGACACAGGCACATGTACATTGTACATGTACACTACACTACGCTATGCATGCTAGACATTGGGAAGAAAAATACTTAAACGCCAGCAACATATGTAGCCTCGCACATTCGTTCCTCTTGAGAAGCGTTTGAAAAATGTTTTCCCAACATCGGAAGAACAGCAACTGAAAAAAATCACCAACAAAAGAAAAACCCATCATCGGCAGCGCTGTCTGGCACGCAACAGTGTGTCGTCTGTCATAAAAACAAAAAAATCATGAATTTGTAAACGTAACGACAAAGCAATCTGTGCACTCGTCTTTGACTTTTCAAACGTTTTTCTCTTTTCTGGTTGCCCCATTTGACATCTTGCAACAATTGTAAATTGTGGTGTAAAATGTTATTTTTAGTTCCAATTTAAATATTTTCATGTGAAATTTATTTTCAAAATATTGAATGTGTTGTGTATTTGTTTGATTTTGTTGCTCACAGAACAGAAAAAGAAATTACAAATTCAACTGCTGGTGGCATCATTATTTCAGAAAAAAAATATTCGTAAATATTTACAAATTTCCCCTTTTGGGGATTATTTTTTAAAAATCTTCGTTAGAATGTCGTTTTAATACGAAAATTACTGAGAAAAACATTAGTTATGTGCATTTAAACTAAAAATCCATAAAACTGTTTTATATTTTTTTATAAATTTCCCTTTTAGGGAAATTTGTTTCAAATATAGTTTTATAACAAAAATTAATACTTATTTCTAAAATATGTGTAATATTCAAAATTTCCCTTAAGGGAAATTTTTGTTTTACAATTTTTAAGATTTTTTCTAAAGGGAAATTTTTGTTTAAGTTCTAAAATCCGCAAAACTGTTAATTTTAATTTTTATTTAAAATTTCCCTTTTAGGGAAATTTTTTTTGAAGTGTAGTTTTATAATAAAAATGAATAGTTAGATCTTAAACTTTGAAAATATGTGTAATATTCAAAATTCCCCTTAAGGGAAATTTTTGTTTTAAAATTTTTAAGATTTTTTCTAAGGGGAAATTGTTGTTTAAAGTCTATCAAACATATATATGGTACAAATGGAATCATTATAATAAAAATCCATAAAACTGTTAATTTGAAAAAAAAAAGAATTTACCGTTTAGGGAAATTTTGTTTTAAATGTAGTTTTATAATAAAAACAAATACTTAGATCTTAAACTTTGAAAATATGTGTAATATTCAAAATTTCCCTTAAGGGAAATTTTTGTTTTACAATTTTTAAGATTTTTTCTAAAGGGAAATTTTTTGTTTAAGTTCTAAAATCCACAAAACTGTTAATTTTAATTTGTATTTAAAATTTCCCTTTTAGGGAAATTTTGTTTGAAGTGTAGTTTTATAATAAAAATTAATAGTTAGATATTCAACTTTGAAAATATGTGTAATATTCAAAATTTCCCTTAAGGGAAATTTTTGTTTTACAAATTTTAAGATTTTTTCTAAGGGGAAATTTTTGTTTAAAGTCTAACAAACATATATATGGTACAAATGGAATCATTATAATAAAAATCCATAAAACTGTTAATTTGAAAAAAAAAAAGAATTTCCCTTTTAGGGAAATTTGTTTTAAACGTAGTTTTATAATAAAAACAAATACTTAGATCTTAAACTGTGTGTAAAATCTGTGTAATATTCAAAATTTCCCTTAAGGTATATTTTTGTTTTACAAATTTTAAGATTTTTTCTTAAGGAATTTTTTTAAGGTTTAACAAACATATATTTCTTGCTTAAAATATCGTGCAAATTAAATTTTTATAAATTAAAAAAAAAGTGGCTTTAATAAAAATTAAGGGAAATTTGTGTTTTAAGGCTTATTTTGCGTTCATGTATTCGAAAAATCTGTAAGACTTTCAATTTGAACAAATTTTAAAAATTTCCCTATGTGGGAAATTTGTAGAAATTTATTTTGAATGATTTCGTGTTATAGGAACGACGTCTAAATGCAATTTTTGTAATTTTAAAAATTTCCCTCAAGGGAAATTTTAATTTTAAGACATTAAAATCGTCACTTTTCTTAAAAAAACGTTTAAGGAGTATGAAAACTTCGAGTTTTTAATAATTAAACGCAGAGGCATTTATTTCTAAGGAAGACCATGCAACAATATTTACTAAAGCTCGCAAATGGTTTGTTGTTAATTCTAAAAAAAATTCTTTAAGATATTTTTTTTTTTTTTTTAAATGTCTCTAATGATTCCTTTGTTCCTTTACACCTGATAATCCGTAACAAACCAACAAATCAATTGCCAGAAAAGAGATTCGATTGACTCTGATGTCACAACCGAATTGATAATAAAAATCAGTTGGATTAACACAAAATGTTCGTGGAAGTGAGATAGCACAGATGACCTCGACAAAGTAATTGCTTTCTGTTTGTAGACACGCATCTGAAGACCTACAAATATTGTTGAGCTCTATTGTCGCACTAGGGGCAAAAGGGTTAACCTACGTTCAGTTACACTCCAAATCTTGAGAATGAAATGTAAACAAGAAAAAAAGCAGTAATTTGTTGATAACATTTTTTGTTTTATTTAAATTAATTATACATTACGGCAGAGCGAGGGGGGGAGGGGAAACCTTTTTGTTGTGAATTATAGCCCGAACGCAAACAGACGACAACAAAAACAAACCGACCGACGTCCAAAACAAATAAACCCCACGACAGAGATACACTTACAGACACAGAAATGGATACAGATACAGTCGCTGACGTCAATACATCGGAGGATTAAATGCCAATTAGAAGACAGTGCGAGAAAAAAACAACAGCAACAAGAACAACAAACACCTGAAACACCGTTTTATGATGTTCAAATGCGAAACGACTAATAACGTTGTAAACAATTAATTATTATTTAGATGACATGGACGGGCAGCGACCGCGGCCAAGGTGGAGTTGCTTTTCCAACTGAACGGAAAGGGCTTGCTAAGAGTCTGGCAACGCTGTAAATGGTATGTGGGGAAGGGACACGACCGAACGGGGGGCAGTGCTGTGTTTAGTTTACACACTAATTACACGTATTAACAGCAGCAATAACAACAATTATAAAACTGTAATTATGGCATTGTTTAACATTGAACAAAAAAAAAAAAAACACCAACAACACAACAAAAACAGTAAAGAAAGATTAAAGTGGAATGAGAGATGATTTTGTTATACAGAAAAAAAAACTAAGTCGAACTAACTTCTACGTTGAATTAAATACAGTTTTCATTCATAGTCAACTACAACGTTGGCGTTCGTTAATATAACGTAAATAGCTTTGTTTATGCAACGAAGCCGTGCTTATGAAACAAATATTGAGTTGGTAAAACTATTAAAATAATAAAAAATAAAATATAAACATTTCTCTAATTTCGATTAACTGCTTAACATTTTTCTTTTGTCAAATTGTAATAAATAGTTGTTGGGGGGTAATGTTTTTGAAAACCAAGGAAAGGACGTGACATATTTTTCGGAAGTATACGAGCTTTTCAAAGAAGATAACAATTGAAGAAATTCCACTCAAGTGGCCAAAGACTAAATTATGTATCAGGATTCCATGAGCATTCACAAAAAAAACCAATTGAAAACGACGCTACCGCACCAATTCGTTTGTTTAACCCTATAACTGGCAAGACCGCCATAAGGCGGTCTTCAATAATTGTGTTTAATTTCATAAACAGAAATACTGGAAAATCCTTGTAAACTGTTTTTTTTACCGGTTATGTACAAACAAATATTTTTTTAGAAATTAAACACAATCAATGAAGTCCTCCTCAGAGTGGTATTGCCGGTTAGAGGGTTAAGAAAAAGCTTTTTTTGAAGTTGAGTTTTTCTTTTCGAAACTATTTTATTTTCAAAAAACAATAAATATGTTAAAAATCTAAATTTTAAAAGTGAAATTTTTAAAAAATTTTAGAAAAAGCTTTTTCGAATTATTTTATTTTCTAAAAGTAATTTATTTAGTCATATTCGAAGTTTCATATTGTTGTCGAAAAAGCTTTTTTGAAGCTAAGCTTTTTTTTATTAAAAGTTGTTAATTTTTTAAAAATATAATTGTTTGAGAAAAATCTTTTAAGGTTATTCTGTTTTTAAAATATTTGTTTTCCAAATTATTGACCACCAAATTCGAATGTTGCAGAAAAAGCTCTTTGGATTATTTTGAAAGAAATAAAAGCAAATTTTTTTTTTATAAAAAATATGATTTTTATAAAAAAAAATATATTTATAAAAAATATTATATTTTATAAAAAATATTCTATTTTATAAAAATTATTATTATTTTATAAAAAATGTTCTATTTTATAAAAAATTATTATTTTATAAAAAATTATTTTATAAAAAATTTTATATTTTATAAAAAATTATTATTTTATAAAAAATTATTTTATAAAAAATTTTATATTTTATAAAAAATATTCTATTTTATAAAAATATTATATTTTATAAAAATATTATATTTTATAAAAATATTATATTTTATAAAAATATTATATTTTATAAAAATATTATATTTTATAAAACTTATTATTATTTTATAAAAAATATAATTTTTACATTTTACCTATTTAAAAATAATATTTTTTTATTAAAAAATTAGAATTTTTTTCAAAATAATCCATTTTTAAAAAAGCTTAATTCAAAAAAAGACTTTTCTACAAGATATGAATTTGATGGTCAATTTGGAAAAAAATGTTTTAAAAAAGGTTAACCCTTATAAAGCTCTTTCTCAAACAATTATATTTTTCAAAAATAAACTATTTTGAACAAAGAAGCAAAGCTTCAAAACACAATATAAAAAAATATAATTTTAAATAAAAAATATTATTTTTTTATAAAAAGTATTATTTTTTTTATAAAAAATATTATTTTTTTAAATAATAAAAAAAAAAATTATAAAAAATATAATTTTTTAAATAAAAAATATTTTTTTTTATAAAAAGTATAATTTTTTAATACAAAATATAATTTCTGAATAAAAAATATAATATTATTTTTTAATAAAAAATACAATATTATTTTTTAATACAATATATAATTATTTTTTAATACAAAATATTATATTTTTACAAAAAAATATAAAATTATTTTTTAATAATAATTTTATATTCATCTTTTTGTTTTATGCCAAATAAATTTGTTGATCTTAGAACCATTTGCTGGAAATATGTATTACATTCTTGAGTCCACTTTTTTTTTAAAAAAAAATTAAATTTTTGAGGATTTTTTTTTTGGTAAAAATCTGAATTAAAATTACTTTAATTCATGTCCTTACATTTGTAAGGACTTAAGCATTTAATAAAATCCCTACTAGTTATTTTTCATCTTCTTCTTTAATTTCCTTTTTTTTTTTGGTTTTATATCTCTATTAAGTTTTCCCCTTTCGGCAAAACTGTTGTCGTTGTGTTGTTTTGTTATCATCATCATCATCATCATCGTTTTCATTGTCTTCTTTTAGTGTGACATAAATTAGTTTGTCTTCCACTTTTTATCACCTGTTTTCTTGTCGTTGGTGCCGTTCGGTACGGTTGCTTTTGTTGTCGATTTATTGACACAGCACAATTCTTAAACATTGCCTTCTTTTTCGATATCCGTTTTGGTGGTGGACGGACGGATAGATGGACAGACAGGCAATAGTTTTTTTATGTTTATTTTGTAGTTGTATTTCTGCGCTATATGTTTTTGTTGTTTGTGTGTGTGTGTGTCGGTGTTTGTTCACCTTTTCTCTGATAAATCATCATCATTTGTTGTAACATTTTCCCTCTCTTGGCGTGTTTTCTGTTTCATTATTTTTGCAACAGACTTTGCACAGTCGTCCATTTGGCTGGTGGGGGGGGGGGGGGGGGGGGGAGAGACGGGGAGTCGTATTGCTGCTTTATATGTCTTTTGTATGCAATGTTTTTCCGGAGCTGGATGTTGGTTGTTCGTATTGTTGCCATGTTTCCATTTACTCGCTGTGTTGTATTTAACCTGAGCTTTTATCAGCTTAATTAAGTTTTAAATAACATTTAATTTGTTAAATGTGATTACAATCAGTCGGACGGACCGACAGCCTGAGAGAAACGTATAAAACATTGAACTGCAAATGAACTGTCAGCCTGGCCACATAGACTCAGCAGAGTCCTCTGCTGTCTGAAGTTGGTAGTTCAACGACTGTGTTTGCTGCCGCCGCTGCTGCCTGGGGTTGCACTTCAACCCATCATGCCTGGCAGGCGACTGTAGCGCAATGGGTTAATGCCTTTTTTCGTTGTTGTTTTCTCTCTCTTTTTTTTAGCTTTTTTCAAAAATATTTTTGTTTGTTTATTATTTCTATTTTATATATGTGTGTTAAATAAATATTTAAATACAATTAATTATTCACTCTGTGTGTGTTTTTCTTTTCGTTTCTTTGCAGGTACGTGTGTCAATTAAACCAAAAAAAAAAAAAAGCATGTCAACAATGTTTATTTAAGAATATCGCAAAATCGCAGACTTTTTTTTATATGAACAGGTAATTTTAACATTCCATCGTATTTCTATATAAAATTTTAACTATATGCAAAAAGAAACAGGTGGTCTACGATAACTTTGTCCCGATTCACACTAGTTTATTTTCATTGCCACAATTCTCAGCTTGTTGGAAAGGGAAAGAACTTACCCGTACTGGCAACTCCCCTGTTGTGTTTTTCGTAGTGTGAAGTTGGCTGCAGATTATTTTGTTATTTTGAAAGGCATTTGCATTTGAGAAGGCAATAATGGAAACAAAAATTGGCGAAAGCGAATTGCCTTGTGTGAACACAAGTACTTGAACGTCCTAAATCTACCATAATCGAATTGGACCGACCCCCCGACCAAATCATAAAATGTTAAAACCCATCCGACCAAATTTGGTAGGAAAAGCCCAAAACGGCAACGCTGGTCATGAGTGTGAATCGAGACTTTTCTTATCAGAAATTCTTATATTTCTTGTATTCTGTTATAATGCAACGGTTCTAACAGTTTGTCAAAGAGATCTTCTCTTGTAGTTTGTTTTTCCCCTTGCGTTTTTGAGAGAGTCCCTGAAGACGTTTTGGTTGAGCAAACGTGATTAAGAGAACTGTTAAAGGGAACGCACGCTCTTTATAGCCAAAGCAAATCCTATACAATCTATTGAGAACCATTTTTGATTTCGCATTACTTGACCTGTGATCTTTGGTGTTTGTTTTCTTTGTGCTAGCCACAGCCCCCTTTCACACTTCTTATCTTTTGTAGCACAAATATTTCTTTCAAATGTCAATTTCATTAAAAATGCATTTTCATGTGCTCGCATTAAATGCCATCATTAACCATTTTTGTTTCACTAGCCCTGACCTTTAGGTTTTTCTTTTTTTTTTTTTTCTTTTATTTAACTTCAAGCAAATGTTTTGCTACTTTCGTTCCTACTGCTTTCTTTTTTGCAACTGTTGTAGACTTCTTTTTGTTTTACTACGACCACTACTTTTTTCATATGTAAGCGAGTAAGTGAGTGTGGTGTGTGTGTGTGTGTCCTTTAGATTATTTCTTGATTTTATGATTACTTTTAATGCGCGCACGCCTGGGCGAAGGGGGGAGGTGAAGTAAAGAACGCAGGGTGACATCGGTGCCAAGCAAACTTTGTCAATGTGACATTTTACCTTACGACGACGACGACGAAAACATTCTTATTAAGAAATGTAAGAAAGTACTTGAAAATGCGAACATATTGCAACAATTTCACAATTTCCCTTTTTACTCACTCACTGGCACACACACACACTCGTTGATAATGATACGATGTGTACGGCCGTATGTTATCCGAGCCGTAAGGGCCATAAAACACACCTCAGTTCTTTGGCAGGTGTTTCATTAGCAACACTGGCTTACAAATGTTTACATTTCGCTTTGCGCTTCCTTTAAAATATTTCTGTAAAAGTTTTTGGCGTTTGGACGAATTTTATTGCTGGCAAACAACAAAAAGAAGCAAAAAAAAAATAAATTTTTGTTGACAAAACTAAAATTAATTTGGGCACTTTTTGTTACATTAAATCGAAAAAAAAAAACAGAACAAAAACACTCAAAACAGAGAAAAGAGCTTTTAGTTACCAAACATAGACCCCAAATTCATATAAATTTAAAACAGTTTTGTTAAGAAAAATGTGTGAAAATTGAGAATTTACCCCGTATTCATAAAAAATTAAAACAGTTTCGTTAAGAAAAATTTTTTCGGATTTTCATACATTTTTCTCATCAAAGCTGTTTTACATTTTTATGAATAGCGGGCGGTAGTTTGTATGTTTTTTTTTTTAAATTTCTAGCGCTTTTTTTCATTTTGACACTTGTAACGAAAAACAATACAAAATACAGGGCCCTCCAACAAGAGGTGTTATTTTGAATCAGCCGGCATTTCGGTAGCTGTCACTTTTGAAGCTTTTATTCTTTGACATTTGACAAGTAGAAGCTGCGCCATTACTAACCCTGGAACGATAAACGCTTCAACAAAGCATTGAAATTATAAAAAATTTCGACAAAAATGGTGAAAATCTTGCAGAACTACAGCATTTTTGGGTCACCGTGAAGCACCTAGTCGGAACGCAATGAAGGAATTGGTGGAAAAAGTCGAGCTGTTGTTTTTTTTTAGTCACTTTTTTCATTGAGTCATTTTTTCTTTTCCTTTCATTTTTAATTAATATCTGCACCATGTATATACACAAACATATTTATTTTTTTCTGCAGCACAGTGTATTTCATGATATGTTTTACTTTTTTTTTTTTATTTACAAGTGTCAATTGCAAATCTTTCCACACACACCCAAAAGGACAAAGGTGGTGGTTTCTCACTCATTCATTTCTTAAGACAATTTCTGTTGTTTTTTTTTTTGTGAATTTTTCTTAATAATTTTGTCTGCGTCGCATGTGTGGAAGGTTGCCGCAATCCTCTCAAAGTTTTGTGAATTCTTTCTTCGGGACCTTGAAAATATTTTGCGTTCTTAACGTTTTTCTTTTTTTTTTTTTTTGAATTATTTTTGTTGTTGTTGACATTTTGCCCCTGCCCCCTGTCATTCATATGAATTGTCTGTCATGTCATGGCTTAATTGAAACATTTCCTTCGAAGTAAGTAATCACAATTTGTTCTCTCTTCTTATTTGATATTGGGTTTGACAAACACGATGTGAAAAAGTTATTTAATTACAAAAAACATATTGTTTAGGAACCCTTGGACTCGAGTCCTAATTACAGTTTTTCAATGGTAGAATTTTCAAATGCAAAAAGTCTGAAAGCCCTCTTAGAATCGTTTAGTTTTTCTCTGGATATGTAAATAATAAATATAAAAGAGATACATAGGAATCGCTGGAATATTTTTTGAAAATTTAAATTTTCATCAGATTTGACAAGTATCCATTTACAAAAACTTTGGTACATTAACAAAGGCTTTTTTACGCATAGTTTCTCTTTAAATTTAACTTATACTCTTCGCAAAGGTTAGAACTTCCGGAAAACAATGAGAATACTATAATATTTTCAAGTTTTGCAATTTTTTTTAAATTTATTTTTCTATAATTTTTTTTCTAATTTTTTAAAAATCAAAATTATTTTGAATTTTTTTTCTATAATTTTTTAACAATGAATTTTTATCAAACTTAATTTTTAATGATTTTATTAAGCTTTGCTAAATATGTTATTCACAATTTCTCAACATGAATATTCTTTTGATTATTTTTCTCAACATTTATATATATTTTCGGTTTGTTTCCTTGTGTTGTTTTTTCTCTCATTTTCGCAGTAAGATCAAAATTCAGCAT